>OX459038.1:17287929-17660429 GCA_949775005.1 Orthosia gothica
ATTACAACTCGATGGACATTATGAGTGTGCATTATTGCATTTCTCAACATTTAATTCAATTCCCAACATTGACAAATCGAACAATAAGTTATATTATGGCTCTACCGAAGTCCTTGAAATACCTGAAGGTACTTATGAATTACAAGATATAAACGATTATTTAAAATCGGAAATAAAAGATTGTTTAATAAAAGTTCAGTGTAATAACAACACTTTAAAAACTTTGATATACTGTACTAAAGATATAAATTTTACTAAAGAAGGGACTTTTGGGAAATTATTGGGATTCAATAAACAGATTTTAAAAGCAAATAAATGGCATGTGTCTGACTTACCAGTCAACATTTTGCCTACGACCGTGATCAGGATAGAATGTGATATTGTAAGTGGTTCGTACATAAACGGAAAACCCAGTCACATTGTACACGAATTCGCACTCAACGTACCACCTGGATATAGAATTATAGAAATTCCTAAAAACGTTATATACTTTCCAATCAACCAAAACATCATAAGCTGTATACATATCAGGCTATTAGATATAAACAATCGCTTAATAAACTTACGCGGTGAAGAAGTACAGCTATATTTACATCTCAGAAGAAAAAATGATTGACTACAATAAATATGTGCATCAACCAATGGGAAATGTCAGTTCTACTAAAGTGATCAAGCAAATAAGACCTCGGTCTAAGAAAAAAATAAAATTAACAAGAGATAATAAGGAATTTCTTAAAGCCATCGGTTTGCTAAAATGAATATCTTAGATGTTTTATCTGCTCCAACTTACGACAACACTGTTGAAGGAATTGAATTTCATTCTTACAAACCCTACGTAACAAGCTTCAACAGAAACGATGAAATCCGCATACCTATTAATCAACAGGATCTGTATATACTACCATCAGCTAGCACTTTGTATTTGGAAGGAACTATAATCGTCACCAAAAAAGATTCAAAAGATAAAGCGAGTAGTATTTCTTTAACAAATAATTTTCTTCTCTACCTGTTTCAAGATATAAGATACGAATTAAATGGAGTGGAAATAGATAAAATAAAAAACGCTGGTGTGACTACTACGATGAAATCATTAGTGTCAATGAATGAGAGTGAGTCAAAGATATCTTATGCATGGGGTTGGAAAATTGATGGCATAAAAAATATTAATGGAGGTAATTTTTCTGCTTCCATACCACTTTGTAACATTCTTGGATTTGCAGAAGATTTTAAGAAAGTAGTAATAAATAGTAGACACGAATTGATATTGTTACGAAGCAATACTAACCTGAACGCTGTAAAACTGAATACCGGTGAAGTTGTAGATGATGTTCAGATAAATAAAATTGTTTGGCGTGTACCACATGTTAAAGTGTCAGACAAAGAGAAAATAAGTTTGCTAAAGCTGTTAGAAAAAGATCGACCACTCCAGATGATTTTTAGAAATTGGGACCTGTACGAATATCCGACTTTACCTAAAACAACGAAACATACTTGGTCTATTAAAACTTCGTCGCAAATAGAGAAACCGAGATATGTTATTATCGGTTTACAGACAAATAGGAAAAACAATGCAAGCTCTGATATGTCTCTGTTCGATCACTGTCACATTCGTGATGTTAGAGTATACCTCAATTCAAACTACTTCCCATATGAAAATCTAAATGTGAATTTTGCTGATAACAGAATTGCCTTATTATACGAGCAATACACTAGATTTCAACAGTCATATTACGGACGCCGTGCGGAACCTTTATTAAGCGAAAAACAATTTAAAGACTTGGCGCCGCTTTTTGTTATTGACTGCTCCAGGCAAGCAGATAACTTGAAAGTAGGTCCGGTTGTGGATGTAAGAGTGGAAATTGAAACTGATTCGGTTATACCCGATCAAACTTCAGCATACTGCCTCATATTAAACGACTGTATCGTTGAGTATAAGCCATTGAGCAATACCGTGAGGAAAATATCATGAATCCTGAAACTATATTAATAGACGTTCAAGGATTTAAGGACTTCAACAACAATTTTATAGTAAAAGAATTAGCTCTGGCCACCCGTGATTACACTCAAACCTTCTTAGTTAAACCTCCATACTTGTTCAGATACTTAACAAGTCATGAAAAAAACCAAGTAAAATGGTTAGAAAGAAACAGAGGCATTTATTGGAATGAAGGATATATTGACTACAAGGAATTTCATCGTTTAATCGTTCCATACTTACAAAATAAAGATATTATTGTCAAAGGCTTGGAGAAGGCGCAGTGGATAAAAGATCTATGTGTAAATTGTAAGGTATCAGAACTTGATGAAAACCAGTGTCCTAATTTATCTATTTTGCATAAAAAATACTGTAATGTAGATTCAAATTTAAATTGTAATTCTCATTCAAAGCAATGTGCGCTCAAAAATGTACTATGTATAAGAAAGTATTTAGCGTGGAAATGAAGTATTTAGCTACTTATGTGGTTAGGTGTTTTAAATAAAAAGCTATAATATGATAAATATGCTTTTATTTGTTTATAATATTCAAAACTATATTTAACCTTATACTAAATTACATAAAAACAATGTAACATTTCTCTTATCAACGAGTTTACACAAAAAGTTATTAAAAGTCATTATCTATTAAAGATTTTGATATTTTCTTAACTAAAGACTCAGTTTCGTCCATAACACTATCGATAGCATCTTTGACAATATATTGTGCATTTATTACAACGTTCTCACTGTCACTATCAGTATCACTTGTATTGTTGTTGCACAAATCAATGACTGAAATTTTGATCAGTTTTATCCCGCGTCGATGCAGTTTACTCATCACGAAAGATTTTGATGGATGTTTCTTATGAGAAGGCTTTTCTCGACGCTGTCGTTTGGATTTCTTTTCTTTCGTAACTTGACTGCAGTGCGGGGGTTCGTTGCAAATCGTCTCAGAAAGTCCTTTGTAAGGGTTCTGAGCGTACTGGCTGAATAGAATTTCTGAATCGCAAATCTGAAACAAAATGATAACAAATGATTAGCACCTTATTCTTGGGAAACAATCATGACCTAGATTATAATATTCTAAATAAGATTTAAAATAATACGTATTTTACTCACCGAAGACATGATTATGACGCTCACTGATATATCAAATATCTATAATACTGTACAAGTACTCAAAGCGAGTAATATTTCATAAATAACCTAAATTTAGATATCTTTTTATATAGTTAATTATCCGTGGCAGGAAACAAGCATTGCAACATTATAAGTTAGGGTTCGTTCACATAGACCTGTTTGACTAAGCAATATTGTTTGTATTTAAAACGAAGTTTTAGTACGATCAAGGAACTAAATCGTTTAGCGAATTTATACACTACATAAATGTATTGGGTTATATAGTTTTCATACATTTATTAAGATTATTGAGTACGAATTAAATATATTAAGATCAAATAAAATAAACAATCATTTGCTAAACGAATCTGATCAGTGTATTAGATTTTTATGTAATCATTGAAAGATATTATTCACTAACAGGACTGTGTGTACGAGCCCTAAGTTTATAAGTCACGTTGACTCTAAAATTGTTAACTTAGCATTTGTGCGAGCGTTATTATGATCGTAACACAACATGGAATGTAAATCTTATCTACATAACAATAAAGATGGAATAGCCTTGACTAATCATTAAATAAAAGTCGTTCGAATATTGTGTTGAAGCGTTGAACTTGAACGTCAACATGCAAACTTGCAAGCTTGCATTTAAAGGTCATTAACATGCAATCTATGTATGTTGTTATCGTAAACTAGCGTAGCCCTGCGATGTTACCTGTGCGCTCATAATTTTAATGCAAATAATATACAATAGTGTGTTTGAAATAAAACAATATTAATTACTATTTTAATTCATTTAATAAACATTTATTATACTTATAATCTATAGATACAGAATAGTATATACTTCACTAGAACATTTTAAGACATATGTACATTTGTTAAGTGCCAATGATCATTTCTTACGACTAATTTAATATAACATATTCTAGTTATTATTCAAGCAGTTAAATTCTAGTAGCACATAGAAGAGTGATAGCTAAAGTTATAAAAACATTATGAAATTTAATTATTTATTTATTTCAAAAATGAGCAATGACCCCATGCTTTGGTTGCGATCTTACAAGTAGATATCGCACGTTTATCATCGTTGCTACATAATACAATTTTATTAACACTTTGCGTAAATATTTCATGTTTAATGGATTTAAACACGATATTTTGTCTACGAATTACATTACTATTAAATAAAACGTTTTCGTAATCAGTTATACTAAGATCACGAACTACAGAAGATTTCACTCCTTTTGCTTTTTTTATTATTTTATCCTCTGTTTTTAATGAGTAAAGTTTAGATCTTAAACCAACGAAATCTGTAATTACTTTTCCTCCCATTTCATCTTTGAAAAGACCTGGAATTTTTTTATTTATTTGAGGTAACAAATATTCATTTTCTTTACTATAATTACTGGTGTCGAAGTATTGCAAGAACCGATGTTTAATATCGCGATAAAAATCATTAGTATATATTTCGTAAACAAAAGAATCCGTGTCCGTATAACATAACTTCACTCTTTTCTTATAAAAAGGTTTGATTAAATTATAGTGAAAGTGGTACATATGTGATTTAGACAGTTCTAAAACGGTAAAGCCAATATATATAGGTTTATCTAAAATTATCTGATCTGGTTTCATTTGTATCGCTACTAAGTTCTCGGTTAGAACTGAGGCGCTATGAAAATATGGGTTGCTTACGAGTCTCTCAGCGTAGGAGGACTTTTTGGTTTTGTTATTCATATCATTCCACTGATTAACCAAATGAACAGACACTCTCTTTTCAGTGTTTTCCAAGGTTTTTCCAAAAACACTATTATTTAACAACTTGAAGAAATCTTGTTCAAATGTGCTGTTTGCCTTTTGACGTAGTCGTGTATTTAATTCGATATATTGCTTTAAATAAGGACTTTGTCTAAATGTGATAACTCTATGAATTTTACGTAGTAACAAACCGTGTTCCAAACATTTTTTTAAATGCACATAATGAATCACATAGTTATACTTATTATATAAATTTGAAACCAGTTTTTTAGTTTTACCTCCAGGTGGTATGCATTTTTCAGGACAAAAAGGTAAGTCATTATGATCGCTGTGTAAGGATTCAGGATAAAACAGATCGACTTCTAGTATGAAACCCCATTGCGCATTATCATCAATACATTCAACATGTAATTTACTTATTTCATTTTGATTTAAAAATCTAAAATCTGAATATGGTAAATATTGACACATGCTGTAACCATAAAGGTTATTGCAATCCAAATAAACTATAAAACATTGTGGTTTTGATGCATCGCATTTTGATAAGTACTTATTATTAGCTTTTGCATAGCGATGAGAGCACATACACAAACCACCTCTAATACCGTTTTGAATCATTCGTATGATGGCTAAGTCAGAAACTAGTTCAAGTTGAATACCAGTTTTCAATAGCATTGCGTCAAATGATAAACTAGGTGCGGTTATATAAAATGCAGGGTCTAGTTTATAATGCTGTTTACATGTTTTTCGAAATTTCTGGAATATATCTGTTAGTAAAAGAACATCTGTTTTCAAATATAAATCAGTATATTCACCTAAATCTTTTATATTGAATTCATTCCAAACCAAACAAGCATGTTTATAATCTTCATCTGAAATAGCTTGGTTAGTTAGAACGCTGAAAAAGTGATGCCTCGAAGGTAATTTTGTTTCTTCGTAACATTTCCAGTGAGTCATGTAATCATAAGGATATACTCCCTTCCTTGCAAGCAAATTGAATTGATCATTGTTAGGAAAATGAGAGCGTAGTGTGATGAAATCATCATTATGCATAGTTTTCGCAAGTTTGTCTAAGCTAGTTCCTAAAAAATTAAATGAGTCTAAAAATCGCACTTGAACGTATTCATTATCAGCAATCTGTATGAATTTGGAAAATGAAATATATTGTTCTTTAGTCTTTGGAATAATTCTCAACTTTCCTGGCAATTCACCTAAGTTTCTTATGAATAAATGGCAATCGTAACCTGATAAGTTGTGGAAAAATATCGGTATGAATTTAGGTATTTTATACTGTAGATTACAATGCCTATGAGCAGCACCACGGTATCGCCCTGTTATATGACAATGATCTCTAACTTTATTAGTCCAAAGTAGGTTTTCACATATGTAACATTTATAAGCTTGTTGAAAATCTCGCGCATCGTCTTCTGAAAATGTCATGATCTGGTTTTCGGTTAGTATTTTGTAAATCTTTTTAACATCAGCAGAAAGAAAGTCTAAAAATTTTGAAACACAGTCAAATCCGCGATAACTTTTAAATCCATCATCATTAAAAGTATTATCTAACGAAGAAACAATGTTATAGGCGAATGCTACAGGCACGTGTTTTTGTAAAAATGTTGTGTTTGCAGTATCGGGTTCACTAACGGATGTTGGTTCAAGCAATGTTTCGAAATCGGCGTATATGACAAATGGAATGTTTTGTTTTCTATCATAATTTTTAAATTGTAATACAGAGCCTTTTTCGGGTAAAATAGTTACGATTCCCCCACACAGATGTTCATCAATTTGTTTAGGTGTAGGAAAAAACAATAAACAACTTTCGCAAAAATATAATTTGCTATGGTGTTTTGTGATTTGGGTTTTAACAAGACGAGGCAAGTCTTTGATAAGGCAATAATGGGATGAACGATCATTTTCTAAGAATAGTAGATGAATACTCTTAGATTTACCCTTACGCGATTCAGATCTGTACAGAGGACCTGTTATTAGCTTATTGTTTTTTAAACCGTATACGTAAATATTTAAAAAGGGATTATTTCTTTCGAAAATAACTATATCTGAAAAAGTAATGGGAAAAGAAATGTTCTTAACATTTAAAACATCGCGAAAGTTTGGATAAGATGTTACTCGCTCTGCATGTTGATTGGTTGGATACAAAGCAGCCACAATGCACCACAAAAAACAATAATTATCATTATTGCGAATATTCAAGCACGCTTTTTTGTTTTTTATAAACTTAGGTAAATCTATAAAATGAGATCCACTAAGTGGTTGATACTTATTAACATTGACTTCTAAATGTAAAGTACACAAGAATGCCCATCCACTGTCTCTCTCCTCAAATTCTTCAATTTTTTTCATCAATGACGTCACAACCGTTTCGTAAATAGTATTAAAATCATAATTAAAATGGATAGCAAAATTTTTTGTGGCAAACGATTTGATTTCTTGTAAATCATTTTTATACAATAGAAATAAAGAAAAAAGTTCAAAATTAATTTTTACTGCGTTATGTTTTTTAAGTGATTCATCTATTAAACATTTAACCTGTTCGCGAATATTACAAAAAAATGTTTCTGGAAAATTATTTGCTTCATCTTTGGATGCAAAAACTCTATAGCTAATAATACGTCCTTTAAACGATGAACGTAAGATTTCAACATTTTCAATCATGGGCAATGTACTATTATTTTTGTGTTTATTAGTTCGTAAATGACTGGTCCAGCAACGATTTTCTACGTAAATATCGCAAACCGAGCAATAAGGCATTTTGATGAAATTATAAAATTGTTATACAGCTAACTGAATTTGGTATGAAGAAACTGAAAAGTGGAAAAGCTAAAATTTACCAAAATTTTAAATGTTATTTTACGAAAATACCATATCACTAACAATAACAAAATAAATTACAACACAGGATACAAAAAATGGATTGAAGAGAACAAATAAATACCTTATTAATTTACTAAACAGGTCTAATATAATTGTGTTCAATTTTCCAGCATAGCTCCTTGACCTGTTATCCTGTTAGCATTGCAAATGCAAATATTCATGTGTGATCTCAGTGGTAAATCGTAACCAAAAGTCAAACAGATGCTTCCTGAAAATAACGTTAACATTATTTAATAGTCTGTCCGACATTATACTATGCCTCTGCTTATCCCTGATGAGAAAAGTTCTAAGTGTTATGTTTACCTTTTATTTTTCTTGAATTATTTACTTTGATTTCCAAGTTAACTACTACAACGTAATGCTGTGTATTATCCTGATTTTGTTGGGAAAACCGCTTCGCAAGATTTCAAAGGTTTTTAGAAAACTTTTTCTGAAAATAACAAACATAATTATACGATTTACTTACAAGCATCAATATAAAATAATATATATACCTATATTTACCTTTCATACAGATTTACAGCTTCGAAAATGCGTTAGAACCATTATACATAAAAATCTTGATCAGTTGTAGCTCCCGTTCCTCATTTGTTGTTTTGTCTGTTTTGATCATATTGTATACAGCCTTATTCTGAAAATAAGATGCAAAGATTTATTAGATATGTACTTAGGTTAATAATTCAACAAAAACTTAAAAGTTTAATAGGTACATACTTAATATATTTACCTGAGAATTATTTGATCTTACGCACTTGTAGAAATTATCAGATAAAAAATTATGTACTTCTAAATATTTTCCTTAAGAATAAATCTTCAATCTCATCGTCTTTGTACAATTGTAAATTGTAATGTATGTGTAGCTGAAAAATAATAAAATTATTGCTATTTAAATTATAAATAAAATAACCATTAAGTATCAAAATAGATTATTATAAATTAATTATTAAAATAATAATTACCTGTTTAATGTTTCACAATTTCAATTTAAACTTGTAATATTACATATTTATTAGTAACATTTATTTACCGAAATACCTAAAACGTCTTTTAAATTTCAGGAAAATTCCACAACATCAGGCGTTTGTAATAAGACCATTGCTACATATCAACTTTCAGCGTTTCCGATATAATATAAAATTTGTGAAATGATGCAACGTAATTAATGTTTGGTAGTCAGCTATTTTACACAGGGCTGTCATTACGCTGCTTATATAACTACCGTTGTATGAAAATTGTAAGGAAATGGTGTGTGAACCCTAAGTGTTTTCGTTGTATCAGCAATTGATTCTACTTTAATTTGGCTTAGTATTCACTTTTTGAAGGTTTAAAATACGACCAAATAAAAAAGTTCCAGCACACACTAAAACCCAAGGATTTTAAGTTTCTTTTCATGTTAGTCATTTCCAGCCTTATAAGTCACTACGTTTTTCATTATGATCATTACAATTATTCCAAGTGAACTAAGTAACTTGCGACTCCGGACTTCAGTCGTGCACTCGTGATCCGCGATCGGTAAATTGTTGTACTCAGTCAGTAAAGTCAGTGTCGGCAACCGCCATCACCAACACCAGTTGAAGTTCATCGTGCCTGCTGGCGCTGCTCTCTTCTTGAAGTAGAGTAAGTCCATTACAAGTCAAGGAAAAATGTAAGTATAAAATATTCGAAACTCTTCTGACTCTAAACTTCAGAACCACCGCCTACTTTTCAATTTATTTTATTTTAACGTATGTATCACTTTTTTGTTTCAGGTCCGATTCTGAGGGTTCATGCTATCAAACTCCATCAACCATTGAACTAAAAACGAAAACTGGTCGTAAACCTACAGAAAAAAATGGAAAACGCAAATCAAAATCGGACCGTCCCAGGTAAATTACATATTATTTTACATGTTTCAGGCCTGCTTTTGACTATGGGATATATTACATCTCGTGACGTAATATTAACATCTCGCCATTCATTTGACGCTTGGGATGTAAATATATGTATATTATAGCACAGTAAGTGATAATATTTTACACCTCGGGATGTACTATATATTTCATAGTGAAAAGTCGGTCACATTATGTTTGTCTCATCAAGTAAATTACATAGGTTTTTACATGTTTCATTATGTTTGTCTCATCAAGTTTCATGAGTGTAGCGATTGTTAGGGAAGGTACGTATTTACGCGACCAGGTTTTTACACCAGGTATTTGCTTCCAAGTACGTACACCAGGTACCGCCCGAAATACTTGCAAGACTTCAAAGTATTTTATACGGCTACTCGGACTCGCTCCATCGGGGTTCGACGCTCGCCCGAGTCTCGCTGATTCGTGACGTGGCTTCGGCAGTCGCGCGATCATGCTTCTTATTTGTAAGAGTCTACGGCACAATTTCGTATGCAAGTATTTTTACTTTAATGGTTTGTCTTTGCAAGTATTTCTTTGTAAACGCGATTGTGCTCTTTATTTAAAGGCAGTCACGTTTCAATTTCCTATGCAAGTATTTTTTATTCCAACAGGACTTGGCATGGATGTAGGAAGTTCAATCGTCTCTAAGTAGGTATTTATTTGAGAACGCGATTATGCTCCTTATTCATACTATATTACGGGTCAATTTCCTATCCAGATAGAAAATACTTGAACGTACTTGGAAGCCCTGGTACTCGATTTTGCAAGTAAGACCCATCTCTAGATTGTTGTCGTTACTGTTAGTACTTCTTTAAGTGTTATACTCATCGAGATTATTGAAAAGCCTTATTAAATATCATTTCTTGACCACACAGTTCAGTATCCAACATAATTGGGTTTGTAATTAGTAAATTAACAAGGTAACATATAAGTAGGTATGTTGTTTAAAAATTAAATAGTGTAATTGGCTTCGGTCGTACTATTTAAATAAATAAATTAAACAAAAGTTATTTTGTTTTTACAGTAAAAAAGCTACGAGTGATATATTCGGTATCAGCCAGGCTCGCGAGACAGGCGCGGAAGTCGGAGAGGGATCATCTGGTCAAGCAAGCCTGTCGTCGCTGTTCGTGTACCGAGTGGCTAACGGGTGCGAGCGACGCACAGCTCACACCGAGGGCGAATATTACATAGATTGCAAGGTGTACCGAGCTGACGACGCGCGCAACACCGACTCGATGGAGCTATGGAAGAAGGCACTTGTACGAATCAAGCTCCAGGCCGACATTGACTGTCCTCAGTGGAGAAAACTGCAGGACTTTGTACGTTCTGCAGATGTTTTGTTCCCCGACAAACCAGTTTTTTACGATAAATAAATAGGTAATAAATATGGTTTAATTTCAATGAATGTTTTTTTTTTTATTTCTCTACTATGTATGCCCACACTTCATTTCACACACATCTAATACAAACACAATTAAATACATACGTGTGTATACGTGTGTGTATACACAGTCGTATTTCATACCACTGTTTAAAGCACTAAACACATATCAATAGAATAACACTAAACACGTGACATCTTTACAAACCATACTAAGTACTACCACTTTGCATTACTAACTACTAAACCGAGTCGACCGTTCACGATTGGACATCGACCGTTCACAGAAAGACCGAGTAGAATTAGGCGCTGAACTAGTATTTACTAGAATTGAATTTGAGATAAGCCACCCAACGATATCAAAAAAATGTTATTGGGCATTCTACCCCACCGAGAGTGACTGAGGCGAACGGAGCTGTGAGCCGAAGGAACGGTAGGTGGGGTAGAATGCCCAATAATATACTACTCACCTACGCTCTTCAACCTGTATGTGAACGAACTCATTGCCGAGCTCAGCAGTACCAGGGTTGGATGTTACGTAGACGGTATCTGCGTTAATAATATCAGTTATGCGGACGACATGGTGCTGCTGAGTGCGTCAATCTGTGGGTTGAGAAAACTGGTTGCGCAGTGTGAGGCGTATGCTAGGTTACATGGCCTGGCATATAACATCAAGAAGTCGGAGATCATGGTCTTTGAGGCTGGAGGTAAGAGCCCTAATAAGGTGCCACCTGTTTCACTGTATGGCACGCCTTTAAAAAGAGTCCATAAGTTCAAATATCTAGGTCATATATTAACCCCCAATCTCAAAGATGATGACGACATTGAGCGGGAGCGGAGAGCGTTGTCGGTAAGAGCGAACATGCTGGCTCGCAGGTTTGCACGATGTTCACTTGCGGTCAAAATAACGCTCTTTCGAGCCTACTGTACGTCATTTTACACGAGCAGCCTGTGGGCTAGATATTCGCAAAGATCGTACAACGCTCTCCGCGTTCAGTACAACAATGCGTTTAGGATGCTGGTGGGGCTGCCTCGCTTCTGTAGTGCGTCGGGGATGTTTGCGGATGCGCATGTAGATTGTTTCTACACAACCATGCGCAAAAGGTGCGCATCCATGGTGCGCAGGGTGTGGGGCAGCTCCAACAGTATCCTAAGTATGATTTCGTGTCGCCAAGACTGTGTTTTCGTGGGTCGCTGTTGTGCCATCTCACATGGGTTGTCGCAGCGGTGAGTCACTATTATTTGTTGTTTTGTTTGTGTAGTGTCAGTTTGTTAATATCTGTGTTACTAACATAGTTGTAAGTTTTACTAACCATCTTTTGAGTCATGGATACTCGAATAAAGATAAATTCTATTCTATTCTATTGTAAACTAGCGGACCCCTCGCGGTTTCACCTGCGTAGTTCCCGTTCCCGTGAGAATACAGGGATAAAAGTAGCCTATGTCACCCGGGCATAGTGTAGCTTAGTGTAGCGTAGCCAACGGTGAAAGAATTTTTGAAATCAGTCCAGTACTTTTGGAGCCTATTCGGTACAAACAAACACACAAACAAACAAACAAAAAAATCTTTCCTCTTTATAATATTGGTATAGATAATGACCATGATTTTGAACAATTAATCACTTTAGTTTTTATAGGTTTGAAAAATAAAATAGTATTTTGTTCAAAATTAGTTCTTTCCTCCAGTGTGCTATATGGCATTACTTCCAGGAATTTTACCCTTATAAGTGACACCATCGGATGGTGTAATAAAAGAGCAAGTGTATAATTTTTCGAAAATCATCAAGTTTGATTCCTGGCTAGGAATATTGATTTTTCAAAAAATCAATGGATGGAATGGATAGGCTTCTTTGAGTATTTTTGACTGTTCCTCATAGTTTCAGATTTGGCCATCCACGCCCACTTAAAAAGTCAACCTGTATGTCTTCATGCACTTTTAAGCTTATTACACTTCCTTCTATTTTACGTGAAAATGAATAAGTAAATTAAAGCAAACATAGATCAGAATAGAACAAAAACACAATAAAAATTGATAATATGCACATTATGGCATGATAATATGAGGTATCATAAAGTGATTAACATCCTACGTTAGTTATAAAAATCATTAATTAAATGTTATAAACCACTAAAGACATAATTATTATGTAAATTGATACAATGTATTGATGGATTCAGAACTCAATACGAAAATGGTCCTAATCACAAACACCTACGATAAAAAATAAGGCTTTGTTCCATTGCCGATCAAATAATAAAACAAATGAAATAAATAATTGATTGTTATGCCGAATTGACACGAAATCTTACAAGAATGATTGTGTTTATGTTATTTCAACTTAGGCTAAGGTTACTTTGGATCACAGAACGATGCGGCATACGCTGGCAGAATGTGCCGCTTGGGAGGAGCCGCGTCGTGGAGGAGGCTGCGGAAAGGGATATTGTAATTTCATCCACTCACGCGATCCGCAGAAGACGCGCCGAATGTCAGCGGAGGGCAGACAATGCCCTCTTGCAGCCCCCCATAAATGGGTATAGTAACGACGGACACCGGAACGTTCGTCGCCCCCCATACATCAGGACCCACGGTTAGTGCGCGTAGTGTTCCACGCGCGGTGCTCTTAGATGTCGTGGGGAGAGTCAAACAGCTCCCACACCCCAGGGCGGAGGACATCCAATAAAGATTTTCCACCACAGAACAAAAAAAAAAGTTTATTAAAAATAAATAAAAAAAGTTTATTTAGGGTGCTTATGCTGCAACAGGGTTAGCAAAATCGTCCTTCAAAAAATCACCCGCTACTTTTTTCTCTCGATCAACAAAAGATTGATATAACTGTCCTAAAAGTATTTAATAACATATGGCTTTAAATTATTCGCGATGGTTACTTAATAAAATAAATTAATTAAAATTAACTTAAATATTGCTAATAGGTATGAGTAGCTGATGTTCCACTAATGTATCTTTCTGCTTAATGTTCGTTACACGTAACGTGACTGGAAATGGAATTATTCTGACACGCTAGAAGATTTGTGAATTCATTAAAGAGCAAGTCACATAAATAAATTATTATTATTATCATCATCATCATCATCATATCAGCCGAAAGACGTCCACTGCTGGACATAGGCCTCCCCCAAGCGTCGCCACATTGATCGGTCCCGTGCGTCTCGCAACCAGCGGATCCCCGCAACCTTCACGAGGTCATTGGTCCACCTGGTGGGAGGCCTTCCAACGCAACGTCTTCCGGTTCGCGGTCGCCACTCCAGAACCTTTCTGCCCCATCGGCCATCCGTTCTGCGAGCAATGTGCCCTGCCCACTGCCACTTAAGTTTGGCAATTCTTCGAGCTATGTCGGTAACATTGGTTCTCTTACGGATCTCTACATTTCTGATTCGATCACGCAAGGAAATGCCGAGCATAGCCCTCTCCATTGCCTTTTGAGTGACTGTAAGCTTCCTGATAAGGCCCATTGTAAGCGACCACGTCTCAGAGCCATATGTCATCACTGGCAACACACACTGGTCATAGACTTTTGTCTTGAGACACTGTGGTAAGTTGGACGAGAAGACACCGCGCAACTTCCCGAACGCTGCCCAGCCGAGTCGGATTCGACGGTTTATCTCTCTCTCGAAGTTGGCCCTACCCAACTGGATCGTTTGTCCCAGGTAGACATAATCTTCCACAACTTCGAGTGTAGAGTCTCCAACCTTGATAGGAGTGGGTGTAACATGGGCATTCAACATCACCTTGGTTTTGTCCATGTTCATTTTAAGACCCACTCTTCCGGAAGCTCTACTGAGGTCATCGAGCATTGTATTGAGGCTCTCCATGGTCTCAGCCATGACCACTATGTCGTCGGCAAACCGAAGATGAGTGATGTACTCGCCATTAACATTGATGCCTAGGCCCCTCCAGTCCAGAACCTTGAATACATCCTCCAGCGCAGCAGTGAACAGTTTCGGAGAAATGACATCTCCCTGTCTCACGCCACGCTGGAGAAATATTGGTTTCGAGGTCTGATCCTGAAGACGGACTGACATGGTGGCGTTTCTGTACAAACACTTCAACACCTCAATGTACCGGTAGTCGATCTGGCACCGTTGGAGAGACTGCAGTACAGCCCAAGTCTCGATCGAATCGAAGGCTTTCTCGTAGTCCACAAACGCTAAGCAGAGAGGCAGGTTATACTCTTCGGTCTTCTGTATAACCTGCCGCAGCGTATGTATGTGGTCTACGGTGCTAAAGCCTTTTCGGAATCCGGCTTGTTCGGGAGGCTGGAAATCGTCAAACCTGCGCGCGAGACGATTCGTGATGACTCTTGAAAACAACTTGTAGACATGGCTAAGAAGTGAGATAGGCCTATAGTTCTTCAGCCGGGCATTGTCACCCTTTTTGAAGAAGAGGACCACCACACCCCTGCACCATGCCTGTGGCGTTTTGCCCTCGAGTATGACGGAATCAAACAGCTTCTGAAGGGCCTTAAGGACCGGTTTTCCACCCGCCTTTAGGAGTTCAGCCGTGATTCCGTCGTCACCCGGCGCCTTGTTGTTTTTGAGCTGTTTCAGAGCCATCCTAATCTCGTACAGGCTGACGTCCGGGATATCTTCGGTATAGTGTCGGGTCAATCTAGCTCTTGGGTCGTTTGCTAGATTCGCAACGGGTTTACTGGTTGACGTGTACAACTGCCCATAGAAACTCTCGATCTCCCTCAAAAGCTCCGGTTTGGCGGATACAATCCTGCCATCATCGGTCTTCAGTTTTGTGAGCTGGCTCTGCCCAATAGACAGATCTCTTGCAAAGACCTTGGAGCCCTTATTCCGCTCGATAGCATCTTTAATGCTTTCGGTATTAAAGCGGCGGAGGTCGGTTTTCAAGGACTTTGAGATCCGTCTATTTAGCTGCCGGTATTTCACCGCATCGTCTGAAGACTGCAGGATCATCTCACGCCTTTCCTTCATTAGCTTGAGAGTAGGATCAGAGAGCTTCTTATTTCTATATGTACGGCGGGTCTTGAAAAACTTAGACCCGACCGATTATTATTATAAATTTACGTAAATACAGTTTTGTTTTGTGGCTTTTAAGTCACATATGTTGTCCTATTAAAAAAGCGGAAAAATAAAAAATAAAATAAAAAAATTATACATATTTAGAGGAAAATTATTTTATTATATCTTAAAGTTTCGGCGCGATTTAAGAAATGTAACACCTTATAACTTACAGTACATAAATCTAGCTACTTCTTGTAGCTTCGCTTCCGCCACTTTTTATGACGATGGTACTCGTCATAAAAAGTGGCCCACGACACTCAGTGGTAGTGTTATTTCAATCAACGAAAGAATTTCATTAATCAAGGGTCTTGACGTCTTAAATTAAATATAATATCGTGTGTAAATATCATGTCGTGTATATATATCGTGGTTCCTTTGTGAGACAAAGACAGTGCTATACAGAACGAATAGACCTATCTTTTTTCACAGTGGGATCATTATGGCACTTACATGTCAAAGTACAGAATTAGAATGACGCCCTAGACAAGTGACACTATCATCAATAGCGTGGCGTTTGTGATTATCAAAAAGGCAAAATTGTATGGGATTGACAAGGGATATCGAAAAATAACGTGATCAGTCCCTTACATTTTGACATTTCTACTATCGCCTTCGCTGACATCGAATGCCACTTATCTAGAGCCTTTGGTCAGTATTACAAATCATCAATATCTTCCTGCCCTTATCCCATGTTACTTGGGGTCGGCGCAACATTTTTTCTTCTTCCATACCATCCTGTCCCCTGTCACGCTATCACTGACTCCTTTTTCTTTCATATCACTCCTCACACAGTCCATCCATCTCTTCTTTGGCCTTCCTCTACCTCTCCATCCATTCACATTTATGTTCATTTCTTTTCTTTTCTGTCACCAGCACCATTTTCAAACTTCCTCTAATATACATATTAGAGGAAGTTTGAAAGTGGTGCTGGTAAAGAAATTTGTAAATTTCTTACTTTATTCATTTTCGTCCTTTCCGCACATCCTTTTCAGCATTCTTATCTCTGCTAGATGCAATCTCCTTTCATTCATCTTTTTTATAGCCCAACATTCTGATCCATACATTATGACAGCTCTAATCACGGACTTGTAGATTTTACCCTTTAACTTTAATCCGCGGATTGCAAGGTATTCCAGTGACCTGTCACCATTTCAAACATTCTGAGATTCAAATATATCCCCTGGTTAGTATTACAAATATATCCCTAAATAACAATCAATTTTACCTCTTATTAATTTTAGTGTAAATTTTTAGAATAGCGAAAACTGATGCCTAGAAGTTTGAAGTTGTGATGGTTGTAAGAATTCAATACAGCATTAATCTTAACTTATATAAAGTTTAAGTTAATTGTTTTACAACAGAACGGGTAAGTTATTCTTAACTAAGCATGTAGAGTTTTAGGATTGCCAGCCTTTGTCTTGAAGCAAAACTTCAAGAAAGGTGATTGGATCACCGATTTTAAGTTTTCACTATGGCACAGGACGTGGTAGCACTAATGTTAAAACCCGCATATTTTCAATTTTATTTTAACTCTCATATTCGACCTCTAGGTCATTTAAAGAAGACAACACGAAAATAAATATTAAAAGGCTAGGCAGATATATATTATATCTGCCTAGCCTTTTCCCAACTAGGTTGAGGTCAGCCAGTCTTACCGGATTCAGCTGAGTACCTGAAGTACCTGCTGTTCTACTGAAAATATATATTATGGTTGGGGAAAAAGTCTTTTCGCATTATAGTATGTATGAACTTATAATAAAATCTCTTTGGCTTATACTATTTGTATCTGGATGGTTTTGGTATCATTGAAAGTTTAAATTTTAAAGAACATAATTCCAAATTCAAATTAGGAAAATGTGTGATTTTCATTTGTTTTTCGTACCGTCAAGGTGAGTGAATCTAATGAAAAAATTCGATACATTTTAAAATTTTACTACAAAAAAGGTAAAATGCAAAGCAAGACGCGAAAAAAATTTGTGATGTTTATGGACCTAGTGCAGTGTCCATGAAAGTAGCACACATTTGGTTTAAGCGTTTTCAATCCGGAAATTTTGATGTTAAAGATGCACGTCGCTCTGGTTGCCCTATTACGGATAAAATGGATGCTATTTTTGAAAAAGTGGAGCTATATTGGCATATCAGTAGTTACGACGTAGCTGAAGAACTGGGAATTGACCGCAAAACAGTTTTGGCGCATTTGAAAAAAACTGGGTACACAAAAAAGCTCGATATTTGGGTACCTCACGAGCTCACTGAAAGAAACCTAATGAACCGTGTACTCATTTGTGATTCTTTATTACGACGTAATGAAACCGAACCATTTTTGAAGAAGCTGATAACTAGTGATGAAAAGTGGATCACATACGACAAGAACGTGCGAAAAAAGTCGTGGTCAAAGGCCGGTCAGGCTTCACAGACTGTGGCGAAAGCCGGGTTAACTCGCAACAAGGTGATGCTGTGTGTGTGGTGGGTTTGGAAGGGCATTATTCATTATGAGCTGTTACCACCAGGCAGGACCATCGATTCTGAACTCTATTCCGAACAACTGATGAGATTAAAGCAAGAAGTTGAGAGAAAGTGGCTGGAATTAATCAACAGATGGGGTGTGGTTTTTCATCATGATAACGCTAGACCTCACACATCTTTTGCCACTCAGCAAAAATTATCAGAGTTTGGCTGGGAGGTGTTAATGCATCCACCGTATAGTCCTAACCTTGCACCTTCATATTTTCACCTGTTTCGGTCTCTTCAGAATTCTTTAGGCAGTGTCAGGTAACATTACGAGAGGACTACCAAAACCACTTGTCGCGGTATTTTGATCAGAAGTCCCAAAATTTCTATAGCAATGGGATCATGTCCCTACCTACAAGATAACAAGAAGTTATCGAACAAAATGGTACCTACATACTTTAGTCAAATGTAAATAAACTAATATTAACAAAATGTTTTGAGTTTTCTTAAAAAATGCGAAGAAACTTTTTCTCCAACCAATTATAAATGCTAATCAGGTTCGAGTTTTTTTTTTAGGGTACACCATAACATAAGTGTGTAAAACTTGAGGGTCTTAAGTTTTACACACTTTTGTTATGGTGTACCCTAACTGCTTAGATCATCTGTACCAAAAACCAAATCTCTAAGTTCGATAGAAAATTGTCAACATTAAATCAACATATCCCTAATCTCTATTTATTTGGCATGGCGCTAGCATCATGGCGTAGCTTATATACACGTGCCGCACGTAACAGATTTTATTCTGCGTTGTAAACAGATACTGTCTGAGATCAATGAGAAAAAATTAATTGAACTGATTTTATTTATTAAAACTTGTGGCTTGACTTCTGTAAGTAAGTATTGTAGAGCCAAAGTATCATTTGCAATGTATGTATTAATTTATTTATTGAAACTTCATGTACATTGGTGATACTATTCATTTACTAATTTTACAATATAATGAAGGCACTCGCGTTTAGCACTCTCTGGTATCCTGAAAATTGTTGACAATTGATCCATTGTAAATACGAATGACTCTTTATAAGTACAATCAGCCAACAAAAATAAATAAAAGGCACGCAAACAGTGCAAGCTCAATCGTTGCAGTATCTACTGCTAGACTTTAAGATCTATCAGTGTCCAAATAAAATTTTAGCCTTTAAAATTAAAAGGCTGATACCAAAAAAACAGAGACGTACAGTGATTTACCCCATCTACTCCCGCATTCACTTTATTTATGCCAAGAGAATAATAGCTTTTTGGGGCGTTAAGGCGGTACCCCGAGCAAAACACGGCGCAAGCCGTTTTTCGTGCTGTTTTTAGAGCTACCTACTAGTTATTTAAAAAGAAATATATATTAATAAAAATAGATTAAATTTCTACATAATATTGATTCTAAAATGGTAGATTTCGTATTTTTTTAATGTTGTATATATTTCACTAATCTCCTTCCAAAAAAAACAAAAATGAGAAATAATTATTGATAACATGCATCTCCTCGTAAAGTGTTCATTATTAATTTTTTGTACTAACACTAATGGATAGACAATTTAATAACGGACATTTTTGTAGTATTTTTTTTTTCAAAAGTCCAAAATTCGATTTTAAAAAGATTTTATTCTAAAATCTGGGCGTATTCACTACTGTAATTCATGCGCCACCAGTGCCGCTAGACCAATAGGAATGCTCATATCTCATGCCGATTTTTTGGTCAGGGTACCGTCTTAAATTGACAATTATTTACGCTCACCCTGGGGAGTAACTAGATAGAAGAGCCTGAACCGCTGTTATATCCTTGAATTCATTGACCAAAAACTATTAGTGTCATCAAATAATGTATAATTTATCATCACATTCAAATAACGGACATAATTTGCATACTATGCTAAGGGCTAAAGTCATACATACAATATGTGGATCCATTTTTAGGGTTCTCTACCCAAAGGGTAAAAACGGGAACCTATTACTAAGACTCCGCGGTCCGTCTGTCTGTCTGTCTGTCACCAGGCTGTATCTCATGAACGGTGATAGCTAGACAGTTGGAATTTTCACAGATGATGTATTTCTGTTGCCGCTATAACAACAAATACTAAAACAGAATAAAATAAATATTAAAGTGGGGCTGCCATACAACAAACGTGTTATTTTCCGTTTTTTGCGATAGTGGTACGGAGCCCTTAGTGCGCGAGTCGGCATTTTTCGGCTTATTGATGATAAAGACGATGACAACTCATTTGGCTACTCTCTTGTAGATATGATAAGGTTCTCGGAGACAAACGCGACGCGACAACGCGACAACGATGCGAGAAGCCTTTTTATAAAAAAAAATATACTGAATGTTATCCGCAGAACATTTTTATGAAAACCTGTCGCCTTTTCGCGTCGTGCCTGTAGGCCCTCTTTTTTTATTATATTTGGCTGTATATTTTAAAATATATTTTTGTCACATTAGTTTCTTCGAGAAATATTTCTAAGGTAAAATACACAAGATGTACAATACAATGCCTACAAGGCTGTTTTGAAATGCCTTTTGTGTTCAAACCACCTGTTACTAAATTTGTCTCTAACAGAATTAATAAATATAAAAAGACAAAAGTACAATGTGCGATATCGTATGTTTATTGTTTTATTTTAACACGGTTTGTTCATTGATTATGGCAGGCATTGAAAGGCACAGTTTTAGTAAAAGAAATCCACGAGTTGAAAGCTGAAAAAATGGCGTGATGATGATATTTAATTTGTTTTCAGTTATTTTAGACATTCTCGAATTCTACGTATAAAATATATACCAAATTATGTAGATACTAGTGCAGGGATGCCGAACCATTGGTGGTGGATGTTAGTGGTGGGTGGCACGCGACGAAATTATTCGGGCTCGCCAATAATAAATATCAACGAATCTATTTACCTAATATAAGATATATGGCGCATCTAATAAGCAACAGTAGAAATCACAGTAACTATAATTTTATTTAAACTTACGAATGTTTGATTGCAGTATTATATAATAACAAATAGACCTTAGTTCTTTTGAGTCTTTGCTTTGGAGTCTCTCAGTTGAACCACGACATTCAGATTGCATTGCCTTCGGCCTCTGGGCCTAAAGCCCCCTTCAGGCTCCATGATCCAAAAAAGGCATAGTGAGCACTGAATACTAAAACGAACAAAATACAGTCTGTACCGCCTTGGTTAGATCATAATAATCCGAGACAAGGAAACAAAGCAACGTTATGGCAACACAAATAATTTAGTTTGTAATAATAAACTAATTAATGTACTGTAATGTAAAGTAGTGTAATGTTATGTGAAAAATGACTTTGCCCTGCCCTGAGGCCATTGAAGACATTCAATGGCCTCAGTGCTGGACTAAGACATTGTTCTATCCCAAGCGAAACGAATATTGCAAATTATTTTTGCACAATGCGTATTGAACATTCCAGTGAATCATAAAGTACTGGTTTCATTTACACATTGTAAGAGGAGCTGTTTATCTTGGGCATCGCTGACAATGGTGACAAAACCACCTATGTGTCTTCTCTGTATTAGGAGAGGCCTTTGCCCTGTAGTGAGACAATAACATGCTCGTATTATTTTAATATCCAGCGAAGCAGCTCTTCGTTGTGTGTCAGTGATGGATTTCTGAGTTACAAAATTCAGTAGGGAACAATTATTATTCTGAATAGTAGGACTAAAATAACAACAAGCAAAGTTCTGTTTTTACAGTTGAAAATGTTTGACAATGCTACTATAACACTCTCGGTTTAATTTCAGAAGTTTCAATTATTTGAAATCAATGATAAAGTCACTTCATGTGGGCACATTGACACAAACACATGTTATGAAGATTGATGGCAAAAAAGATTGATTTTTACCTTTTTTAAGTCTTCATTTTCGCTCACTAACGTCCGTACTGCAGTAATTATTATTTTTTCATTATCTAACTTAATCTAACACACATAATATGAGAGTATTTCACTAAAAATATTCATACAGATTATTTATGAACTATATAGTACAAATAACAGTCGAAAAACACAATATTACTGTTTAAATGAACCGGTTTCTGTCCATACTTCTGTAACCTCAGAACTATACAACTATACTGAATGGTCAGTGTCCTTACAAATGACTGACGTAAAAAGTTGCATTGTTTAAAAACAAGTTAAAAAAATGCCCTTTTTTGGATACGATTAACCAGTTTGTCTTAAATTATGTAATCAGTGAATTGTTTTGTGATCTCTAAAATAAAACTAAATCAACTCTAAGTTTCACATAACTCGTTCTTTTATTTAGGTATTTCTGGTTTCTGATTTGACCTTATGGTTTAAATGTTTGTTAGTAAAATAATGAAACCTATTCGTCTTTTTTTGTGTACAGTTTTGTAATCAAATGCTTTGTATTTATTTAGGCTTAAATTCAGCTGCTCTACAAACGGAATACAAAATATCCGTAATCAGATTAGCACCGTCATCAGTCTGGAAATAAATGATCGACACGTCACAAATTAAACGCGATTGAGGTTGGATTTCATCCAGCCAATAACGTGTGCTTGTCAAACATACATTTTAAATTGTTTAAGAATATGGCAGTTTGGTTCACAGAAACCTTTATACAACGTCAGCTTAAATAATGTTGTATTTATCTTTTTTATCATATTATGCAATATACCGTTATAACAGATAAAATTACTTACATTTTAGATTTTTAGTTTGATTTCTGCAATATTGCCGAGAAAAAGATCGAACTTACTCTGTGTAATGGCTGACTTTTTCCTTCCAAAGGTGTTTATTGTTCAGAAGTTCATAAGGTCACCGTGTTATTTTGGTGTCTCGATAGGTATGCTCCAAGTGCCTATAAGGTCATGATTAAAAGTGTGATGTCATAACATTTTTACAGCTTTAAGTAACGAAGGCCTAATTAACTGACTGCTCAGATAGATTGTATCTTGATTAAAAGTAGTTCAAGTAAATGTTATTAAATGATTGAAACGTCTGACATTGTTAATTAAATTGTAAATTTGATAAATATTTTTTTATTGGTTGAATAAATTTCATGTATATGAAAGAGATCTTAATTATTATTTGGGTTGTCTCGGAGCTTTACCTTTTGAATTAGCTTTTGTGCTACTTCTCGCAAATCGATTATTTTTATTATTCATCATCATCATCATTAGCCTAAAGACGTCCACTGCTGGACATAGGCCTCCCCCAAGCGTCGCCACATTGACCGGTCCCGTGAATCTCGTAACCAGCGGATCTCCGCAACCTTCACCAGGTCATGTTTTTATTATTAAATATTAATGTTTTTTTGATTTATTGGGTATTTTGCGGGTATATGACTTGTATTCTCTAGAATCTAGAGAATAGAGTCTAGATGTTTGATGGAGATGTCTTTTATTTGTGACAAAACAATTACAAATAAAACCCATTTATATTTTCTGTTTTTCATTCTATTCATCTATGGACCACAAACATAATTATTTAAGTAGCTGATGATTATTATTTTATTTGAAAAGTATTTACTCTATGAAAGAAACTCTATCCTAGGAGCGAAACAGAACTTAATTTTTATTTTTGTACGTATAGGAGTATCAATAACAAAGTGCATTTATATTGAACACAAAGAAAAAAAATTACTTCAAATGTATTTACAATGTCAATACTCATTTGAAGTAATTGCTTTGAGCAATTGTTTTACACCAATATACACGATGTCAATTTGACATCAAGGTTATAGGCTATAAAACATCACGCTATCAATAGGAGCGGACCATAAATGAAAAATGTTGCAAAAACGGGTAAAATATTCCTTTTTGAGAGCTTCCGTTGCGTGCGCCTCATTAACGGTTTAAGTTACGCAACAATCATGTATATAGGGTAGATGGGTAGGTAGGTAGCCAGTTGACAGGATCGAAGCCGCGTGGGACAGCTAGTTTATTATGTAAACCTTCAACTGTCCATTTCCAGACACAATAGAAATTACCATTGTTCTAATCCGATTCGGTCTGGTGGACAGATGACCGGATAAGTAAGATATGCAAATCAAAATCAAAATCATTTTTCTTTATTTCACATAGGCCTACATAAAACATCACATCCCGGCTGTCATTTGAAGATCTTTGACAGTCGTTACGAATAGACAGACGCTTGAGATCTGACACCAGTCTAGCCAAGGGGTACCGTGTTACCCATTTACTGGGTTGTGGAGGCCAGATAGGCAGTCGCTCCATGTCAAACACTGGTACTCAGCTGAATCCGGTTAGAATGGAAGCCGACCCCAACGTAGTTGGGAAAAAGGCTAGGCAGATGATGATGATAGGCCTACATAAAACGTCGAGTACAAGCACTTATAAAACACACACACACACACGCACGGCACACGCACGCGCACGGTTGGTGCAGTGGTTGAGCGATTGACTGCTGCGCTGCGTGTCGCGGGTTCGATTCCCGCACGGAACAAATATTTGTATGACCTACAGATAGTTGTTCCGGCTCTGGGTGTTGTGTATGTGAGTTTATATGTTTGTAAACGCACCCACGATACAGGAAGAAATTCCTAGTGTGGGGCAACGTTTTTTTAAAAAAAAAATAAAAAAAAAATGTCGGCAAAAGGTGCATGGTCCGGGTTGCTCTTTTCCTATGGAGAAGAACTGGCATGAAACTACATGGTTACTCTTTTATATATTGTTTGGTTTTACAATATTTCCATGTTACTGCAGTACTTAGATGGGGGGACAACGCAGGCCCAAAAATAAGTCGTAACTAAAAAAAAGGTTTTAGAATAAATAAACCAAAGGTAAAAAAAAACTACGCATTGGTGCGCTTTTTCTAGCCGCTTGCGTGGTGGGGAGAGCAGAATATGGCAGTTGAGTACTGACAGCCTTAGAGCTAAGACGTGGTAGAATCAGTGTTGATCCGTTATATTAGTAAGCAAGATTGTAACTGTGAATATTTGAATAAACCCAGTGTATCGAATAATTGGTGTGATTTCATTTGTACAATTGTACCCACCGAACTGCCCACACAGGATGTCTTAACCCAAGGGACTGAACATCCTGACTTCCCGATGGTTTGCATCTATCGGCCAGCTTTGATACAACATATAGTTATTGTTCGGCCTAATGTTTATATGTCCGTACTTACGATGCATACTTTTAAGATGGCAGAAATTTATTTGGCATAATTTTATGGGTCAATTTTATTTGATGTTCTTAAATCTAATTGATCTATTGTAAATGAGCACTTTTAAAAATAAATGATGTATTTTTTTATATTTAATCTTTAAATTAATTATTGCGTCTATATTAGTTGATCTATAAATCTATATAAATAAAAAGACAAGTCCTCACTGACTGACTGACTCATCAACGCCCAGCCCAAATCCTTGGACCTAGAAAGCTGAAATTTTGCACAGAGGTTCTCTTTATAATGTAGACAAGGATTAAGGAAGGATTTTTGAAATTTAACCCCTAAGGGAGTTAAATAAGGGATGAACGTTTGTATGTATGAAAAACTGACATTTTTAATTTGAAATTAATGAAATATGGTATTTTGCCTCTAAATATAAATAAAAAAATACGTCTTTAAGGATTTTTTTAATTTCATTCCTTAAAGGGTTAAAAGGAACGTTAAAGTTTGTAAGAAAAATAAATAGTTTATCATCAAAATTACTTGAAACTAAGTATTTCTGTTCTTTATTACAATTGAAGAAACAGGTGTCGAAGTTTTTTTTTTTTATTTCATCCCTTAAAGGGTTAAAAAAGGGTGTTAAAGTTTGTAAAAAAAAAATTGTTTATCATCAACATTACTTGAAACTTAGTATTTCTGTTCTATAACACAATTAAAAAAACACTTGTTGAAAGTTTTTTTGAATTTCATCCCATAAACTGTTAAAAATGGGTGAAGAAAAATAAATAGTTTATCATCAAAATTACTTGAAACTTAGTATTTCTGCTCTTCAAAACAAATTAAGAAAAAAGTATTAAAGTATATTTTGAATTTCATCCCTTAAAGGGGTAAAAAAGAGTGTTAAAGTTTGTAAGAAAAATAAATTTTTATCATCAAAATTACTTGAAACTTAGTATTTCTGCTCTTCAAAACAAATTAAGAAAAATGTACTTAAGCATTTTTTGAATTTCAGCCCTTAAACGGGTAAAAAAGCCTTTTAATTTTTTTATGAATAATACATACCTCCTATCTACCTCCTCCTGCCTACTGGATGTACTCGGGGGGAATCAGTTTTCATACCTCGAATACCACTAATACCCTCTGACTATGTCTTTGAGTTTAAACGATTACAATTTTCCCTTTGCTATGACCAAATATAAATCATCAAAGGTGGCAGGCATAGATTTAAGGAAATATTGCATCTCACACGGTCAATTCTACGTTGCCTATCCAGAGTCGGTACAGCCTGGTCATTTTGGCACCAGACAGAAAAACCACCAATGTGCTATACAAAGAAGTACATAATTAAATTCTAACTTCCTTATGACGACTTTGTTGGCATAAACTAATTGGAATACCCATATCTAGACAATACAGAATGGCACAAAACTCATCACTTTATCGGAAGGTGCTGTATTTTTTCCTTCCTACAATTAGCTTTGAAATTTATAAAGTTAACAGATTCAAAATATAGCTGGCAACGTTCAAGCACGTGTAACCTACGATACGTCAAGCCATTCTAAATCACGACCACGAGGAAGACAACTTTTCATCGAAAATGATCATGAGCAAGCTTTGTGAATATGTGAATAAGCAAAACTATCATCTCTGTGGCACAGAAAATCCGCGTATAATCCAGGTAGAGTCATAACACCCTCTCAAGGTTACTGCATGGTGTGTTGTTTTTCATGGACGAATGCTAACGCGTGCCCGTATCCCCGCCATAAGCTGCACAGGAGGACACCGTGGAGTTTAAGTGGGTTCGAGTCCCACATTACTGCGCTATCTTCCCATGATAGCGCAGTATGCATGAGCATATCCCCAGGCAGAACGAGGTTCCAGAGCCATGATAAGTCTTTATCTATCCTTAAAAGGAATAAATATCCATACTTAATAATATTATAAATGCGAAAGTAACTCAGTCTGTCTGTCTGTTACCTTTTCATGCTTAAACCGCTGAACCGATTTAGATGAAAGTTGGTATAGAGATAGTTTGAGACCCGGGAAAGGATATACGCTACAATTTTTATTAAACACGAAGGGGGAGAAAAGGGGGGAGAATTAATTTTATATGTAACTTCTTATCATGAAACTCCTTCTTATTATGAACCGATTAAGATTAAATTTGGTATGGAGTTAGTTTGAGAAAAAGAGAAGGACATAGGCTACTTCTTTTTGCATAAAACACGAAAGGGGAGAAATGGAGAGAGGAGGGGTTGGGGTTGTAAATATAAGATGTACAAATTTTCTTCATGAAGCTGAATTTTGGCAGGGGGTAGTATAAGATAGTAAACGTTAGTTTAGAAAGGATTTTTATAAATTCGAATTTTAAGGGGGTAAATGGGAAATGGGTCAATGTGGCCAGCTACATGTAACTGCCGATGTTCGCGTATGTTCAAGGCCCACAATGTGTATGTATTAGCACCAAATGAAAGGACATACAACACAGTATATATAGCAGCGTCCTAAAATGTTGTACCCATGATTAACGGCGTAATTAGGAATATCAATTAACTGAAGATAAAATTATGATAGAGTGGTATTTTCAATTCGCAGCAAAGCAGAACCTATGACACTGAAGTTTATTTGTTTCCTTTTGTAAACTTTACCTGCATTGACCAACGTTTTCAATGAATGAAGTTAATCGGTTTTGCGTTAATGCTTCCTGTACATATACTGGCTGAGTTTTTCAATTGGTCGTGGATGGCCAAATCATCACTATGAAGAACAGCACAAAAAAATCAAAGGAGTCAAGGGGCCGATTTTGATTAAAACTAAAACTGCAACATTAGAATAGAATACTCATATTCATATTCTTTATTGTACACAAAATAAACATTAAAAAAAATACAAAAGGAAAACTTATGTACAAAGGCGAGCTTAACCCAGAATTGGGTTCTCAGACAGCAAACCTCAGTGCTAAAGAGAAATTTACAAAATTAGGACAGTTAACAAAACTCTTTATTATGTACACCATATAAGTTACAGAAAGTATAGACGAAGAAAACATTACACTGGATAACATTGGATATTTCTCATCCTGTTTGTCGACAACCACAATTGATTGACAAAATCTATATTAACGCGGGCGAAGCGGCGGGTAACAGCTTGTAAATTATAAAAAATAACTGTATTCAAGGTTAAATGATTATTATGTTTATACATTATTCTATAGATGTTAACATGCAACTGTGTTCTTTGCTGCATAATACATGTACTTTCATAGGTATCTATTTTATTTGATAAATATCTTTAACTAGCTTTTGCCCGTGGCTCTTTCCAGATTAAAGAGCCGATTAGAGTAGATTGGTACTATGGAACTCAGTGATAGTAATAGGTTTTTATCAGTGAAAGACTTGACACCAACGGACCAGCCGATGGATGTTTTGTTTTTGCTTTTTTTTTTGTGTCTCCTGTGCGGGTAAGATATAAATATTTTTCCTTCTTTCAGGACTTTAAGATATTACTTTTTACAAATGTAAACAATAACTGTAAAAGACAAAGAAGAAATAAATATCAGAAAGCTGTTAAAACTTTACAACACTAATTGAGAATTTTAATTAATATTCTTAGCACTTAAACCGCCTGTAACCGTCTTTTCAGAAAATTATCACAAAACTTTTGTCGCATTGGACTTTGAAAATACCACTTTGCAAAGTACTCACTTCAAAGGTTTTAACTGCGAACCATTAATCGTGTTGGAGACCATTTACAAACCGGTATGTGATGTTGAAGATTGGGGAATTTCATTCAAGATACAATGTAATGAGACCCTAATATTTTGCACGGAGAAAATGGGTCAAATGACCTTTTAGAATCGACGAGCCCATATCCCCAACGCGCACTGCCTCTGTGAAGTAGATTGATTAAGCCCACAGACATGAAGTCTGTGTCCCAGCTATGGGAACCTTATAAGCTTGCTTTATGAGCTAGCTAATATTGCATAGGTCGCTTAAGTTAAACTGACTGCCAAAGCAAAACTTTAATAATTATTATAAATCCATCGGATCATAAAATTTCTGCTTTATAATAAGGTGATTTTAATAATGTCATTGTTTTTCCCGGATAATATGACGATAATGACACTTTTACCCTATTATTTTTTTATAATATCTGCATGAAATACTTTGACATTTCAGGAAATTAACTGATAAAGTTAGAAATAAAATAAAAACGATTATTATGTACACTTGCACTTATTCCATTGAATTTATAAGAAAATGTATTTCTTATGTAATTCTATCATTTCACCGTCATATAGTAAAACTAGTCTTATAATGGACATTGACTTTTCCGATTGCTCGTCATTTACTAAGATCAATATCCTTAGCCCATTCAGCTGTTACCAGCCAGCGAGAATAGTCGATCTCTAAAAGCTTTTAAAGCTCCGGGAAATAAATAATTGAATCGAGCGTACTTTCATAATTACCTTATCTACTGTATTTTTTTTCCTGGCTGGATCTAGGAACATACCAAAGAGAATCTTTTAAATTATTTCAGCACATTTTCTAAGAAATACTTAGACGGATTATTTCTGCTTGGATACTAAAGGTCAAGACATCTATACAAAAAAATAAAATATAAGTGTATGTGTGTAATATCAAAATAACAACTTTTAATTGATTGCATGTGAAAGTATATACGGTATAAATGACAATACGTTATTTTTAAGATTTTTGTCTGTCTGTTTGTTAAGGGTAATCTCCAAAACAGCTGGACCAATTTTGACAACATTTTCACTGGTAGATAGTTAATGTTATAGGTGTAACATATGCTACTTTTTAAACTTGCTCAATTCACAATTTATGTGAGAAAAATAAACAATTGAATAACAATTCTACGTTCTAACGCGGACGAAGTCGCGGGCAACAGCTAGAAAGTTAAATAAAACATGGCAATTTTATAATTTTTCCACTGTAGCAGCTACACACTTTTGAATCCCCGTGAGTACTTCAGATATTTATGTTCGAAACGTGATAGGAGAACAATCGAATTTGTCAGCTCAAAGTTTTCTACTCACTTTTCTCAAGTAGAACATAACTTATTGTGCTTAGTGCAGAGATAGATCAGATGGCAGGGGTCACCAATCTGATTTCACAACGAGGTAATGGGATGAACAACGTGATCTACCAGCCTTATTTTGATACTTTTATTTTATACTAAATATTTTTTAATAACATTTTGAAGAAAAAGAAGTCCTAAATCATCTTAAGACTGACTAGTGATACAGGACTAAATGTTTTATGTAAAATAAAACCATACCTAAATATCTCTTGGTCGCTCATTGCTCGGTTGCTAATTCCCCTTATTGTGTGAAATTATAACAGTATATCTCTCTAACAGTAATAAGCAAAAACGTTCAAATGGAAGAAAGAGATTTGAAGGACGTCACAAAAGCCGGATGAGAAGCGTATTCTGAATAAATAAGTATCTATATATATATAAATCCTCTCACCAATCATGAGATATATTGAGGAGTGGCCCTCTGGATTAGAGGTTCGTAGTTACCACGAGAAAGGCCTGAAATATTCTTATTTTCTATGTTGTAAGGAAAGATTATAAATAACATTATTAAAGGACAACCAATTAGATTCAATTGAATCGTACTTTGATAGCGGTTGATTTAAGGTGGGACCGCGTCAGCGGAGCGACGCAACGCGTCGCGACAAAATATGCTAAATCGCACTGGCGCGACACTACGCAGCAAATTTTGCTCGTCAGTCGATCGGCAACTTCTGAGCAGGATGGAAGAACGCTATTTGTGCTTATGTTATGAATGAGTTGAAAAAAATAATACTTGTAAACAGAAAAGGCAAGTTACAGGCACCATGTACCTGTGGCATGCGCCACCGGTACATGGTGGACATCCCACCCATACGTACAAAGCGTTTTGCGAATACTTTCATTGTACGCACAGCTAAGGAGTGGAATTCCCTGCCGGAGTCTTTGTTTCCTGATAGCCACAACCTTGGGGTCTTTAAGTCAAGAGTGAATAGGTTACTTCTAGGCAAGCGTGCTTCACCGTCGACCACATCATCATTCACCATCAGGCGAGATAGTGGTCAAACGCGAGCCTATCGATAAATAAAAAATAAAAATAAATAAATTTCCTTCCATTGTTTTTTTGGTAATATGCATGTTATGCTCATTTAGGAGCTCATATATTTCTGGATATTGACTAACAAGAATAATTAACTGTTCCTCGTTTAGTGACATTTTCACAAAAAAAATTAAAGCAAACAGTCGGGTTTTTTGTTTTTATAATTATTTGTTTTATTTCAGACTTTTTAGTTTAATAATGAACGAGTTGTCCAAAAAAGTTATGTGGTAAAAGATTATTTATTTTGCTATCAAAGTTACGATTATCTTAAATTTGTGCCAAAATAGTAACTTGAAAGTGTAACTATATATATATAATAATGTGGATATCAGGTTTCATAACAATATGGATATCATTTGATATCCATATTGTTATGAAACCAAAAAAAAAAAAGTGTCATCCCCTTTTTTGTGGAGGGGGAGGTGATTTTTAAAAATCATATAGCCTATGTCACTTCCAATATTGAGACGAATCCAATGACACCACATATGTCATAATCCGTCAAGACATTAAGGTTTTAGAGCGTGCTATAGAAATGGATATACACCAATTTTGTCTCTCAAGATACAGGTTTTTGTTAGTTTGAGAGGCAGGGTTCATTACTCAAAATGATTGCAAAGGAATAATTCTTGCAATATAGCTGTACGTAAACTGTAATGTAACCTTTTTTGCACCAATAAACATTATTATTATATTATCATACATAATAATTAATATGTCGTGGTGGCCCAGTGGAAAAGACCTCGCCTGTCGTGCTTAAGGTCGTCGGTTCAAATCCGTACTTCCATATGTACTTTCTAAGTTTATCTTGGACATCACAGGCAACGGTGAAGGAAAACTGGACTTATATGGTTTATGTAAGTCTGAAAAAGCCAAGTCAGAGGCCTGTGGGTTTTTCCAGAGGCGGCTTAATTAACTCTGACACCAGAGGTCACCACATCTCACACGAAAAGAAGAAGATTATACATGCATATGTAATTACATACATACATATATACGTTAAAAAAAATTACCCACTCTATACCTTAGTCGGGTAAAAAATTTAACGCTCCAAACACGTAAGATTTGCAGTAGCTTGCAGTGTCGCGCCGTTTGCTATAGCGCACTAGCGGTAGCGGAAAAACGCGACGCGACACGGCGCGTCAAATTTGGTAAGCTGTGTAACACCTGTTTTTCTGGTTGGTTTTTTTTTTAAAGAAAGTTGGTTACCTAATTCGTAGCGCAGAAATGCTGTCTTTCTATCTTTCCTTCTTTATCTGACACTGCATTGTTTTTTCCCGCCGCAGGATTGTGGAACCACTTCGGAACTGCACTTTAGGATAATAATCTCACCATAAACACATTCATTTTACTAAAATAACTTAAAATAACTTGGTATTCGTCCTTCAAAATTTATATTTACTTAATTCCAATTGTTTGTTTTGCCTGGCTGGGGCTGACTGTCCCGCTAAACCGACTGTTCGGCTAAGACCGAGGGTTCAGCTAAGGCTGAGGCTGTTCGAGGCTTCCGAGTTGCAGGCCTTCTTTTTTTACTGTTTTTATTTTTATTCTTCCACCATCAACTTGGAAAAATAGTTATTAATATTTGGATGAAAGGAAGTTTGACCAGCCAAAAATGTAAATAGTTATGGGGTCGCACCCCATAACTATTTACATTTTTATTGTGACGTGTTTCGGGGGTACCGCAAAATAAACTGATATTCCAGTATTTGGCGCTTTATTGTTCCCGAACCGATCCTACGTTACAGCTGGTTTGCTTTGTCGCGCAGTGTCGCGTCGAGTAGTTCCGCTGACGCATAGTGCGTTATATCTCACACAATTTCATACAAATTATATTAGGTCGTGTCGCGTCGCGTCGCTCCGCTGACGCGTAGTTACGCCTAGTGCGGTCTGACCTTAAGGCTCGCTTTGGATTGATTTTTAGCAAAATCAATTAAGGAAGTAGATCAAAGTAAGATCATGTTAGAATAGTCTGTGATATAGCCTCAATTGAAAAGTGAATAAATCACTTTAGATATTTATTCATATTTCTTATACCAGCCTTACATAAAACAATCAGTCAGGACAGACTGATGACGGATGGTGTGGTCAGTCGTCGACCACATAATCACTTACGATCAGGTGAGAAGTGGTCAAGCGCGAGCCTATCAATAATAATAAAAAATAAAAAGTCCTAGCTTTATTATTATTGGGTTATTTGTAAGAATCAAGTTTGTAAAACCCTTTACAACAATGAATTAATAAGAACTGACGACATTCAATTAAATAACAATAGACACAAAATCAATTACAACATTTAAAATCGAATGTCGGAAGCCGAAATTGGATCATTCCATTAAAACTTTATAAAACACCGTAAAACTTGTTTGTGGCTAAACTTTACAATCAACACGGGACACGGAAGAAATTCAAATAAAATTCAGTTTATTTTATACCAAGCTGGAGACAGCGAAAACCAAGAATGAGTTTCTTTTTATTTTTCTTACTAAGCCACGACACCAATGACAACGGATGATGAAGGTCTTGACTCCGTTTTCCGCACTTAGACTCCCTTTCGGTCCGTTATGCGTGACGGTTCTGGCTAACATAGCCAGCTTAGCTTCACCTAATGGCACAGAAACTTCTTGGGGGATTCACAGGCTTCACAGAGCAACCTCACTGTTCCTTCACGTTTAGAATCTACGGACTCGCATTCCAGGATAACATGGGTGCCTAATTCCTGCGATAAAGCAGCCCCTGCTAAGTGGGCTGTCTGTGGCACCTATTTTAAAAAGATGTTTGTTAAGGGGCTTATAGCCTGTATATTTTTTTTAATTATTTCTACTCAAGCTGTGAAGTTATTTGGTTAATCGCGGGTAATATGTAAGAGGGAGTGAAATGAGAAATGACGGTGTGAAGAGACTGTATGATAATCTTCATTGTCTACATCTACCGTTGCTACGGTTACCTTCTCTCTGTTACTTTTTCATTTTGTTTAATCGTCTTCTATGTGCTATATTATAAAAAACATATTTTATTGACAATTGAATATTCCTTTATTTCAAACACAAAAACTTAAAACTAGGGCACAAGTTATACGTATGTTTTGTGTTTTTTTTAGTGGGTTGACTGTTGACGGCCGATATTGTTATATGGTAGAAGATAATATAATGGTGCACTAATTTCATGAACTGAAATAAGCGAGAGAGGAGACTGACATTTATAAAGAATATGTATATGTCTTACATGTAGTTAGTTATATTTGTTTTTAAGTATTTAATTAATCAAACCTTAATACCTACTAGAAAGTAAGTATTAAGTAAAACTGTATAAAAAAATACACGTCGGTAAGGCTGGATATTTTGTAAGCATATTGAGCTAGCTTTAAATGAAAACGTATAAAATATGAGTATAAGGTAATATAAGAAGGCATTTACAGCAATAAAGATAAAATTTTCTTGGAATTGCGTGACTCAATTCAAATTATCTACCTTAACGTATAATGGCATGTTGAGCAGAAAATAAGAATGTTTTGAGACACATTCCAATCTTGTTAAGAAGAAATCTCTTTTGATATTACCTACAGAAGGTGTCTACTTACCAATGCACGCGACTGTACACACTTTTATCATAATTTTAAGCGTGAGTTAACTGGAACGCTTAGAAAGCATGAAATGGAAAACATTATATACAGGGTGGGCCAAATATTTTGCGCTTTTGAAACATGAATAGAAGTAAAACTACAAATGTTATTTTGTTGATTATTTATTTAACGTAATAATAATTTAATGTTTTTTTTTTTTTAAATGACATTTTCCAAATGTGGGCCGCCTCATTGTTGGCACTCCTGCAATCGACTACGCAAACTTTGGAAAACTCGCTGACACATGCTGCTGGGGACCGCGGCTATCTCTTCGTGGATGTTTTGTTTTAATTGGAATATTGTCGTCGGTTTATTATGATACACTCGACTTTTCTTTTCTTTACAAGGAAAAATCGCATGGTGTAAGGTCCGGGCTTCTCGGAGGCCATGGAATATCACCTCTGCGAGAAATTAATTTGTTCGGAAACATTTCCATGACTACCGGTAAACTCACATTTGACGTATGGAATGTTGCTCTATCTTGTTGCATCCAAGTCCTGCTGTTGTACCCTTGAATTTCATGCAACTGCGGCGTGAAAAAGTCTTGCAACATCTTGACGTATTCCGCTGAATTCACAGTTACATTATTTCCTTGATTATTTGCAAAGAAAATTGGGACCAATTATGCCCTTTGCTGATATGGCAGCCCATACTGTCGTTTTAGGTGAATGAAGTGGCTTTTGGTGTTTAAGGCGAGGGTTGTCACTGCTACAGTATCGACAATTGTGCTTATTCACGTACCCATTGATGTGAAAATGGGCCTCGTCCGTAAGCAATACATTCTCAAGGCTAGAGAATCGCTCCAGCATAGTGTCAGCCAATAACTTACGTTGAATGTAATCATTTGGTTTTATCTCCTGCTCAATTTGAAACTTATATGGGTGCAGTTTGAGGTCCAGATGCAAAATACGCCGTAGACTAGTTCTTGGTATTGCCTGAGCCGCCGAACGTTTACGCGTAGATGATTCTGGATCGTTCCGTACGGATATTTCGACCTCTCGAATGTTCTCATCTTCTCGAACGTGGCCGCCCTGTTTGTTTAATATTCGTTGTCGATCCTGTTTGCTCGAACTTCTTGATCCATGCGTCGATCAAATTAACACTTTGACACTCACTTATACGGCTACATCCTTATTCAATTCTAAATAGGCGTCGTACAGTAACGTTGGTATCATTGATTTTGTAAAATTGTTTTACACAAAAAGCACGCTGTTGTCCCGTGAAGCGCTCCATGGTGACTAAAATTGCATGATGACGCAAAGTTGCCCGCCACCCGCGCGCCCATCACTCGAACGGTTTTCAAAAAAATCTAGTGTTGCTATTTGCAAAAAATTGGCCCAGCCTGTACTAGACTAGCTATTCCCCGCGACTTTGCTCCCGTGGCCCACACCACAGGACTCGTTTTCGGTATAAAAGAAAATAACCCACGTCTATCCGGCATAATTTAAACATGTAGTCACCTCGTATTAATCTTAACTTTCCATAGATGGAATAATTCTTAAAATCGATTAAGTAGTTTTTGAGTTTTCCATTACAAACGTACTTACATTTCATTCTATCCAAAGGTTATCTGGTAGTTATCGCTGTTAGCGATATGACCGCCTTTGTTATCATAGTATTCTTGTAAAAAGGTGTGTAAGTTTTAGTGTACAATAAAGTATATTCTATTCTATTCTGCCAAATTTACAAACAAACAAATTTTTCCTCTTTATAATACAAGTGGAGAAATAACGCTTCCAGTGCTATTCTCTAAGGATACAGCCTTGAGCGCAGTGCTGTGCCAGCGACGAATCTACAGTTTGGTATTCGCTAAGCCGCGAATAGCGACACTAGCGCTCTAAGCTGTGACGGCCGTGAGTTAGAACTACTCAATGTCGAGCAAGTTGACAGTTCTTCATACATTTTGTATACGGACGTATACAACGTACGTATACGTATACGTGTACGTATACGACGTACGGATTGCGCGTACCAGGGTACGCGCAATCCGTACGCACCTTCTCATATGTTACTATAGTTTTATTTTTTTATTTTTGTACTTGTATTGTTTTGTGTAACTGTTTGTTTTCTCAAAATAAATAAATGTATCAGAAGTGCAGCCGGCATATCAAAGAGCTTCTATATAAAAGTTGGAGTCCATTAGGGTATCACGCTAAGTCCATTGCTGTTCAAAATTACCATGAACTACCTCACAGCGCAAATCCAGAAACTTACACCATGGAACCTTCTACATGCAGAGGATGTGGCCCTTGCAGGCAATGCAGGAAAGTTTGGAGCTGTGGAGGAGGGCTTTGGAACTTAACGGGCTGCGCATCAGTCGAACGAAGACTGAATATACGGTATGCAGATCAACCCCGATACCAGCCTAACCGACGCCGAAATAAAACATGACGACCGAGCCTTACCTAGAGAGAATAAATTTTAAAGCGATCAATGATCTCTGAAGGTGGATCGATATCCAATGACATAATTCACGGAACGACGTCAGGATGGATTAAATGGCGTATACTAACGAGGGTTCTATGCAATCTAAAAATGCCAATTAGAACAAAAAGCAAGGTCTATAAAACAGCGGCAAGACCAGTCTTGCTCTACGGTAGCGAAACCTAGGCTACCAAAAAGAGTGACGAGCAGAAACTGCACACCACGGAGATGCGCATGCTGCGATGGGCAGGTGGAGTCACTCTTAGGGATAAGGTTCGAAACGAGTATGTACGGGATACTTTTAAGGTTGCGCCCATCGCCGAAAAACTTACCGAATCCAGGCTTCTGTGATACGGCCATGTAGTGTGGAGACCTGATGATCATATCGTGAAAAAGTGCCTTTCCATGACGCCACAAAAGAGAGGGGGAGGTAGACCGCTGACATCTTGGATTACGAGTGTCCAAAAGGACATGAAGAAGTGCAGCCTATCTACTGACGATGCATATCAGCGGAATACGTGGCGCCTCATGACCAGGAAAGCTGATCCCGAGTAACGGGAAGTGCCGAGGTGGAAGAAGAAGAAGACTGATTGCTAGATAAATGAAGAGGGATTTACAGTAATGTAACATATCCATTATGATTGCCGGTATTTTAACTTAGTGACTTAATCCAGAACACTGAATTCAGAATTTATATTAAATAATATTTGAATAAACCGGTGCCATTCTCTCCACCTGGCTTTGATAGTTATATCGAAATATTTAAATTTTAACAGTTAAGGTTTGCTTCGCTCCTCTCATTTTTGGAAACACCTACAACTTCTGGAAAAAGTAGACCAAATTATAAAGAACACACTTTTATGTATGCTAAATGTGGCCTTGGACGACCGAGCATGGCAAGAAGCCACGCTTCCCATTCGCTTGGGTGGCCTCGGCGTCCGCAAATTTTCAGGTATACCAGCCTAGGAAGGCTAAGGCAGGAGAGGCCTCCTTGGTCTACGATACTGATAAATTAACCAGGAACATCTTATCTTCCTCATTGGTTGATTTTGAGGTACCGTGTTTGACTGATGCGTTGTACGCTTTGAAAATGGCTTGTCCCAATACGGAACTGCCGCTCTGCAGTATTATACAGAATAACATTATAAATAAATCGTCTAGCACTGCTGAGCGTTCGCGTCTGCTGGTTGTGGGGGAATGGGAGTCGGGTTTGTGGCTTCAAGCACGCCCGTTATCCACCATAGGCACTATGATGGTTAACTCTTCGTATCGGTTCGCAACCTGTCTACGCTTAGGCGCACCTTGTATTGCTCTACATCGGTGCCAATGTGGTGAAGCTGTCGGCAGCCTTAGGCACCAAGGCCTGTCTTGTTGCAAGATCGCAGGACACATAGCACGGCACGCCAGCATCAATGACATTATTCGTCGAGCCCTTATCACCGCCAGCGTATCAGCTGTATTAAAACCCAGATACTTGGTACGTGACCATTGGAAGAGAACAGATGGCATGACATTGGTGCCATGGAAAGTGGGTAGGCATCTGGTGTGGGACGCAACCTGTGTCGACACCTTTGCGCCATCTAATGTTCCTAGTTCGGTGAGCTGTGCTGGTGCTGCTGCTGCTGTTGAGGCCCTCAAGCGGCGCCAACCTAACCTAACCGCTAATTACAGTTTTGAGCCGTTTGGGATCGAAATGCTTGGGTCATGGGGCCCGAGTGTACGTCTCCTTTTTAAGGAGATCTCTCGCCGACTGATCGACACGGTGCGTGACCAGAGGGCTGGCTCCTTCTTTGCGCAAAGAAGCAGCATTGTCCTTCAACGTGGCAAAGCTGCCAGTCTTCTGGGCACGTTACCGGATGACAGCAATGTGGAGGAGTACTACGACGCTTAAGTGTACCTTTGTTTTGTAAACAGTGTAAGTAGTAAGGTGTAGTATAATGTTATAATTATAGTTTACTTTTGTTTAGTATATAAGTATGTACATATTTACACCGTTGAGGTTGGGTTAAAACAAAACTTGAGGTTTGGTTTTGACTATTCTCTTTCAGTGTAGGGTAAGTATGATGGAATTGTGAAGCGCTTGCCGGGTATTTTTCATTCGATAGTTGAAAACTCTTAAGTAACTTAACAGCAAATACAAGACTAGGTATGGCAAAAACTGCCGCTACTCATTTGTGTTTACGAATATTTCTCATAATTAAATAGATGACTGTTGCAACAAACTCTGTTAGTTAAGGCGAGCAAACACCTGCCGAACAGGGTCGGAGGTCTACAATATTATTTACAATTGAATTATATAATTAATGTATGATTTTTTTAATAGCTAGAATACAGGTTTATATTATGGTGGGCGAGTTTAGTGTTACACTATACTCGAACGACCCAAGTTCCATATTTGATTGAGTTTTAAATCCAGACAGTGTGTTGTGCCTGCCTCTATGCTGTTGTAAGATTCCTTTCAACATGCAAACATAAGAGTGGGTACCTACGGCTACATTCGTTCAAAATGAGAACATTAGGGAAAGTCGATAAGAGTTTGACGAAACTGGCCCATAATCGATACATCCGGCAAAAAGTAAGTAGGTACTTCATAGTTACAAAATCCTTATTTCCTCAAAACATATTCTCACCGGTAATTGCTTAGGTTTTACTAGCGAATGTCAAGGTGTCAAGTGAAATTACATCATGAAGCAGCTCACAGGGGTATTATTTAACTCGCTTATTGGAATTAAGTCTGTGAAACAAGAGTGTCTTTAACTTACGTTGATACAGTTTCCGTATTTGTTGTTGTCCTTTGTGTTTACATACTTTTAACAATTGCAAATGAGTAAATGCTTCTTTCATTACAATGGTATTAAAATTCAGAAATTCCTGTTAAACAATTTATACTAAATAATGTTAATCCATGGGTATGTTGTAACCTGTGATTGTAACCAAAATCAATTTGCATAGTTTATTTTATTTTTCCAAATTGTTTTCCCGTTATTATATTTTAAGGTGATCAATTTATTTATTTGTATCAGTTCATCGCCGGAAGTATTAAGTCCCAAGATAATGTCATTCCATCAACGAAAAAGAATTAAACCGGCTTCCAAAACAAAACGCTACCAAGAGAAAAAATTCAGTTATTAATAAGTTAAGGTTATATATTTTTTTTTATTTTTTTTCTCTTTTTAGTTTTGTAAGTACCTCAAATTACCACGAAAATAATTTATAACCAAAGTACATCTTACGACAATTCCAATAATTTCAAACACGACAAGGATACCTTGTTTTATTTCGGAGTTACAGTACCTTGTTTCCATCTTCCGGGTTCATTATCAAATCAGTTCGATGGTACCATTTTCATCAGTACAAGTATTTGGTTCATTTTAGTTTAATTAACCGTTATCTTCTTGAAATATCTTATATCCGTAGCAAACTTATTGTTAAAGATTCTAGTGGCCATCTGTGGTATTTTCCATCAGTTCCACTTCAGAAAATGATACTTTCTGAGCGTAAATGATTGCAATGTTGTTGAAAATACCAAAATCGCTGTGTAAGGGGAACTCCTCAAATATTATAGGCATACGCCTATAATATTTGAGGAGTTCCCCTTTCTCCAGGAAGAGTTCCGATTTCTCCAGGATCTCTTCATCAAATCCTGATCTGATGACCATAGGACCACCTGGAAAGTATTCCCTTTCAATCAAAAGAAGAATTTTCACTATCGGTCCAGGCATCTTTGAGTAATCGGGGAACATCATCATCTGCCTAGCCTTTTCCCAACTATGTTGGGGTCAGCTTCCAGTCTAACCGGATTCAGCTGAGTACCAGTGTTTGACATGGAGCGACTGCCTATCTGACCTCCACAACCCAGTAAATGGGTAACACGGTACCCCTTGGCTAGACTGGTGTCAGATCTCAAGCGTCTGACTATTCGTAACGACTGTCAAAGATCTTCAAATGACAGCCGGGACCAACGGCTTAACGTGCTTTCCGAGGCACGGAGGAAACTCGGTATGTTGAAATGGTCACCCATCCATGGACCGAGCGTTGATCGACCCGTGCGGCTGTTATTATTTAGCCACGAGCTCCTCGTCGGAATCGGGGAACATACCAACATAAAAAAAAGATTCCCATGAATTGAGAACAACCCTTTTTTTTAAGTCTGTTATAAATGTCGCCATAGCGATTGGAAAAAAATCAAATATGTCTAGTAGTGGACATTTGGAAGTTTATTAATGAAAAACCTCAGTTTCTTGTCAAAACAGTTTTAATCTTCGGAATTTGGAAAACGATGTCGACACAGCCGTGCACAAATTTATAATACAAAAATGAACTAAATGTGCGGGTTTAAGTAAAAATTACAAGCTAGATATAGCAACACTTGAATGTGCAACTTGGTGCCATTATAAAACATCAGGCGTAGGTATGGCGCAGACATATTCCCCCCCGTTGAAAGACTCCTTTCAACTTCTTCAGTCGTCATCCGGTGAAGAGGCAGGCAAGGGGCAAATTCGAGTGAGAGGCCTCCTGAAGCAGCCTCTGGTAGTTTCGACGTCTGCGACTCGTGTGATGCCGTCGGTCCCAGGGAACATGCGGCTGACTCGTCCCATTCGCCAGCTGAGTGGTGGGATGTTATCCTCTTGGAGAAGAACTAAATCTCCAACTTGCAGGGATGCTGAATTCGTACGCCATTTGGAGCGCTGCTGTAGTTCTGCTACATATTCCCTTTGCCAGCGCTGCCAAAAATGTTGATAAATTAGTTCGAGCTTCATGTATCGTTGAAGATTGTTCTGGTTCTCGTGCTCGAGCGATGGACCAGGCAATGCATTAAGGGCACGGCCTATCAGAAAGTGACCGGGCGTTAGGAAATGGTAATCGTTAGGAGAAGGGGAGAGTGGGCATAAAGGTCGACTATTAAACACAGCTTCCACTTGTGTGAATAGAGTACATATCTCCTCAAACGTTAAATGATTGTTCCCCATAACGCGCTTTATATGGTATTTCGCGGATTTAACGCCGGCTTCCCAGATGCCGCCGAAATGTGGAGCATACGCGGGCGAGAACACAAAATTTATCCCTTCATTGGTAGCAAAATTAACTACAGGTTCATGATTCGTTTTAAGAAAATTGCCTATCTCTTTAGCTGCTGCAACAAAGTTGCGGCCATTATCGCAAAATATCTCCGCTGGCTTGCCCCGTCGCGATATGAACCTGCGTAGCGTCATAATGAACGCGTCCTTAGACAAATCACTGACGGCTTCCAGATGCACGCATTTATACCGGAAACATACAAACAAACATAAATACGCAGACAAAATATATATATGGAAAAGTCAATCGCTATCGAAATGACATATGATCAATCCTTTACATTTTGGCATTTCGACCATCGTCATCACTGATGGGTCACTTTATCTAGGGCCCCGATCTCATAACAAAAAATAATTTGTTAGTTTAAAGCTACATTATTGCAGTGTACTTATCTAGTTACTGCCATACAGTGAAAATGTGCACTCCCTGTTGGATAAGCCATGGAAAAACCTAGTTCAAAAACCGGCTAAGTGCGAGTCGGACTCGCGCACGAAGGGTTCCGTACCATTATCGCAAAAAACGGCACAAAAATCACGTTTGTTGTATGGGAGCCTCCCTTAAATATTATTTTTATTCTGTTTTTAGTATTTGTTGTTATAGCGGCAACAGAAATACATCATCTGTGAAAATTTCAACTGTCTAGCTATCACGGATAATGAGATACAGCCTGGTGACAGACAGACAGACAGACAGACAGACAGACAGACGGACCGCGGAGTCTCAGTAATAGGGTCCCGTTTTTACCCTTTGGGTACGGAACCCTAAAAAAAGATCTCGTGATATTCGATCTTCACATTCTTCACATAAACCAATTTAAAGCTCAACTAGAACACTTGCGAAGTAAGTTAAATACTTTTAAAGCAATTTGTTAAATGAGGAGTAATGTTTTCTGTGTTCCACGAAGTACTATGGCTGCCAACGGCAACACGAGGAATACGAACGGAGTGAATAACAAACTGCACTGAAGGTTCCGAGACGCTTAATAATGTCTGCAAACATTATTGTATTCAGGTTTGTTTTTAACAAAACTTGATTTTCTTCAAGAAACGGGGTAGACGTGAATCTAATAGAACAAAATTGTATGAAAGTTACTAAAAAATTGGTTGAACTCTGAATTGTACAAAATACCTATATGCGTTACATAACCGTCCAAACTGAACGAAATAAAAGCAAAAAAGTAGGAAAGAAATGTGATAATTGTTACAGAAACTCAAAATCAAAATCTATAATTTTTATTTCACATAGGCCTACATGGGCACTTATAAAACGTCGACAATGTGCACGGTTCGGGTTGGTCGATTCCTATAGAGAAGAACCGGCAAGAAACTCCATGGTTACTCTTTTAAAAAATTGTTTGGTTTTACATTTTTTTCATGTTACAGCAGTACTTAGATGGGGGACAACGCAGGCCCGATAATAATTCGTAAGAAACTAAAACAAAAAATGATTTATATAATAAATAAACAAAAGATTAAAAAAAGTAAAACGAGATAAAATGTTAACAATCTAGAAATCTAGAAGGCCTACAATGTTCACACATTTACAAACCAATCGGTAAAATAATCTATACAAAGTATAACAAGACTAAATTTAACATATGGCACAAATGTTGTTATCAGTGCTGTAACTATTCTTAGCAAAGGGCTATAAAGATAATTGAAAACCATTGTAAAAAGTCTTATTAAATGATGAAAAATGAGATTGAGAATAGTTAGAGACATCCACATATTTGCCACTATAACTGACATGCCAATACATAAATTATGTTTAAAACCCATAACAATACTACTATTAGTATTGCTTAAATTATGTCAGTAAAGATAAAGTTACGAAAAGGAGCAAGCAGAAACTTGGCAGTCGAATGTCGTGACTGTGACAAGAAGATGAATTCTCATAAAGTTAAAGTATGATAAATAAACCTCCAAAAAATAAATAAAATCAAGTGGCCCTGGAGCTGTCTCAGCCGTTTTAAAATGTTCGACCGATACACTTTTTCGAAAGTCTCTAAGTGTCGTTTAAGTGTTCGAGGGATAGCTAACCATTTGCCAGAGCGCAATCATTTGTGAATCCTGAAAGGGGAACGGGCTGTCTGCAGACGTAATGGGTCAATAACATTTTCACATCAGCACCTCAAACAAGCAGGTTTTGCTGCTTAAAGACAGTGAGCAAAATTCGATTTTGCTGCGAGCGTAAGACAAAGTAACTTTTTAATGATTTTTTTTAAATGCCGAGTCAGTGCTGGGTCTACTCACAACATTCGAAAGATTTGAACTTCACTTTGTTCTGTCACTTTCACTTCGATACGAAAAGAGCGAGAGATAGAAACAAGTCGATTCGAAGTTTGATTTTCAAATTCCATATATAATAGGCTCAAAAAAGAAACCAACAATAAAACGTTCGGAAACACGTCATCTATAAAATTTCAAATCAAGGTTTAAATGTAATTATTATACTTTTCTCTTAATAATCGAATTATATTTTTTATAATCAAATAAAGAGATGTTGAAGTAAAAAATACGAAGTTTATCATGTATCTACATAATTATTTAAAGTTTTAACAATCTTTATTGTGACAGAATAATTTAGTAATAGTGCAATTTCCGAACGCATCTTTAAAAAATAGCGGGCTTTAAATTTTTATTGTTTTCTTCTTCTGTTCGCTAGCTACAAAGTGCGATACACGTTGGATATGGGTGCTAATTAAGGCAGCTTCTTTAAAATGTCATTCTCGTCTGCAAATATATTTAGTTGTCTAATTAATTAATAGGTCAGCGACAAACTTTTAGCGTCTAATAAATGGTTTATAAGCGACCATATATTGTAAAACAAGCTACTGTTAATATGACGCAACATGGTGATAATTCTTAAGCAACTAAATTTGTGATATGTCTACTCATTGCTAGCTTCTAATAAGTGTATCAACTTCATCTATAAAATAATATCAACGTACTCTAATTTCATAGAGTCACCTTTATTTTTATACTTTAGCATAAGTAATTGATGAGTGAATCTACTATATTTGAACATAAAATTTCCTTATTATTGTCATCAAATAATGGTCAATAAAAGCTATAATTTCATGTATTCGCCTATCTATTTATAATGTTACCATAAGTAATTGACTATTATACCTACCCAAATGAACATACAAAAAATAGGGTGGTATTTAATACTTTAACTGTAATTCCCCTTTTTTCAATCAAAATATTCGAAATTACTACCAAAAATACTGAATTGCACACTAAATTTGCTCATCAAATAAATGAATTATACTATACTGCTAGATCTTTAAAGCTTAACTGTTTTACTGAATAACTATCTGTTAACTAAAAGTAAATCTAATAATTCTTCGAGTGCAACAAAATATTTAAGTTTTAAGGGAGGGGGGGAAACGAAACAAAGTCGACGGAGCCCCGCTGCGCAGGGCTCCTATTTCTGTCTGCAGGGTCTAAAGTAACCTAACATGAAGGAGATGACGGGAGCTGAGTTCGCTCGCTTTGCTCGCTCACTTCAGCTCCCGTCATCTCCTTCGAACCTAACCTATCCGTGTCGGGGTGCCCTAAGCTCCCGGACTTCATTATTAGACAACATGCTTAATAAATACTTTGATACAAATCCGTATCATAACCACTATCACAAACGTTTTTCAAATAAGAATACGAGCACTCCTTAATCGTGTCATTAATGTAAACAAATACACGTGAACTCGTTGCTGCACGCACCGAATAGAGCTCGCTCATTGGTGCAAATGGCCGGTCGCGCCCCTCTGATTCCCAACGAGCGTCAGGTACCTACACTCCCGCGCTTGTGTTGCAAACTTTCACGAAAAAAGAATATGATTTATTAATTTAGTTGTTGAATGAAAAACTTTGATTGCTAATTTTGAGGCTGGAATTTGATTTTATTAGCAGACAGATGTTGAATCTCTAAAATATATAAAGTAGCTCACTTACAACATTAGTCGCTGAGTTATCAAATCAGAAGTAAATATATTTATCGGTAGCTCGGAGTCATATTAATTTACGCTCGTAAATTGACGCTGGTTTTTTGATATTCTGTTGGAGTAGTAAAGATGATGAATTAATATAATTGAAGCTGTTCTATTAACTCGTCGCCCACATATAAAAAAAGACGCTAGGTTGCAGGTGCTAAAGAAAACTTTTGTTGCCGCACATATAATTTCCCGTTGGATATTATTAAAATAATAATAAATAAATATGAGTGAATCCAGTGATGATGTCTGCAATTTAACACCGGAAGAATTGAAGCAGTATGTAAAAAGCGAATCAGTGAATACTCAAACTGAAGTCGTTAAAACAACAATATCGGTTCCATTGGTTCCAAACAAAACTAGTAGGTACTTTTAATTTGCAAAACTGCAATAATTTTACTTTTAACTTTTAATTTTTACAAACATACATGTGGTTTAAATATTACCAAGTTGTATTTTTTACCTTTAGATTATTTGTTCTCGCTGCTGAAGTGAAAAGTTGTATGTGCTACACGAGACCAAAGTTATTTGCATCTCGTGTCTTTGAATCCCTCGCTGCACTCAGGATTCTAACCTAGAATCACTCGCTACGCTCGTGATTCAAATATAGAATCCTTCGCTTACTCGGGATTCAAAATCAACATTCGCGGCAAAAACCAACTTTGCTCTCTTGTTGCACAAATAACTATTGTAAAAGCGTACAATATTATGGACACTATTAGGCGGGGATATAGAAAAAACCTACCTAACCTGAGACTCTAATCTATCATTTTTAATTTCGTAGACTAAACTGACATTATCGTGTTACGTTTACGTTAACGTATCCTGAATGATTGAAATTTGACCGAAAATGGAACTACTTCACGGCAAAAAAAAACATTTTGTTAAGAAACTAGCGGCCCTTTTTTAATTTCTACTCATTTATGGCAGACTTCGATATATCGATCGCTTTTATTTTATTGTTGATTTCTTGTTTATTACGATACCATTTATGAACTATGTGTACTAATACTGTTATATTTAACCATATTGCGTTTATATTCATAAAACATTTATTTACACCAAATAGTAAAAGTAAATTGAGGAGAAATGTCACATCGATTCGATGAATCACTTATGATTGAACTTTACCACAACACTATGCGCCGCGCATGCAAAATTGAAAAAAAAAGGTCATTTGCAACCGTCAGTTTAGTTTACGAAATTAAAAATCTCACTGACAATGTGTTTTCAGCATAAATATACAATACTGTTTTGAAACTATGACAATATTGGTTGTTGTTTATATGAACAAACACAGCATCACATCTCATCATCAGCCTATTAATGTCCCCACTGCTGGGACACAGGCCTCCTCTCTGTGAGAGGGAATGGGCCGTAATCCACCACGTGGGCCCAAAGCGGGTTGGTGGATGTCACATGTCTTCGAATTTTTGGTTCTAAGACATGCCGGTTTCCTCACGATGTTTTCCTTCACCGTTTTGAGAGCAGTGGTGATTAAATAATTTACACAAAGTAAAGAGCCAGCCTGAACGACTTTCAACTTGTAAGTCGCGGACGATACCACTGGGCCACCTCTGCTCCCATGAACAAACAACAGCCAATATTATCATTGTTGGGTTGTTGACGACAACCAAGTAATAATTGAAATCCGTGAGACGACAAACACCACGCAATTCAGCCAAGTAGTCTTCAGTTTCTGCTTCAGTGATACACTTTGTACAGCTTTAAAGTTAATTAACTGGTCTGCACAGGAAATGAGAGGTTAACTTCTTTTATCATTTTACGGGGTAATAGATCGAGTTGGAAACGTTTTTCAGTTCATTCGGTTGGTAAAATTTTATCTGGAAAAAGAGACATGATTTATTTTATAAATTACTCCAACGTATTCAATCTGTTGACTTACCTCAAAAGCACCGTGGATTGTTCTTGGATGAAATAGTCTACGATAATCAGCGATACTTTTTTCTATTAATTAAAGACTTGAAAAGATTGAAATAAAAAAGTGGTAACGTAACTCAGTACCTACTTATCATTGATATTATTTTTAAACGACGAAAAAAGGGAGCAGCTTTTGAATTCAACTTGTATAATAACTCAGTACCGACTTACCATTGGTTTTATTTTTAAACGAGGAAAAAAAGGAGAAGGTTTTCAATTCAACTTATATATTTTATTGTTTATGTGTCATACATAAAAAATACTTTTTATTAGTCCGATGTCTGTGTTATAAGATACTGAAGAAAATTGAATACGGGGGGTTTATATCAGTAATAGATGCCAAAAATAATATTATGTGCTATGCTAAAACACGTGGTGTTGAGTTAGAAGAAAGCTATTTGTAATTGCCTTTACATGGTGATTTATGGGTAAAAACTTACCAAATTGTCCATGGTTTTATACCTGTCTCTTTCTCTCCAGCGAGTGTGGCGTTAAGAGTGACGCTGACACTGACAGGTAGCTATCAACTTCATAGCGTTTGTAAATTTTTGCCGGTAAAGACGGAAAATTTTCAAAGTTAAACAAAAAAAGTGTGGAAATACGATATATTACTGTATTAAATTAACACACGGTGTCTTCTTAGAATACGTGTCAGTGTTTTTCAGTTGTGTTTAAGCATTCTTTGATGATTACGGACAAAATTGTCCCGGTAAGTGTTGAGGTGACCAAAGTTCGAATAGATATTATTATTCGATTAGGCAATCTGACTCTGGACTGACGAGTCCAGACGACATCTTCATCCGCAGAGGATGTGGGCATTGTATCACCTCCGCCCGAAAAAGACAAAAATGCTTCACGTAAGTAGGCAAGTCTGTACAAGTATGAAGGGTGACACTTTGTTTCGGATTATTCGGAACTGAGTGCGTAAAAATTTATTCAGCTTCATAGTGAGATTATAGTATCTTAATTGATTGACTATTAATAAGTTAAGTGATACGACTTCATACTTGTCGCATTTTTTGAAAAATACCTATGACACGTTTAGTGAACTTCCTTTGAGTACCTACCTATTTAGGTACTTACAAAGTTAAGAATAACCAATTAAAGATATCAGTACTAATATGGCAAATAAAGATTATAAGAAAACTTTGTATAAACTTTAAGAAAGAGTTGTGTTATTTTGGCTGCCGCTGACTAACTGAGCATTTATTAGTAGGAAACTATATACTTGGAACAATAGCAACTATCCAAGTCAGGTATACAAGACAACTCGGCTGATACTGATAAGTCGGTTTATAAAAACCTGAATAATTTTAATGCTCGCATACATATGTCTTTCAAGGTTAAAAACCTCAAAGAATACAATGCTAAATATATTGTGAGCAATAAATAGGCCGTTTGCGCAGGGTTATATTTGAAGAAATTGGAAATCAAAGACAATTTAAATGATAAGAAAATCTTCTCAACAAAGAGACCTTGCAACCAGCTTCTTTAGGTTGAACGGACCTTGAACATATTTATTTTTCTTCTCAAACAATACATCAATGAACTCTTAAGAGTCAAGAAATTTAGAGAAAGTTACTTTTGTTTGTTGTCTGTTGCCATAAACAACAGGAAGAAAATAATGTTACTAAATTAAAATAATGAATAATTTGATTATTTTATTAGTAAAATTGGCTGCTTTCCATTTATAAAGATGCCTGCTTTTTAATATTCACACAACTATTTGTAAAACATGTCAGGTACTTAAGATAATAAAGAACAACCCAGCATGTTCTTCACATTATCCTTCACCTACAACAGAAGAGAAATATAAGAGACCACTTAAATCCTCAATGCAGACATTCTATAATGAATGTACTAAATAAAATATAACTTGGAGGTTGTACTAACCCCTTCTTTTACCTCGGAGGTCTCAGTTTGTTTTTGTTAGTGAAACAAGTTCATTCAATTTCACAAGCAGGTATGGTCAATTTTTCTCCTTTGTAGGTAACTTTATGATGATTTGAAATTAAAATGTAAGTGAAAATAAATCATCAGGCCTATTTGCATTTACTAATGTCATGAGCCTACTGGAGATGCCTCCAGTGTGTTTTCAAAAGCACAATTATAATTGACAGCTTTTCTTAGAAGAAGCCTTATGTTTTAACACCATCAACTTCAAAGATGTGTGACTGAAATTGGATTGCGGAAATCCTATGAGATCTATTTCTCTGGTTACGGAGACACTGAGACCATTGTTAACTTTGGATTAAAATAAGATTATCATCACACCTTTTTTTTTTCTGAGGGAATAAGCAGGGAGGTGCTTATAGTTGATAATATACCAGTTATGTTTAACTCTTTGATTCCCATGTGAGGGCAAACCTTCAGAGTAATTGCACATACATTATTACAAGTTTGTGTTAGGAAGGTAAAATCCTCAAAGAGCTTTGTCTGGTTTTTAGACACATGATAAGATTATATCTGTTTCTAAAATATAGAGCAATGTAAACAGTGTCTCCGTATTAAGCTCAGAGCTTTTAATTGAGTTACATGTTAACTAGTGTCACAGAAAACTGAACTTTTAAAATTGTTCTATCTGAACAAAGAAAGAAATACTCCCTCTCTCCCTATTCAACAAGACCTCAAATCGCGATTAAAAGCGACTGGGTGTAGACTACAGTTCAACACTGGTAGTAAAGTATAAGTCGTTTCCTGACCATAGCTGTACCAGACTCAGAGTAATCCACCCTTGCGCAATAAATGGTCTGTAACTATCTGAGAAATGAGCGACATTAAAATAAATTCTAACATTCAGAATTGAAAGGAATGCGGACATGCTGTATTTGCAGTCATAAATAGTCAGCGGATGACTTCATTTCTATTTAAAAAATTAGTCAGGAAGGATAATGAAGAAAATGGAATTACTTAAAGATTCGGAATCTTAATAATGATCTAACCCCATAAATGACTGACAAATTTTATTTACAGTCCGACAACAGGACTTTTGTTACATACCTCAGAAAATTGAGGCAAGGGAGGGGGGAGGGGGTGACAAACCCTTATAAGGCCTATAAACGGGCTCCTAAGACTTGTAGAGTAGTTATACTTAACACTCTTAGCCACTTACCTTCCGAGTAGTAATCGGAATAGCGGATTGCTTTTCAAGGAGTCGCAAAGTATCTAGTAAGTACTTAGTAGAATGTGGCAACTTTTGTCCCAGGCCGCGGAGGCTGTATTCAATTCAAAATGTGGGACTTCTAGCCCAGGCCACGGAGGCTATGTTCAAAATGTCGGGCGTAGTACATTAAAGCATATCGCAACTTTTGTCCCAAGCCGCGGAGGCTGTATTCAATTCAAAATGTGGGACTTCTAGCCCAGGCCGCGGAGGCTTTGTTCAAAATGTCGGGCGTAGTACATTAAAGCATATGGCAACTTTTGTCCCAAGCCGCGGAGCCTGTATTCAATTCAAAATGTGGGACTTCTGGCCCTGGCCGCGGAGACTATGTATAAAATGTCGGGCGTCACAGACGTAGATCTTTTCACGTCAAGAAAGATGGCTGTCGTATCAAAGGATTCCAGTGATGGTTCTGCGACATTTTCAGCCTAGATTGAGAAGCCGAGCTGCACTCAGCTTAATACTAGTTCACTGGAACAGTGGCAAAAAGGAATGTAGGTCCTAATAACAAGGGTCATAGCACAGCCAACGCGAGACCATTAACTGCGCTGGGCATTCCACCCACTCAGCTTATTACTAACTCACTGGAACAGTGACAAAGAGGAATGTTTATCCTAAAAACACCAATGTGGACCCGAAGTTTTCTGGTTGTCCAATCTGCAAGCGAGGGTCATAGCAGAGCTAACTACGATAAAGAACATGCGGAAAGTTTTTAGTAGCTCGGGCTACATACGACAGAATTCGCCCTAGTCCAACAGTTGGTTAAAAAAAAAAAAAAAAAACGACTTTGGAGGGCTAACCAAATAGCTCACTGGACCAGACAGAAGTTGTCAAGAATTAACTGGCAGACATTACTTTAACGACATAATATGTATTAGGTTCCAATAAAAGATGTTTATTCTGGTGTAATTCCATGAAATTTACAACCCAAAAGCATCATATGGCTAAGCAAGCTGCTAGATTATTTGGTACTTATAGAAATATTTTCTTGCATAAATTTGTTGTTTTAACTGCATGAGCAGTTTAAATTTCAAAACATTTTTTCTTTTCACTTACTAGTTTTTTAGTTAGTCTAAGTCAGTCTAAAGCTGACAATTTTTTTATTTATTTGGCTTACTAACATAACAAAGAATTGAATAAATTCAAGTTCATTCATTACTTGAAATCACTAGCTGAACAATAATTTTAGTTTGTCACGGGGGACGTTTGTACTCGATTGACGCAAAAACGACTGCACGAATTTGGATGCTGTTTTCACAGTTGTATTATTGTTGGTCTTACTTAAAATATGGTATATGTTTTATCTTGATACGCCGCCTAGAAGTCGAAAAGTCGAGTAAAGAGTGTTTTCCTTGACTGGTTCAGTACAGGGAATTCTGAATCTATAGGAGATATCAGGAAACTGTCTGAGGAAATAGCTGCTTTTTTGTGAGAACAATTTTCCACAGTCAAATTTTTTGTAAAGCGTGAGTTGTCCATGAAAATTGCAATTTTTCTTTAGCTAACTACAATAGTGTTAAAATTATGCAGAATTGATACAAGAAGCCAAAAATGTTACAAAATTGTATTTTTTTTTTGAATTTTAAGGTTTTACACTCCCTAAAATACCCTATCTTAGGGTAATAATTGGGAAATTTTAATGGGAGAAGAAATACCAAAACTATTCAATTTAAAAGGTATAGGTTGTAAGCATGACTGCCTGATAGTTAGACTACTGAAAGCTGCACCGCTGCAGTCGCCCGATACAATAAATACATATTTTTTTAAGGGTTGAGTGTATTTTTGTATTTGTTGTCTCATTTTTATCGACTGATTTATACATTATTAAAATCAGCAGTAAGTGGATCACGTAAGCGAAGCCACAAACACAGCTAGATTTGGATCACTTCGTTGTCTGTCTATCACGATCTTTTTCGTAGTAACGCGAGGAGGTATCAAGTTGAAATTAACTATCAAATAGTCATAAATTTTTTTGTAAAACTTTTTTGGGTTTTGTTCCCCAAAAAGAAAAAAAGAAACCGTTACAGGATCACTTCGTTGTCTTTCTGTCAAGATCTTTTTGATTGTCGAGGATCAAGTTAATATTTATATCAAATACTCAGGTCTGTATTACCTTCGTAACGCAGTAGTGGATTTAATAATCAGTCTTTCGAGTTCTCACACGGTAATCCCACCACACTATTTCCCAACCACTGCAACTCCTGAAAGCCTTAATCAACAGTGGCGTCCACCAGAAAAGCGCCAAGGCATTGAAGCTCGACGAAGTCACGGAGAATGAATTTTTCTGAAGAATTTAACTGTCTTGGATCCCGCAATGAAATTAATCAGAAAAAAATAAAGGATGAGTAGGAAAAAAACAAAATTTCACTTCCCCCCATATCAAGCAGGAAGCAGAACAAAAAAGGCCGATAGGCACAAAGGGTTGTTTACAACTGGCATAAGCCCAGTTACCTAGCACCACGGATAAAAAATAGCATTAATATTAATGGGTCCTAACATTGTGAGCTGCCATATTCGTCTAGGCAGGCCAAGTCCTGGGCAGCGTGCGTAGGTAGCGTGCAGATAGCTAGCAGCGTGCAGCACTAGGCAAGGTGGCTTGCCCTCAGCCCATACAAAGAGCCCTGGAAGCGCCATAGGGAGCGCATGTTAGATGCAGTGCAATTAGCAGCAAGCCACATGCGATGTACCAGCTTCTTCACCTTTTTAAGCCAAGGAATGGTTTGGGCAGCATTGTAAGTGAAAGCTCAGCACATCGCAGTGGTTTACAGGCAAAGAGTTTGCAACATAGCGTGCACATTGATAGATGGAAATTATGTAAAGTATGAACACGCGAGCATAAACACAAAGTAAACGTGATCATAGCAGATGGCTCGCTGATCACTTACAATAACATAGTGAGGCACTACACCACCTCGATGCAGTAGCAATACATACATATATTACAATCTCATGTGCACTGGATAACTCCCAGCCGCACGTCCGACATTGATACACGCAAAATCGGATACTACATAGGTGATGACATCAATAAAGGTTTTCCAGCGCAGAGAATCTGGTATAATTACCTAACGAATGTGGAACTCACCCTAGGTCGGAGCACACATAGTCCTGAGGGTCAGGGGATGGCTTTTATCAGCTAAGCAAGCCGAATCAAAATGACAGAGCGTTAGCGTCCGTGACAAACCAGAGTTGTTCTGCGTTTTTTTGTGATGTGGTTAGGAACTTACTAATTGTGATATTTTAATATCACTCGACTATTTACAGTTGAGGTCCTCACAACGCTACACCATTCAATTTAAAAGGTATAGATTGCAAGCACGGCTGGTGATAGTTGGGCTGCTAAAAGTTGCAACGCTTACGCTTGACCGATACGATACGCATTTTTTTGAGATTGAGTGAATTTTTGGCTGTATTGTATTGATTTGTTTTATGGACTGATTAGTACATTATTAAAATTAACAGCCGGTGGATGACGTGAGCAAAGCCGCGAGCACAGCTAGTAGTATTATATAGTAGGCAGTAGGATAATAAATGCTTTGCAGACGAAACATTGCAGAAGATGTTTTTAGAGATAGAGGTTTGTTTGACCCCTTTTAGGAAAACAATAGAAAATCTTGTTGGTGACATAACTAGGACGACGTTCTAATTAAGCACAAATGTGGGTATCAAAGGCCAGCTTTGATACCCAAACTTGTGTTTAATTTAGTACAACAATTGAATATAAACTCCTGTCAATGTTTATGTAAATGATTCAGACAGGACTCATTTTAAATGAGTGGTGTCCTTGTAACAGTGAAAGAAATATTCAGTTATAGCTATTTTACATAAAAGAAGGATTGAACTTGAACTACCTAGCGCCTTGAAATTACTTTTAACTAGGGACCAAAAACAATAATGCTCATGGACTGAAAAAAACTCCGAGTAAGTAAATTATTCAAGTTGAGATCCAGTGGTAACTCCAACTAACGTGTCGTAGGTCGTGTGTTGAAATGGATTAAAATTATGTCAGGTTTTCTAAAACTATCTGTAACGTTCTGTAATGATGGTTCTCTTCCAAATTAAGAGATGCAGTCAATCTTCCAAATCTGGAGTAGCTTACAAGAGCAGACAGTCCAAGAACAGATGAATCTCCACCAGACAAGCACCGTTTGCCGTTTAAAGATTTTTTCGACACGGTTGGCGTAGAGGTAGAGCGATCGGCTCGAGGATTCCCGCACGGAACAAATATGTGTATGGCCTACAGATAGTTGTACCACATCTGGGTGAATTGTTTACGTAAGTTTAAATTTTTGTAAACGCACCCACGATACAGGAAGAAATTCCCAGTGTGGGACAACGCAACGTTTAAATAAAAAACCTTTATTTTCTTTCTCACAGTTTTACGATAACATAACAAAGAATGTTAACCGCCCATATGATCACGACCGGTACCACTAAAACCTTTAACATTAGTCTGGAACTGACACACGGATGCACAGTGAGTGCAAGGACAGCTATTTCCTGTCCAGAATGGACAGTCACTAGACTTGTTCAAACATACCGTCTAGACACATTAATGGAAAGTTTTTTGAAAAAGTATTTCATTTGGGAATTGGAGCTACAAATGTAATAATATAAATAGGTACTACGACTTGTTTGTAAATACAAAAAAAAAAGACGTAACGGTGGCAAATCAAGTATCAGAGTACTTTTCGATTCCTTATAGATATTTTAACGTGTAGGTTTACTAACCGTAGAACAATTTACATGCTAAATAAGTCTGTAATAGTGTATGAAAGTAACGAGCTTGAATGCAAGCTGACGTAAGTACAGTTTCAAAAGCACAGATTGACCTGCACTCAACTATACCTTTAATAAAAAAAAAATATCTTCGTCTTCTCCTTGTATGATTGGGATTTCCATAAAAGCATCCGAATATTTTTAGTTAGAACCTTTACCTAGCACTTGAGAACTCGTAACTACTTTACGGGACCCTATAAAAATACTGCGCTACTTAGCTGACGTCCCAACTTACACGCGTCAACATTTCACTCTCGCTTACCCGTATATAAGCTTACTTGGTATTCAGTCCACGTTCTCGCCTTCCATCGATATTTACCAGAAATTTGGGTTTTTGTAAGAAAAACAGGGTGTTTTTTTTTTGCGTGGGAGACTAAAATGTCAACCAAAAACTTTGTCGAATCAAACGAGTTTACGTTATAAATAATGCTATGTCAATTAGGTCATTCATATTCTTGATATTTACACCCTAAGGCTGGGGTCACCAAATATTTTCATTTGGGGTCCGTTTTTTTTAAATAGTAACAGGACCGTCGCATCGCTGTCCGTAAGGTTTAAAGCCACCTACTTCACGTGTATTTACTTTGATAAAAGTGAAATAATTAACTTGAATATCTATTGTCAACATCGTTACAATATCAACGAAGTATTGATTAAACAATTCGTCCAAACACGGACTAAATTACGTACTCAAATAACATAGGTAATAAATTGTATTAAACGTGTATTAAAAAAATTAAAAATGTATTAAATTACATGAAAAACATCGAAGATTAGTGGGTTGGATGTAGACATCCAACACATGTATCGATAGTGCATCGCCGTACGTTTTGAAGTCCGATGATGAAACGGGCTAGGAGGAATTAGGTTATGCAATTCCATCGCACCCTCCTCGTAATGTAACCGATAAAAAATCGATAAGCTGGCAACTCAGCGTCGATGTTCAAGGCAAGCTTTGAATCGACCAGTGCCTCATTGCCGATGAGCTTCTCGGCCCGCCTTCCAATCTAATCTAGTGCATCAAGCTGGTATTTGGCAGATGAGAACTGTTACTTCATGCATAATCGAACTTGCGCTTGATACAAGTTGAGCAGTTGTCCTGGCGTGAAGTACCGACTTACCTTTGCAAGGATATCCAACTTGTTACCAAACTGCTAAACTTTTGGCTTAATTTATGGTCCAAAATTGATGAGTTAATTTCAACTTATCGCCAAAATGCTCAAGATGGTCCGTTGTCGGTTGTTGTCGTTGTTGTCGGTACGGTTACACTTGGGAAAGATGGAACCGGGTGGGTTTGGCTGTTTTTAGCGGAAAAAAGACACGCCTAGATTTTTTGTATTAAATTTGACTAGATTGGCATCGCCCCATTCGGAGACTACCTTCACATATAGACAGGTTCAAACACTCCACCATGGCCTCACGGAGAGACCGTACCTGAGGCCCGGTAGCCCGTGCATTGGACAAGTATCTCTCAGAAACAGTGCTGTCGTCTGCATGCAAAGGAGCACCCAATGGATTGCCGGGCTTTAGCAGGCCGTTTATGTGCAGCAAGAATAATGTTGCAGAGAGTAGGTACCGACCCCTGACAGAAGCCGGTATTCATAACATTTAACTACGGAACGTTACACACGTTCTAAAAGGACAATAATTTGGTTTATTCAATGACAATTATATTATAGATACTCAAATACTCAAATGCATGCGGACAAATTAGTGTTCGAAATTTTTAGAAAAATTGCGGTAATTAATAACTAGCTACTGTCAGTGGCTTCGCCCGCGTGAATGTTGAAAATAATCCTGAGGAAACATATTCCCGGGATGAAATTCCAGACTGTAATCTATCTAAGTGCCAAATTTCATCCAGATCCGTCCAGTCGTTAGAGCGTGATGAAGTAACAAACATACAAACACACACACACTCACAAACTTTCACCTTTAAAATATTAGTGTGATGTGATGATAAGTAATTACATTTAGTATTTGATTACCACATTATTTTTAATTTTTATTCAATTTAAGCATTGATTTTGTTTTCTGGTTACGCTTGTTAAAATAGTCAAGACAGTTTTTTTTTAAATTTATGTATTTGATCAAGAATGTGGTACAGACAGAAGTACAAATATTTTGGAACAAAACAAGCGTTTTTTAAATTTTATTTTATTCTCTATAGTTTCTCGATTAACATAAATTTCACGGTCGTACTAATGAGATAATAAAATCCTACTTGTTCGACGATCGAACTAATCAATCGAACTAGTGAGAACAAACGCTATCTTGTACCGAAACCCTTCAAACTGGAACATAACACTACTGCTTGTGATGAAAACAAACGAAAATCAAGAACATGGGCCAAAAATTTCACTTTGTGGCTGTATCGTTATTATCCTCAACAACAATTTTTCACTGTCACCAATGCAGCACGGATTCGTAAAACTTCATGCCTTTATCAGATATTGGCACGTTCCACAACACGCGCGGAAATTAATGGCTTCAGTACTCATAGACTGTGGCGTCAGCACCATATAAACTTTACTCATACGACAAGTCAAAGTCACATAGAGGCTCTGTGATAGAATATGAATAGCATACACATATAGTAATTATTATGTTTGCAGTTCTAGACTATAAATAGGTCAGATGTTAATGACGTATTTCAGGTTCAGGATTGAGTTTTGTCTCTTGACTAGATTAATTGTGACTGACTGAAGCAAATGGCTTTTGAAACAGTATGATTTCTGAAGTAAAGTATATTATGTTATATGATCTAGATATGGTACAAAAAACATATCCAATTTCACAAAAATCTTCTGATAAATTACTCATGGACTACGCAGAAATACTCTAAGCTCATAATTGATCAAAAAAATAATAAGGTTTACTTACCTATTTTTCAACCTTGTTAAAAAAGAAGATTTATGATTCATAGCTGTAATTTCTTTCTAATAAATTAAAAAAATATCTAACAAGCCGTAACATAGGTTATGATAAAATTGAGTAGTCACTAATGCCCAGTTTTGAACTTTAGAAATTTACTAGAGCGTGGATTTATTTGGTAAAACCCGCGTTAGCAATTTCCTACAAGGGTTCTTTCATGATGTGATTGATTGAATCACCGTTTTATTATAGGAACGCTTTTCCACCAGCTATGAGCAACCACAATGCTTGTTAGGCAAGGGATGTACAAAATACCGATATTTATTGAAATTTAGGCCACCTTCCCCGGCGTTATATTTTGTTTGGGTTGGTGCTTTTAGCAGGTTTTTGTTGCCATTTCTAAACATGATAATAAATTACTAGATCAGTGATTCAGATGTGTGTCTTCAAATTCTTCATAATGGAGTACCTATTTTAGATTTTTCGTTTATTGGCCAAGTTTTTATTAGGTTTGTGAAAGAACTTATTACAAAACCAGGTTTGTGTTTAAACCAGTTTATATAAACACAATGTTAAATTTACAATATTGTATGACAAACTGTCAATTTAACCTCGTGTTAGCATGTAACCCTGAGTTAAGTTTTTCGTGCAAGTGGGAATAAGATATTTTCAAACACTATTTTGAAATCTTTTATTAGTACTTTGACCCGAGTTATTTTTTTTCTTAGTGCTCTGAATAAATTAAAAAAAAAGATTTCAAACACTGATGATTCAAAAGGCAAAAACTAAAGTCAGTAGCAACAAGAACAAGCTATCTGTGTAAATAAGTAAAACTTCCTAAAATCATACCAGTAACAAATCATACAAAAATAAGTCAAACCAAACACAGAGAGATAAAGAGACAGTTTATTCCATTATGCGCAGACATTAGAAGGAATCTATTTCATTCTTAAGACCGCATCAAACTCATAAGATTACTTGGTAAAAGGCAAAATCAATATGAAATATGAACTCTACTAACATGGTCACAGTGCTTTCAGACGAAAACTGGGCAATTTTATATACGGTAAATTACCGTAGAGCAATATTATAGTTAATACTGTGTAGGTACATAACTTTACCACTAATTTCTAAAATTGAACTACTAAAAGCAAAAAATAACTTAATTCTGGTAACTGGAAATGTTAATTTTTTTTATTGACTATAGGCTCGCGCTTGGCCACTGTCTCACCTGATGGTAAGCGATGATGTTGTCGACGGTGAAACACGCTTGTCTAGAAAAAAACTTATTCACTCTTGACTTAAAGACCCCTAGATTGTAGCTATCGGGAAACACAGACTCGGGCAGGGAATCTCACTCCTTAGCTGTACGCATAATAAAAGTATTCCCAAAACGTTTAGTGCGTATGGGTGGGATTACTACCATGTACCCATGGTGCATCCGCGTACGTCTCGTAGTCCGATGATTAAACGGGCTAGGCGGAATTAGATCATGCAATTCCATCGCACACTCCCCGAAATGTAACCGATAAAAACCTTTCGACGTTATTGGTCATTGGTTCTACGGGCAGTGCCCTGCTTACAGACTAGATCAGTTTACCTTGTTTCTCATGCGGATCTCTTAAATAATGGAAAAATACAATTGAATCAAATTACATTTTACCATTACCATACCATTTTTTTTTTTTTTTAGCCTGTACGAGATTAGGATGGCTCTGAAACAGCTCAAAAACAACAAGGCGCCGGGTGACGACGGAATCACGGCTGAACTCCTGAAGGCGGATGGAAAACCGGTCCTTAAGGCCCTTCAGAAGCTGTTTGATTCCGTCATACTCGAGGGCAAAACGCCACAGGCATGGTGCAGGGGTGTGGTGGTCCTCTTCTTCAAAAAGGGTGACAATGCCCGGCTGAAGAACTATAGGCCTATCTCACTTCTTAGCCATGTCTACAAGTTGTTTTCAAGAGTCATCACGAATCGTCTCGCGCGCAGGTTTGACGATTGCCAGCCTCCCGAACAAGCCGGATTCCGAAAAGGCTTTAGCACCGTAGACCACATACATACGCTGCGGCAGGTTATACAGAAGACCGAAGAGTATAACCTGCCTCTCTGCTTAGCGTTTGTGGACTACGAGAAAGCCTTCGATTCGATCGAGACTTGGGCTGTACTGCAGTCTCTCCAACGGTGCCAGATCGACTACCGGTACATTGAGGTGTTGAAGTGTTTGTACAGAAACGCCACCATGTCAGTCCGTCTTCAGGATCAGACCTCGAAACCAATATTTCTCCAGCGTGGTGTGAGACAGGGAGATGTCATTTCTCCGAAACTTTTCACTGCTGCGCTGGAGGATGTATTCAAGGTTCTGGACTGGAGGGGCCTAGGCATCAATGTTAATGGCGAGTACATCACTCATCTTCGGTTTGCCGACGACATAGTGGTCATGGCTGAGACCATGGAGAGCCTCAATACAATGCTCGATGACCTCAGTAGAGCTTCCGGAAGAGTGGGTCTTAAAATGAACATGGACAAAACCAAGGTGATGTTGAATGCCCATGTTGCACCCACTCCTATCAAGGTTGGAGACTCTACACTCGAAGTTGTGGAAGATTATGTCTACCTGGGACAAACGATCCAGTTGGGTAGGGCCAACTTCGAGAGAGAGATAAACCGTCGAATCCGACTCGGCTGGGCAGCGTTCGGGAAGTTGCGCGGTGTCTTCTCGTCCAACTTACCACAGTGTCTCAAGACAAAAGTCTATGACCAGTGTGTGTTGCCAGTGATGACATATGGCTCTAAGACGTGGTCGCTTACAATGGGCCTTATCAGAAAGCTTACAGTCACTCAAAGGGCAATGGAGAGGGCTATGCTCGGCATTTCCTTGCGTGATCGAATCAGAAATGTAGAGATCCGTAAGAGAACCAATGTTACCGACATAGCTCGAAGAATTGCCAAACTTAAGTGGCAGTGGGCAGGGCACATTGCTCGCAGAACGGATGGCCGATGGGGCAGAAAGGTTCTGGAGTGGCGACCGCGAACCGGAAGACGTTGCGTTGGAAGGCCTCCCACCAGGTGGACCGATGACCTCGTGAAGGTTGCGGGGATCCGATATCCGGTTGAGGGGATATTTTTTTTTAAAAGGTAAGACTGGACTTGGAAGAGTATTCTGTAAAGAGTTAAAATATAAAACTAAAACTTTCAAACTCGTTTATTCCGCATCCAAAAATACGAAGTTTAAAACAAGTTTAAGTTCTACAAGAAAGTAATGTAATTACTTTAGTTAGCTTTCAAGTGTTTCCACTTGTATTTTTTTTTGCTACCCTATTGCAAAGGTTAAAAAATAAAAAATACGACTGCCTAAGAAGTGAACTAACATATTTGCGAGCTGGCTGACCAAAACGAGAGGTATCCTCCAACTGCACGGCATGATTTTCTTCTTGTTTAAGTCTGTTAAGTTCGCTTCTGAAGCAGTCGGGTTTTTTGTTCTTTTTTTTATTTGTAAATTATTAGTTTTTTTTTTAGAATTATATTAATTTAAACATATAGGCAAATATAATAATTTAATTAAATCACTTCTTAAAACCCTTTATTTTACCCAAACGATTGTTCCCCAGAAATGGGCACCAAAATATGGCGCCTAAAATCAGCCAATTTTCTATTTCCCAATTTTAATGTAGCTAGTGACACTCGCAGGGTTAAGACGAATCGATTGACGTAAGAACCATCAAAATCGGCCAACGTGATTGGTCTCAAGAATGCCACATAGGAACAAACATACATACACAGACTGATAAACACATCACCCTCATACGGCAGTCGGGTGAAAATAGGTCTCCCACAGTCAAAACATGTTTCCAAACTGTTCGTCTTATTCATAAAAATGAACTGCTAAGCACCCACATTCTTGCAAATTATATTGTTTAAGTACATCTAGAGTATTCATCCAAATCCTTGAGAATTATGTGAGACTAAACCATGCCAGAAACTTATACATTTTTGTGAATACTACAAATAATTATTTTAATTATCATGCAGCTATGAAAGCCACTTTGTAACAATTAGAGAAAAACATGACCTATATATTGCTTTACTAGTGTTGACGAGTACCTAATTAACCTACAAACTTCAATTTGCATTAATTATAAAACAAAGCATCACAAAACATGCAACTTAAAAAATAGTCTCTGTAAACAAAGAAAAATAAAAGAAGTTAGTATTTTGCATTATTTTAAAAATAGAATCACTGGCGTTACATAGTTCCTACTTCTTTCCGCCGCGTAGAAATTTGCCAGTTCCAGTTTTGTTTTCCCATTACTTACTCGTTGCTGCATAGCTGTCAGTCTTGTTAAGTTAGTGTTGCACACGTACATTTCGCGCGGATATTAGAGCATTTTTCTCCGTCTCCTATAAATGTGGAACGTGCTTGTGACGATTCCTTTGGAATAAACTATAATTAATGTCTGTTTGCGAGCAAAGGGAAAGAGTTGCCGCATTCCTATCCTCGAATAATAAACGATTGGATTGGAACTGTTTCTGTTTCTGCATTCTATTTGTTTATTTTTCTACATCTACTATATAAAAATAAGTCGGGTTTCTTGCTGACGATATAACTCCAGAACGCACGGACCGATTTCCAAGGTTTTGCATTCGTTGGAAAGGTCTCGGGCTCCATGAGGTTTATAGGTAGGGTAGGGTAGGGTAGTGTAGGGTAGGGTAGTGTAGGGTAGGGTAGTGTAGGGTAGGGTAGGGTAGGGTAGGGTAGGGTAGGGTAGGGTAGGGTAGTGTAGGGTCGGGTAGGGTAGGGTAGTGTAGGGTAGGTAGTGTAAGGTAGGGTAGGTAGGGTAGATAAATGTTTGGTCTTTTTATGGCAAAACAAAGTTTGCCGGGTCAGCTAGTTACATAATATAAACTGTTGAATAAAGCCAATAATTTCTAAAAATAAAAATGTACTATGAAACACACTTTTATTAAGTGTTGTTTTCCTTATTAACCGGCTGCGAGGAAAGGGTTATGTTTTTCGCCCGTATCTTGTATGTATAAAGAAAGAAAGAACGAAAGAAAAATATTTATTTGTGACCCGCACAGGAGACACGAGAAAATAAGCATACACTTAAACAATAATAAAATAATAAACCCTGTGCGAGACCAAAAAGGCAGGAAATCTCAGCATGTGCAGCGATATCCAAAAAGGTAATAACGCTGCGCTGATATTCTGATAGGGCCTACTGTTGATGCCACGGACACACTTACGGAAACAGGACTTGGATGTAATATTCTTTATTACGTATCGTACGTATTCGTATCTTTCAAACCACTTGACGGATTTTTATTATTAATACATCGTTAGATAGGTCTTGGCCGCTCAAGTGTTCAAAAAACGAAACATGGCGGGTTTTGGGCGCCGTATTGTAGGGGTTGCAATTTTTTTTTCTTCGAAACCCATCGAGTGGGGTATCAAAATGAAGGGTTTTTATGGGTGATTTCAAGAATATTACCCACTTATATATTTAAAAGCCATTCGAAAAAAAAGTATAACTAAAAAGTTGTAAATAAAAAAAGTTTAGAAAATCAAAAACCCCGAATGCAAAGATGTAAACAAGAAGAATATCATGCTGTGCAGTCGGAGTATATTCATAGTTTTGGTCAGCCAGCTCGCGAATATGTATACTCCAACTGCACAGCATGGTTTTCTTCTTGTTTACATCTTTGCAGTCGGGTTTTCGATTTTATTATTTATAACCGATATCATAATAATCTTCAGAAATCCATTATTAGTAAAAAATTGCAGCGAGACCAATATCGTCGTATATAAGTGACACATCAAACTTGATAGAATTGCTAGATAATTATATGGAATAGTAGACCAGCTGTAAATATACCTTCCCACGTGGGCAGGATAGTGTCTTCTCAACTTACACAAATGCATAATGAATAATTAAAAGCGCACGCACACATGGCGCCGCGCGCACTGATGAGTTTAACTATCTATATTGTTCTAAAGGTCACAATTTTCATATTTATTTTTAGATTTATTAAATGTTTTTGTTGCTTGACATTCAACATATCTACATATAATCTACCATTGTAACAGATAACATAATTTTCACTTGACCTGAAAGACGTCCACTGTTGGGCTTAAGCCAAGCGTCGCGACATTAACTAGTCTTGATCAGATTAAACAGTCACTTGTAGAATTTTTAACTGACGAAAAAAAGGAGGCGTTTCTGAAAACAAATCCAAAACTACGCTAAAACTTAAGAAAATATATGTATTGTATCGGACAACTGCAGCGGCGTAACATTCAGCAACTTAACCATCAGCAGTCGTGCTTGCAACCTATAGCTTTTAAATTGAATGGTCCTTTCCTTTTTCTTCTCTCTCTTTTTTTTTCATATTTTTATAATTATTACTTAAACCACAGAAATAACTACCGCACGCATGGATTAAGATTTACAGCAGGTCGATCCATGGTTGGGTAACCATATATATTTCGGAAAGTACGTTAAGCCGTTGGTACCGGGCTGTGATTCATGGATCTTTGAGAGTTGTTCTCGTTAGGAGGTCTTCAGAACTCAAAAGACTGATGATGAACCCGACCACCGCGTAACCAAGGTAATACAGACCTAAGTATTTGATTACGATACGTTATTGCGAAAAAAATCTTGACAGGCAGACAATGAAATGATCCTATGTAGGTTTCCTTTTTTCTTTTTGATGAATGGAACCCTAAAAATGGTTATGTAAGCCTGGATGGCTTAGTGGTAGGCAGATTAGTTCACTTTGCGCAGTTGTCGATGGTAAGCTTGAATTTGTCTCACGGTTTCTTTACTTACCACGGCATTTAATCAATGACCGTCGTTCTTTCAGTAGCACCGAAATTTTAGTTTTACTGATGTTTGGTAAATTTTCAAGCTGTCAAAGATACTGGATACTCTCAAAAAGGTGTCCAAGCAGGGCAAGAATGTATGTACTTATTAGATTAAATTATATAATATTCGTTATATTCTGGTGTAATTCCTGTATATTCTCGTGTACAATAAGTCGAGAAAAACACTACTTCGATAAAACACTTCTTCGATATGCACTTGTTCTAGCTTATGCGGACGCTCACCCACTTGATCGTCAGACCAAATCAGCGCGTTTACAGGACTCACGGTGAGCACTGGCTTGAGAACAGGAAAAGACATGTGAAATTGTTATTCGGTAGTAAAAACGGCTTTTAGGCTGCCTGTCCACTTGCGCGAAGTGCAGAAAAGAGGAGCGGAGCCAACCAATAGAATTGCATAAAAAGTCCACTCCGACGCGTTAGCGGAGTTTTTATGCATTTCGATTGGTTGACTCTGCTTCTCTTTTCTCCGCTCTGTGCCAAGTGGACAGGTGTGTTCCTCTGTGGCCGGACCACAGTTTAGTACTCAGATGCTATAGTTCGAAATAATACCTACCTAAAGTGTACTTTCATCGGAATATATATGTCGCATCAAGGCTGGCCGATAGATGTAAACCACTCTCACTGTGAAGACGGTCCTTCGATATCCAGGACGTTGACTGATTCAGGGGGATGATGAGCCTGTATGGATTAAGCGGGGGATATTTCAGGGCGACAGTTTGAGTCCACTTTGGTTCTGCTTAGCCCTAAATCCTCTAAGTACACTGCTGGAGGATTCAGGTCTAGGCTATCGGCTGAGAATAGGTGGTCAGGTTATATCTCACCTCCTTTACATGGATGATCTGAAACTCTTTACCCCCAACAAATTCCAACTGACGGAGCTACTGAAGGTAACTGAAACCTTCAGTGACTCCATCAGGATGGAATTTGGTGTGGACAAATGTGCAGTCATGCATGTAAAGCAAGGGGAGATTATGGAATCCGAGGGAATTCAACTCTCTGATTCCATACACCTCAGACACCTCTCCTCGACTGAAACTTACAAGTATTTGGGTATGTCGGAAGCGTTGGGAATTAACAGTACTGACATGAAGCAACTGCTGATGGAGCGTTTCTTTGGCCGCCTGAAAAAGGTATTAAATAGCCTTTTGTCAGGTGGAAATAAGGCCTTCAACAGTTGGGTCATGCCGGTTTTGATGTACTCTTTCGGCATACTCAAATGGACTCAGACTGAGCTCGACGCCCTTGATAGGAGGGTCCGGACACTGCTGACCGCAAACCGGATTCATCACCCACGATCATCAGTGATGAAACTGTACATCCCGCGGAAATGTGGGGGTCGAGGCTTTTTAAACGCCAAGACTCTTCACAACCGAGAGGAACCTCACCCCGTTGACCATGGCTAAAGAGAACGGGTGCAAGCCTGTAATACTAACTACTGATGAACGCAAAGAGGTATGGCAAGGCAAGGAACTACACGGACGCTTCTATCAGGCTCTCCATGGGCCCGATGTAAATTTCCAAGCGTCTGTATCCTGGCTACGTTTCGGTGACCTTTTCGGGGAAACTGAAGGTTTTTTCTGTGCAATTATGGACGAAGTTATCCTCACGAATAACTACCGGCGACATATAATGAAGGACGGAACGGTTGACGTGTGTCGGGCATGCCTCCGTCCGGGTGAATCCATCAGACATATTATCTCTGGTTGTTCTCGTCTGGCTAACGGCGAGTACTTACACAGGCATAACCAAGTGGCCAGGATTATTCACCAGCAACTTGCTTTGAAGTACAATCTAGTGGATTCTGAGGTACCGTATTACAAGTATGTGCCCGACCCAGTTCTCGAAAATGACCATGTCATGTTGTACTGGGATCGGTCTATCATCACTGATAGGACTATTTTTGCCAATAAGCCGGATATAGTGGTGATAGACCGATTAGCGCGCCGCACAATGATAATCGATGTCACCATCCCACATGACGAGAACCTCGTGAAAGCTGAGAAAGAGAAACAAATCAAGTATCTCGAATTGGCACACGAGGTTGTCGACATGTGGAATGTGGACTTGGCGATCATTGTGCCGATCGTCGTTACGGCCAACGGTCTGATGGCCAAGAGTCTCGACGACCATCTGTCGAGGCTGTCATTGCGCGGTTGGATCAATCAAAGGCCTGATACAGAAGGCAGTACTCCTCGATACGGCTCGCATCGTGAGGAGGTTCCTGTCTCTGGAGCCCTAACCACCGGTAGCTTGGACCCTGCTCCCGACACCGGCGGAAAACCATTATTTTTTATATTTTTAAATGTTTTTTTTTATGATTTGTTTTTATAAAGAAATATTAAAAAATGTAAATATGAAATGTGTACAAAATTGAATAAACGAAATAATAATAATAATAAGCCCTTTATTCCCAAAAAGATAAAAATATTACAAACTATATGACTTCTTAATATATCTAAGTAACTATATACTATAAGTAACTTCCAAGAAGCTGTTTTTCACATATTTTCATTGAAATTAAGAAATATGAAGTTACTTTACGAGCTAGCTGTAACCTTTTCAAAAATAAATGGATTAATAAAAAAGTTTTTTATGTTGTCCTGAACTAAAAATAGTTTTGCCATCTTTATATATTAACTTATATTATTAATTGAGCCCAAATTTTGTACGTTTGTTCAGACGTGTATCTCTCTATATATCTCTAATCTCTGAACCCCTACACCTATTTGAAAAAAAGCTTTCACTATTTTAAAGGTACCTACATTATTTCAGATGTTTATCGGCTATACATTCTTATTACCCAGGCAAAACCGGGGCTGCTGCAGCTATGCTATTTTTTATAATTTTTTAATCATAGGCTTGCGGTTAACCATTATCAATGATGGTAAGCGATGATGTCGTCGACGGAGAACCATGGTTGCCTAGAAAAACCCATTCACTCTTGACTTAAATATAATGCTATAATGAAAAACATCTACGTATGACTCTTACTATGTTCTAAATAAAAAATATTTAGCCCATCAGCTCAATTTTTCACAGGCGGCCAGGCACCTACTTATTTTATAAAAGAGTTTTGGGAAGCATTTTTCCTCCCACACACTAATATCGGAATATTAAAACCGGTATAGGTTTTAATATTCCGATATCAGTGTGCTGGAAACATGAGTTTTAGCTTCTTGTATTTTCTCCTTTATTGTCTGAAATAGTTGCCTATTTTATAGTTGATAACCTCATAATATGAAAATGTGCAGCCAATTCTTAAAATGTGTTCCAGCGCCATTTATTTAGTATGAATGCATTACCATTTGAAAAACACATAGCTATATATACATCGTTGTACGCATATTAAAAGTTTCAACATGATATATTACGTATATTAGGTATCATACAGCAATCCGAGCTTAAATCATTCGGAAATTAACGGTAATACTCAAGTCTAACTCGATGTGAACTAAAAACAAATTTGATGTTCATGCTTTCATTACCGTAAAAGCATAATATTTGATTGGGTCGGAATTGGGTTCCCTACCCAAAGGGTCCAAACAGAGCCCTATTGCTGTCACTCTCGGTCTGTCCGTCGTCTATTACACGGATTTTACGGCAAAACGGTTGGAGTTACAGTCTTCAATTTTTTTACAGAATAAGCATCTTGTTGACCCAAAGCCATGCAAATGATCAAAATGTTTTTTTTTTAGTTTTTGAAGGGGGCTCTCATACACCAAAAAGTGGGACGTGAAAAAAAATATTTTGGGCTATCAATGTTTAGAACTCATTGGGTAGATAACTACTCTTTTTTTTGTTTTATAAATTTTTCCTATTACAACCAACATAATTTAGCGGTTTTGTACGGAACCCTAAATGTGCAAAGTCCGACACACACTTAGCCGGTTTTTTTCTGAATTATGTTTGCAAGCATTTCTGAGTAAATGATGAATGATCAGATTGTATTTCATAAAAAAAATATATTTATCGCGTCGCATCTAGTCGCGGCAGCCTTTAAACGCAATGCGGGCACACATGATCAGGGTTTCACACCACAAGGTTCCCATTTCTTTTAAAAACACTAACTAATCTGTCATTTTATTTGGTATCGATTTATAAGCAGCTGGTGGATTTCCTGTTGGTGATTCGTCACCGTTGCCTGTGGACATCTACAATTTGCAGTACTGGGGGTACCGGAAGTGCTTTAAGATTTGGTTTCGTCTTCCTATTAAGGTGGGGGCTCCAAATCCAAAGGTTTGTTTATCCACAAAACACATTGAAATTTGCTGGAGTTAAAATGTGAAATGTTTTCCTGTCACTGTGTCGATGAGATCGATTCTTCCTAGGCCACAAATGGAAGGCCCCGTATATGACGGGGTTGACTAGACTGTTCGACACGCCTAAGAAGAAGATGCCGCTCAAGAGCTCTTCACTTTGCTGTGAAAATAGAAAAAGCAGTTTTTATTTTTATTTGTTTGCATTTCTGAAGACATGTGAGTCTTCAGAAATGTGTCCTAATATATTATCGTTTCTTATCTAATTTATTATTTTACGTTGCGCCGACCCCATGATACATGGGACAAGGGCAAGAAGATGATGAGATGGTGATAATAATTATCATTTTTATTATTTTCTATCTTGCTTAACAACGAATAATGATTACATCAAATTATAATTAATCATCTAGTACCCAAAGTTTATAATTAAAATATTAGATAAAATCACGCCTGTTTTCCCAAAATGTGCTAAGTACACCCTCATTTTTTCTTCGTGTTCCTCGCGTCTAAGTTATTAGGGTCGGGTAAGCCTTTAATTATTTACACTGCTGCCCCAATACCCCTCTGCCCGATCCTGTGAATGATGTTGTTTTGCTATAGTGTTTAACAATTATTGTTCTAGACATTTTTACGATGAATAACCGTGTAATGTTGACCACTTTACCTTACCCTGAAATTGCGCTTGTGGCCATTCGAGTTTAAAAATATTTAAAAAAAGAACTTAAGTTCACGAAACAGGCTTGAACAAAACCTTTCGTCTGCATAATTTAATCTGTAATGGGACCTAAACATTGCCTTTTCGTTAAAATACCGGTGTGCGAGACCAAATCGGATTACCGCAAATGGGTGAAAATTTTGTTGGATGGCGAATGATCGCGACGACACTAAGAACGGACATGGCTAAATAAGTGTCACAATGTACAATAGTGTAAAAACACTTTGTACAATAATATGCCTTACTGGCAATATATTTGTACATATTTATCTTGGCAGTACAGTAGCCATAAGCCATTGTGTAATTATTTGACAACGATATTTTATTACAGCGGTTCATTAAACGCCATGACTATGAACTTCTATTGAACAAATTCTGAAGAATAATATATGTACGTCATTAATATTTTCTCGATAACATTCACACACTTTCATATTTGTGTCAACTCATGCTAAGCTTAGAAGATATATACGTCATCTGAGGATTTGTTCAGATTTGTACAAAAATAGGTAAGAGTATCGCAAAATATTTGCTTAGGACAAAATGGTTATCTTGTCGCAAACAATATAGATACGAGCGGAAATACAGTACATGTAGCAAGTATGAGGGATCTTGTTTACTTTGGCAATATGCTACTACTTAATCCGTAGTCCAATGTTTTGAGAAAAAGCTTTCTTTCTGGACGACGTTATTCTTGATCGTATTCATGACATAAATTAGGAATCGGCCAAGGAAAGTATGTAAAGCCGTTGATCCCGGTTGTCGTTTTGTAGATCATTATTTATTTTTTATTGTACTCCAAGTCATTACATTTCAACAAATTGATAACAAAATTCAAGTACAAAGGCGAGCTTAACTCCAAATGGATTTTTTTTCTTCCATCAAACCTTTGAGTGAAAGAGTTCATAATAGAGGGCAGCAAACCAGTGTACACTATATATACCTATATCGTATACATAGTGAATTTTCCTTTTGAAGACATTGAGAGGAGGGCTATCGCGTAGGGAGAGTCGTTACGGGCAATCAAAAACCTGACAGACTGGCAATCAAACACACCAATGGCTATGGAGTTATCCAAATACTTGGTTCTGTAGTTCAGACAAGCAGTCGCGTAATGCAATGTTGATGACAACACCGCGCGCATAAATAAAATAAATCGGAATTAAATATTTCAATAGTGATAATATAAACAATAATGAGTATATTTTGTTAGTCCTGAAGATGTATAAGTAAGTTTGAAAAACCACGGGCACCCAACGCGAAGAAAGAAATTTTGGTTCAAACAAATTGCACGAGATGGAGTGATAAGCTTCGCTTTGTTATTGGGTTTTGTGAAATATTAAGATTTTCTAAAGACGATCATAAAGAAATATGTTATTGTTTATTTAACTCTGCTAAGCAACAATTTAAGGAATATTGGGCTCTAAACTCACATTTCAAAAATTATTTGTATGGATCATTTAAAATTGATTCCAATAGGTTAATTGGTTTTAAATTTCCGAGGCATCCACTCGATTTTTTAAATTTGTTTTGTAACACATTTTGGTACAATGAAACTGTAAAAACATACAAAATAAAGAAAAGAAATTGACGTTATTTATAAAAAAAGTATTCACGAACTAAATAAATATAAAGTAAATAAAGTAAAAAATACATTTAATTTTGGAATCATCGATACGGCGAAGAAGAAGACTAAGCAAACCCTTTTACTTGCAGGTCACTGCCAACACCATCTATATCCGTGGAACGGAATAAAACGCGATCGATGTTCTTGGCAAAATAATCAGTTTAATCAGACGAAAAACGCTAGTTGATAGTGTAACGTTACGTTTAGCACGGTAAGCTGAACGTAAGCCACGTTAATAAAAATAAATAATTATAAACTAATATTAATAAAAAGGATATTGAGTATAAAACCATGGGTCGGCTTCGCATGACGTGGGTAGCTAACCAGGCAGCAGCTCGGGCAGGAAAACGTGGAATGCCTGAGGTAGGTAGGTGAGCAGGCATCACGACGGACAAGTAGACAGGTGGTAGCCAGATAAGCAGGTAATGGGGCAGGGTAGTGGAGTAGGCAGCAGGACGGAAGCAGGACGGATAAACAGGCAAACGGATAAGTACGTAGGCTCCAAGGGGTGTGGAGGCCGGCTATGGCTTAATACGCCAAACGAGGCTTTGATGCCAAGAGATGACTGTTGAGGGTAAGGTTCCAGGAAATAATACTCTCGAGAACCACACAAAATATATGTAATTGGAGCACTTCAGAAAATAATAGTTTTATATAAGCACAGTTTTTGAGAGTTTTCAAAATAGAAAATACACTTGGTATTATATAGTACTCAGTAATCAGCCGACTTTTGGCGTTCCGTCCCGATTCAAAACTAAAAAGCTGACGCCCGTTTTTTCCTTGCTCTGCCATCCCTTCTTAATTTTGAATTCAAATCTAAATGAAAGAAATCAAGACCAGAACGAATAAAAAACGGCTTTACAGAAGCGGGGCAGTCTGTGCTGCCCTTACAATAATGTACAACTAGCTTAAGGAAAGGTCTAGGTAGTCCATGGTACCTATGTTATGTCTATGGCTTCAGAAAATAAAATGGACAGTCTGACATCATATCAGATGAAAATGTCAGAGTATAAAATATTCCAAGATTTACAAATCAGCAATATAAATTAGGTTGAAGAATACAAATCAATCAGAGATAACTAAAAATATGCTTTTCAGGTAATAACAATCTCAAAGAATAAATAAATATGAGTGACAAGTGTTGATACAATATCAAAAGATATGAAAGTGTGGTACGTATAGTGTAATAACACGTAAGTAGACTAAAAATGATGTGTAATGAATACCACAATAGAGAGAATAATTGGATTGGATCAGAAAGTACAAGTCATTAATATTTATTTAGTTCACACAAAGAAGGAAAATGTAATAATCCAGATTAAACTTCCACTGAAGGAATCGATTTCCGGTTTCTGTTTACAATCGAACGTTTGTCAATAGAACGGAAACTAACTTGTTGATACTGAAAAGATTATTACGTGTAAAAAGAAAAGCCCTCAATCACTCATTGACTAACTTATCAATCCCAAGCATTTCTAGCAAAAAGCTTTAGAATGATACTTCAAAATTTCTCACAGAAATGCCTTTTTGTCTACATAAAAAGGAAATTATCTGAGAAATTGGCTTTTTTGAAATAGGGTAAATGTATGAAATAAATATTTGTTTTCTAACAGTGTGGTATCACGCGCTATGCAGAGGAGATTACATTGTTTGCGTCTTCAGAACACATACTTGCTAAACTCTTTGGGAGGATAGAGTGTGTAATTGTGATGATGGGACTGTCAATCAATAGGTCAAAGATTGAAGTCATGATCGTTTACGGGGCTGTACTACACGTACGCACGGGAGACCTTGCTGATCTGGAATCCTTTAATGAGTTTCTGTACTTGGGCTCCATGATCAGCGATCAGGGAGGATGCGGAAATAATAATAATAATTCAGGGCTAGGCTATCGGTTAAAGAGAGGTGGTCAGGTTATATGTCACCCTATACATGGATGACCTGAAGCTCTTTGCCCCCAGCAATCTTCAGCTGATGGAGTTACTGAAGGTAACTGAAACTTTTAGAAGCGCCATCAGGATGGAGTTTGGTGTGGTTGGCCACACCAAACTCCATGCTGATGTGCGGTCATGCAAGTAAAGCGTGGGGAGATTGTGGAATCCGTGGGAATTCAACTCTCGGATTCCATAAACCTGAGATCCCTCTCTCCACACAAAAGCTATAAGTATATGGGTATGTCGGAAGCGTTAGGTATCAGCACTACCGATATGAAGCAATCGTTGAAGGAACACTTCTTTGGCCGCCTGAAAAAGGTTTTCAATAGCCTTCTTTCAGTTGGAAACAAGGTGCGCCTTCAACGGTTGGGTCATGCCGGTATTGATGTACTCTTTCGGCATACTCAAATGAATTTAAAGGAATCTTGACGCCCTGGATAGGCGGGTCCGTACAGTGCTGACTGCATGTCGAATGCATCACCCACGTTCGTCGGTCATGAGATTTTATATCCCACGGAAGTGTGGAGGCCGAGGCTTTTTAAATGCCAAAAACCGCCACAACCGCGAGATATGCAATCGCAGGGAATATTTTCTACACGCTGACGTGGAAATGCATCGAGATGTAGAAGCAGTAGACAAGGGACTCACCCCGCTTTGAACTAGCGCAAGCTTGTAGTGCTTGACACTTACGACCGCAGGGAGGTATGGCAGAGTAAGGAGCTTCACGGATACTTTTTACGGGCCCTACATGGGTCCGATGTAGATCAGTCAGCGTCCGTAGCCTGGCTATGTTTCGGTGACCTCTTTGGGGAAACCGAAGGGTTTGTCTATGCAATTATGGACGAAGTTATCATGACGAATAACTACCGGAGATTTTTTGTGAAGGATGGCACGGTGACATCTGTCGGGCATGTCACTGGCCGGGTGAATTGATCCGCCACATTATCTCTGGTTGTTCTCGTCTAGCTAATGAAGAGTACTTGCATAGGCACAACCTTGTAGCCAGGATTATCCATCAGCAACTTGCTCTAAAATACACTCTTGTGGCATTGGAGCTGCCGTACTGTGCCCGACTCAGTTCTCGAGAATGGCAATATCACATTGTACTGGGATCAGTCCATCATCACTGACAGGACTATTATTGCTAATACGCCTGATACAGTGGTGGTGGACCGAATTGAGAGGCGTGCGATGATTGTTGACATTACCGTCCCGCATGACGGGAACCTCGTGGATGCCGAGAAGCAAATCAAGTATCTTGAATTGGCTTGCGAGGTTGTTGACATGTGGGATGTGGACACAGCGATCATTGTACCTATAGTCGTGTCAGCCAATGGCTTAATAGCCACGAGCCTCGACCAACACCTTAGGAGGCTCTCGTTAGGCGGCTGGGGGCCTGATCCAGAAAGCAGTATTGCTGGACACGGCTCGTATTGTTAGTAGGTTCCTCTCTCTGGAGCCCTGACCGCTGGTAGCTTGGACCCTGTTCCCGATACCGGTGGGCCTCTATTTTTTATATTTTTAAATTATTTTTTTTGTATGTTTTATAAAATATTTAAAAATGTAGATAATAAGAAATACTTTGAATAAAGGAGATAATAATAATTCAGAGGAGTACACAAATGGCCAAATCTGTCATGTGCAAGATGTCGAGAATATGGCAAGACAGAAATATTTACTAACAGCACCAAGAAGAGACTCGTGAGAAGTCTGGCATTTTCGATATTTCTGTACGGCTCCGAATCCTGGGCAATTCACACTGTAGATTGAAGAAGGATTGAGGCCTTTGAGATATGGTGTTGGAAAAGAATGTTACAAATACCGTGGACGGCAAAACCCATTCTCCACCAGCTCAAAACCGCATCCAGACTCTACACGACTTGCTACCAACGAGTCCTGAGGCATACTTTGGTTATATTGTTTGGTGACAGCCGGACAGCCTGTGGTTGTGGTGGAGAAGGTAGATAGAAAGAGACCGCGTGGACGTTCACCTACTCCCTGGTCAGACTAGATAAGGACGATTACAGGACTGACTGACGGTCTTCAGAAATGAAGAAAACGAATAAGAAGAAAGATCTAACCACTTTATCGATAAATATCCAAAAATAGAATACTGACACTGAAAACAAAATTTATTATAATTTTATCTAATATTGACATTTTGAACAAGCATATTCGTCGCTATCAAATCAAATCAAATCAATCAATTATTCGCATAGAATGTAGGTATTTTACAATAAACTTGTTATAAAATATAGTGATCCGGGTACATTCTGCCCTAGTTTAGGCATGCAAAATTCAACAATAATGTCATCATCAATGAGCAAAATTATTATTATGGGTAAAATTATGAAATAGTGTCAATTAAGGTACCAATAAATTTTTCTAACAAGTCCAGAAGTGTATCAAATAATGTCAATAATATTTAAATGTTGAGATGTCACACATAGGATCATTCAAAAAATCATTTAACGAATAATAACATTTCTGTATCAAAAAAGCCTTCAGTTTATTCTTAAATTGTCGAAGGGTGTCACTTTTTATGCTGTCCGGTAGTTTATTAAATATTGTTGGGCCCATTCAGAAAACACTTTTCCCAAGTAGTGCCGTTTTATAGCCACCGGTAATTAAGAGGTTTTTTTATTGACTTCTCACGGGACCTTTCTTGGAGTCCGAGACCTTAGCAAACAATTTATTATTTCTTTTCACAAAAATTGCCATCTCTAAAATGTATAACGATGAAAAAGTAAGAATTTTTAAAGATTTGAACACAGGCTCACAACCATCTCTAGGTTTAAGATTACACATAGCTCTAACACAACGTTTTTGGGCTCTAAATATGTTATCTCTTAGACTGCAATTACCCCAAAAAATTATTCCAACCCTTAAGACCGATGCGATCAAACCATGGTACGCTACCAAAACAGTATTTATGTCAACTTTTTTTGTCAGGTTAAAAACAACATAAGCTGCAGTAATTAACCTTTTTCACACCTCTTCCGCCTGCGGTTTCCAAGTCAATTGATCGTCTATATTAATGCCTAAAAATTTCGCGACCTTTAATTGATTGATTACTTGTCCATTATACTGTACATTAACGTTCGGCGGAATTGTTCGTTGGTGAAAATGCATCACGTTAGTCTTCAGTAAGTTTATTACCAGGTTGTTTTTATCAAGCCATTCAATAATATTTCCAAGGTTAATGTTGATATCCTGTTCATAATTATTAATATTTGTACATTTTATCAGTGCTGTGCTGTCATCAGCAAATATAACCATTGCATTTGGTATCTGACGGGGCAGGTCATTTATATATAGCAACAACAAGGGGGGACCCAACACACTACCTTGCGGTACACCAAATTTGTAAATTTTACCATCAGATTGATATTTTTGTTCACATTTTGATCTAAGACAAATTCTGGATATCTCAGTATATTGTGTGCGGTTACTGAGGTAGGATTTTAATAGATTCAGCACGTTTCCCCTTAGACCGTAGCTACTAAGCTTGTTCAATAATATATCGTGATTGACACAGTTAAAAGCTTTAGTCATGTCTGTAAAAATGGCACAGATAGGTGTTCTATTATCTACATTTATCATTACTTCGTGTAAGAAATCATATATTGCTGTATTAATGTTTTTATTTTTGTTAAAGCCTGCTTGTTCATTACAAAATATGTTGTATTTTGCCAGAAAGTTGCTAATTAATTCATATATAATCCTTTCTACCACTTTGGAAAACACAGGAATCAAAGCAATCGGTCTGTAGTTAGCTATATCCTCCCTGCAATTTTTTTTGTGAAGCGGTTTGATTATGACTGTTTTTAAACCGTCAGGCAATACAGCAGTGCTGATAGCTAAGTTAATAATGTGGCTAATAATATAAAATGTACGATTATGTTATTTGATACAAATTTTATAACTTTCGTTGCTACTTCATCATATCCTACGCTGTTTTTATTTTTCAAAGGTTTTTTTACCCTGAGTATGTCTTGAGGTACAACTGGTCTCATGAACATTTTGTTAGGGTTTTCGTGTAGACCATTTGTTTCGAGTGATGTTTTAGGTGAATTTTTAATCTGATCAATGAAGTGGTTGTTGAATGCGTCTGCAATTTCCTTGGGGTTATTAATAATTGTATTATTTATTTTTATTTGAAAGATGGGTTCATAAGTACATACTTTATTGTTGTTAACTTGTATCACGAGTGTGAGCTATCACGAGTGTATCGCTGTGTGAGCGTGACGGTCTTTTATATTGGCGTCTGTGTTGGATTTATTTTCTTTTTCTCTTTTTTTTTCTTTATGACTTTGTTGCTAATGTCGCTAATGAAGATAATCGTATTTTTAAAAGTCTAACATATTTTGTGGACAAGAATTATTTTGAAAATAAAAATGATGTGCGTATTCTCTATTCCTCGAGGCCAATTATGTTAGCAAAAAGTATTATTAACAGATTATGTTGTTCAGTGGAAAATTTCGAGACTAATATCAATATTAATTGAACTCTTAACGATCTGAACTTTTTGTTAAACTGAAAACTTTAGTGATGTTATTTTTTGTAGTTGATTATTTATTTTGATTCTTAACCTTTTTGTTTCGATACTGAGTTACCTAAAGACTGTTTTGGGATAGAAGCCAAAATAATTTACTTTATTTCATAAAAATAGCTTGATATCTGCGACAACTGTCAGTATCAATACAGTAGCAATAGCGCTTGGCAGGCTAACAATAACGTATACGTCTGTTTGACATATGTCGCAGAGATCAAACTATCTTTTATGAAATATAAAAGGTTTTACTTTTAACAGCGTGTGGGCGCTGAAATAAAATACCGACAACTATGAGGCCTTAAAGGTTTAAAAATATGTATTTCCCATAAATAACAGTTCACTTATAATGACATACAAAACTACTTAATCTAAATAGTAATGTAATATTTGCCTCTGGGGCGTTGGCGACGTTTTATGGTACATACATGTTTTTTTTAGTTTACTCTTAAATAAGCTAATACACACACACACCTCTACACCTCTTTAAATTTTTCGGTAAACCATTGAATAGCTGTGCTCCCACCACTAATACTGTTTTTTTGCCATAATCAGTCCGTGCACATGCAGTTACTAGTTGCAATTTGTTTTTAGTTCTTGTGTTGTATGTTATTGTTCTTTGATGCGATTGTATGTTTGATTGTACGGAATGGTGTTTTTTTTATGAGAATGCAGATGTCATATGTGTAAAGTTGTGTGAGATTTAGCAGGTTAGTTTTTACGTATAATTTTTGTTGTTGGATTTAGATAGTGTTAGTGAAATAATACTTTGTTTTTTTTTGTGTTCTTTGTGGTGGGTTTAGATTCGATTTAGTGGCTGAACCCCACACTTTGATTAGGTATTTGAGGTTTGATTTTACTAGAGAGTTTTATATAACTAGGCGTACTTTTTTCGGGATACATTTTGTAACTTTTCGTAACGCGCCCAATAGTAATATTAACCTTATTTTGACATCATCAATGTGCAGTTTTCAAGTATAGTCCGAGATATTTTTCGTGACTAGATCGTTTGATTGTTTCTCCGTTGATCGTCAGAGGTGAGAACTCCGGTAATGGCTTATTTTTCGCGGTGGAAATCATAAATTATGTTTTTGAGGTGTTAATTGTCAATAATTTATATTTTAACCATTCGTTGGGCAGGTCAAGGTCCTTTTGCGCATCGGTTATAACGTTTTGCAGAGATTTACCGAAGTTAAAAAAGGCAGGTGTCGTCCGCGTATAACGTTAGGTGTCCTTTCAGGCCTAATTTATCAATGTTATTTATGTAGATTGGGAATAGTAATGAGCTAATAATTGAGCATTGCGGACAGCCATATGTTACGTTTTGCATCGAGCTGTTGATTAGGTTGCGTACGAGAATACCGAATGCTGTCGGTAAAAGAACATAACAAATTTTCTTTTTAAGATACTAAAAAAGCACAATCTTGCTAAAAATAGGTGTCAAAATTATACAGAGTTGACAAATTGACAATTAAACGCCCACTTCGTTTATTGTTGTCTATACCTTATCCGACTTTTGTGTGGGCTGAATCAACATAAAAACATATGTTCAATTACATCATAAACACAATTATATAATAAAATATAGTATGTAATACTGCTCTATTTTTATGCGAAAATCCAACTTGATATTTCTTTTCTTCCGAGTTTTCAAAAAAGTTTCTAAATTGCCACATACGATCCCGTCACCGCTTCGTCACGGCACAAAATTTTACATAACTCAAGCAGAGTTTATCCGCGCGAACAGTACATATACAATAAACAACCGCCCGACAACAGCCATCGGGCAGTTTCTCATAAGAAACAACACCCTCATAGTTTTTTTTTTTTGCTACGTACTAAATCTATGAAATGGATTCTAGTTACAGGATATGCCAAAAACAAGGTGGAAAGTTGCTCTATTGAATAGAGCAACTTTCACTTGTTTGTCACATCTCCACAGTTTTTTAGGTGTGTAAAAATATTTTGTTAACCTATTATAAACAAAATATTTATTTTAACAAACATACTCTATCTTTGGTAAAGTATACGCAGTTCGTATCATTGACAAATAGAAAGAACTATGTACCAATGTTTATCCAGACAAATACGAATTAAGTCTTTGTTGGAAAGCAATTTTCCTGGATAGCCAAGGAATCGAAGCAGGGCAGTCTTCTATCAGCTATTCACTATTTATTTAGAGTCTTCAAAAGTGTTGAACCAAGGCAAGCAGCAATCAGAATAAAAACGAGAGCCTTTCTTAATACGTAACCAGGTTTCACTAGAATTGTTGGATTTCTTGTTTATATCTGATAGAGTATTGTGTTGAAGTATTATGTATACAAATAATTCTACGAACAGAAAATAAAAATTGTAAAAACTTCCAAATAAAGAAAAACAGTCGATTTTCTTTTGTCTTCCATTTTTCATGGTACGAGTATGTATGTCTAAATCCATTCTTTTACGGCTACGTCTATGATCTCATATCTTTATCTTTCTCGTTTATGCCTCGGAATACAATTTAATATGGACCTTTACGTGTGCCTCAGCAACCACTTCTTAAGGTTAATACTTCTAGTTATGCAATGCAGCTCCGCGTTAATTTATATAAATTGCATGTCCTACAAGAATAATAATGTTCCCTGCATTCAGAACCTTGATAGTCGTTTCAGTATTTGAATGGTAATGGCAAGGATCTAGGAAAGAAACACTGCACATCCATATTTCTGTAGGGTTTATAACTGAACGCGTTTACTTATTTATTGACATGAACTTGTTTATCAAAACATGCTTGTGTTTGATAAACAAGTTCATGTCAATGATTGAAATGGATAAATGCTTTGTTTTTAACACGCTTTTATTAGCTTGGTATGTATGTATCTATGAATCTATGTAACGGAATCTTTAAACGTGATTTCCACCCTCTTCAAAACGTCAGATTAATTTGAAACTTTGCAAGCTTATATCAGGGACCGATTACAATGTAATGATTTACGTAGTTTGTCCCATTATACTCACCAGGATCTTCACAATTAGCGATAGAATTAAAAAGTAAATATTCTATAATACAAACTTTAATAGAAAACCAAACTAAAATTAGAATACATTTAAAAAAAAATTAAGTATAGTGTGATTAAAAGGATGTCAATTGCTATAATATTTTATTGACAGATATTGGTAAAAGTAAGAGTCATTTTCCAAAAAAATCTTAAAAAGCACCCCACGCTTTTTTACAATAAAGTATTTTTTTGTTATTCTTAATTTAAATTTATTGTATATTATTCTCTAATTTTTGGTTTTCTATTAAAGCGTTTTTTTAATTTTTTTGTACTATTATTTTTAACATATTTATACAACACTTGTATAAAGATTTATTTTGCCAATTGCTTAAATGTAGTTCTCTCGATATTCATTGTTGAGTTAGCGATTTTTCTTATGGCTCAACGCGAGTAGGTTTACATCACAACGTGAGTGATTTTTACTAAGCGAAATTGCAAATATATTTCGTTTATGGACGCAATTCGATGCAATTCGACAGATTTCCAATCGAAATTTTCTTAGAAAATACTTGCGCGATAGTTATTGTGGCCTTTTTATTAATTTCCTATTAATTATTTTAAGGTGTCCTTCCATTTGTAGATCATATTGATAGCCCATTCTATAAACCTTAATCTGATAGCACCTGGCCATCATATGCTGTATTAAAAGACAAATGCAATTTTTTTTGTTGACTGAAAATATTTTCATAACAATATACTTACACGTATATTGTTAAGGATCAAAAGTGCAGTCATACTACTAAAATAGCAGCGGCTTTTTTAAGACAAAAGAATTTACCCTATTCACGGATAGTATGTTCTATACTTTAATTTCTATACAACATATTAAATTAGTTCTGGACAATTAAATTTCTCCTACAAAAACTGGCCATTTTAGTTTTGGGAGAGTAAGACTGCACTTTTGATCCTAGACTGCAGAGTTTCACTTTGATTTGAAACCGGTATAATTACACTAAATAATTATTAAACTTACGTTTTTACAATTTGTTAGGTGAACGAATAACAAAATTTATACCATTTTTTTCTAAAACATAAGAGCATTATCAGGTTTTTATAAGTTCACAAAACTAGCCTTGTTTTTTTTTTTTTTTTTAGCGTGGGAAAATAAAATGCTCATGCATACTGCGATACCACGGGGAGATAGCGCAGTTATGTGGGACTCTAACCCACTAAAACTCCACGGTGTCCTTCCGTGCCGCTGTAGTGTGGGTGTCATAGAACTATGTCTATGTTTGTATGTGTAAGTAGCCTAAGTCTATATATTCAATGGTTTGCTAATAAACACGAGTATTATACATCAATTCGTGTACTCAATTACACCTATCCCTACATGGCGACCCTGCCTTCGGGCAAGCCGCGCATAATGGTCGTGTCGCGTTACAACTGGCTTCATTATTAATTGGTGCGAAATTGTTAAGAAAAGCAAAATGTGTCAATCATACCAGACCAAAGAAGAGGTTTTTCTAGCTCAAAACGCAGCTGGTGCTGGCAATAGTGCGAATTTGCAAGAAATTGGGCAACATTTGAACATCCAGACTATTATGACCACAATAATTATCTGTTTCATGGGTGCAGTGCTTCTATACTTGGGATTTAAGGCATATAAAAAATGCCATACTCGTTGGATGCGTCAGGAGATCAACCACCAGGCGTTCAGGGGCATGCGATTGTCCGGACGAGGTCGCGGCCAGGCCACTCCGAAAGCAGCAGAAAGTGAATGTCAGTGTAAATCAGTGAACTAAAGTGATTGTGTACGCAAGATATTCGGGAAGAAATTAAGTGAAATGTACTGTTATGTAGAGACTGTTTAAGACAAATTCTAAAGTATGCAGTGACGTCAAAATCAAAACGATTAAAATAGTGTCTTATGGCTAAGAAATTTGATAACATATATAATGAGTTACGCAAAATGCGTATATATTTAATTAAAATAGGTCCTGAGCGAAGATTAGAATCTAAGGTATGTAGTAGAAAATTAGAAGAATCGATAAATTTATTTTATTCGTTTAAAAATTATTGTAAAGAAATAGAAGCTAACGTAAAAGACTTCAAAAATGAGGAGTTAATACTAATAAATGAGTTACGTTATAAGATAGATGAATTATTCGTAGAAATAAAACAGTTATGTGAAAAAGGAAGTAGTTACAGTAACTCAGATTTAGAAAGTTTAAGTGAGGACGAAGGAAAAATAGCTAAAATGGCCAAATTTGATCTTAAGATAGCACTGATTTTGTTGCCCGTCATGACAAGTGACGAGTTAGGTATTAAGCAGTTAATCGATGGGATCGATTATTACAGTTCTATTTTAGATAGTCAGTCGCAAGAACAATTAATTACATTCGTTTTGAAAAGTCGATTGTCTCAGGCTGCAAAATTGAAATTAGCATCAAATTATGACTCAGTTAAGGATCTATTACACGATATGCGGGTTCAATTATTGCCAACAAAGTCTGCTACGGCAATACAGAGCAAACTACATTCTTTCTGCCAAAAGCAAATGTCAATTGATGAGTACGGAAAAGCCATTACTGAGATGTTTGTGGACTTGACGATAGCGCAATCCGAAGGGAAATCCAGTAATTACCAGGTATTGAAACCGCTTAATGAGAAACAAGCCATCAAACGGTTTGCCGACGGATTGCGAAACCGTCGATTAAGCACTATCATAGCCGCAAGAAATTTTGAATCCCTCAAAGATGCAGTTCAAGCAGCAGTGGATGAAGAGACTTCGATGCCTTCGACTTCATCAGGTGAGATTCTGGCTTTTAATCAAAACAATCGACATAATTACAGGCGTGCTTCTAATAATTATTTTAGAGGTCAGCATGGACGAGCGTTTAGAGGCCGCTCAAACCAGGGTCAAATGCGTTGGGGTGACCGTAATGAGACCATCCAGGACCCAGGGCGTGTTCGTGCACCACGAGGATCGTGGCGGAATTCGAGAAGATCGAATCGAGATAGGTCTTCTTTTCATAATAACCGAAACAAGTGGACACGTAATTCGGAAGCTATGCATATTATGACCGAGGATGCACCTAAAAATGAAGAATCCAAAAATCAGTTTTTTCGTGCCTAAACATTATATTTTGTCATGTGATAATAACATGGTTGTCGAGTTTTCTGTAAATGGTAGCCCATTCCGATGGTTACTTGACTCGGGTGCGTCAATTTCAGCCATCAAATATAAACATCTTGTCGAACAAAATATTCCATGCCATTTAGAGAGTATTGAGATTAATGGACTTGGGGGCAAAGTTCAATCTTTAGGTTACGTTTATTTAGACTTAGTAACAGATTATGCAACGTTTAGGCATAAGTTTATTGTTTTTAATTCTTTGCCATGTAAGGCGCATGGAATCATCGGTGACGACTTCTTGCGAAAACATAAAGCGTTATTAGACTACAAGAATAATAGTTTATCTTTGCACACTTTAAATGGTAATCCAATCACGTTGTCTATTAAGATATCTAATAGTAAAAAAGAAATGTTTATTATACCTCCCAGATCGGAGTCAATCCACTTTATACAAACTAATATAAAAGAAGAATGTGTAGTTTGTACTTCTGAATGCAGCGAAGGTGTTTTTATAGCTAGCACCTTAGTAAAGCCCACTAGTGGAAAAATACCTGTAAGAATACTTAACACAACTGAGAATGAGTTAACTCTAGATAAAATAGACCCCATTATACACAGCGCGTCGGATTACAATATTTGCAGTTTTGATAAATGCGAAAAAAAATGCGGCCCGCGTTAAAAAAATGTTTACACTGCTGAATATAAAACATTTAAATGAAGAAGAGCAGATAACAATTGAAAAAGTATGCGCCAAATATGCTGATATATTCTTTTTACCGGGGGATAAACTGACAACTACGCATATTTATCAACATTCTATTCGCGTAAAGCCTAATGCAGAGCCCGTATTTGTTAAACCATATAGGTTACCTCATTCACAGAAAGATGAGGTACATAAACAACTCCAAAATATGTTAGCCGACGGCATTATAGAGCCATGCGTAAGTGATTGGTCTAGCCCAATTTTGCTGGTACCCAAGAAATTAGACGCTAATGGACAAAAGAGGTGGAGATTAGTTATTGACTACCGCAAACTGAATAATAATATTGAAAATGATAACTTCCCTCTTCCTAACATTACAGAAATTTTAGACTCGTTATCAGGATGCATCTACTTCTCACACTTAGATCTCCATCAAGCATATTATAATGTAGGTTTAGACCCCAATAGTAGGAAATATACAGCATTTGGTTCTGGGCAATATCAAATGACTAGGATGCCCATGGGGCTTAAAACAAGTCCTAGCTCATTTTCAAGGATGATGACAATGGCAATGGCAGGTCTTAATTTTGAAAAGTGCCTCGTCTATCAAGACGATTTAATTGTGTATGGAAGTTGTCTCAGTCAACATAATAAAAATTTAATTGACGTTTTTGAAAGACTTCGGAAAGTGAATCTTAAATTGAATCCGTCCAAGTGTGTATTTTTGAAAAAGGATATGTTATATTTAGGTCATGTGGTCTCTGGCAACGGAGTTTTACCAGACCCGGACAAAATTAGTGTTATGCAAAATTATCCCAATCCAAAAACGGCAGATGAGGTAAAACGCTTCGTAGCGTTTGCCAATTACTATAGAAAGTTTATTAAAAATTTTGCAGATATAGTTCACCCCTTGAATAATTTGAGTAGGAAAAATGTAACATTTAAATGGGATAAAGACTGCCAAGTGAGCTTTGATGCATTAAAACAGCGTTTGATATCCGCCCCAGTTTTGCAATACCCATGTTTTTCTAGTGACAATATATTCAACCTACAAACAGATGCATCAGGATACGCGTTAGGCGCCGTATTGTCTAATCGGGATGGAAGGCCAATTGCTTATGCAAGCAGAAGTTTAAATAAAGCTGAAAGAAACTATCCCACTATAGAAAAAGAATTATTAGCTATAGTGTGGAGTATTAAACATTTTCGTCCATATTTGTATAGTCGCAAATTTAAGATTTTTACAGACCATAAACCTCTAATTTATTTATTCAATTTGAAGGATCCTTCTAGTAGATTATTAAAGTTTAGATTGGTTTTGGATGAGTACGATTTTGATATCGAATATGTGCCAGGTAAAAGTAATGTGGCTGCAGACGCATTATCGAGAGTATGTGTGTCATCGAAGGAACTGAAAGAAATGCATGAGTGTGTTGTAAACATTATGACTAGAGGACAAAAGCGGAAGTTATTGGAGAGCAGTTCTTCGGAAGATATGGTTAACACAGACATTTGGCCTGATCAACCAAAAGTTGTGGAAACTCATAGTAAGCCGAAGGACTCTGTTGAGATACGATTTGTAGATAGTAATAATTGGGCTAAATTAAGAGACGAAAATAATAATGTAAGGTTAAGTAGTCAGAATACATTGTGTTATGTGCCGGCTCGGATGACATTGTTTATAAACCCAGCATCCCGATCGCAGATGACGCCAGCCGCATTTGCGAGGGAGTTCAGGGAATATTGTAATTTTAATGATATAGAGGAGATATATTTCATTAAAAATGGCACAAATAATTATTTTATTGAGAAGTTGATATCCGAGGTAAAGAAAGATGCAAAATGGTCCGGACCAAGGTTATGTGTATTAAAAGACGTAGAAAGAATAGATGACAAAGATGACAGAAGAGTCATAATTAACGACTTTCATCTTTTACCCACGAGTGGCCACGCGGGTATAAGACGGATGTTAAATAATATTCGTAAATATTATTTCTGGCCTAGCATGGAACGAGATGTCCATGATTTTGTAAAGAAATGTCATAAATGCCAGATTCAAAAACATAGCATATACAATAAAGAGCCGATGGTAGTGACGACTACTGCTCATACATCCTTTCAGAAGGTATATCTAGATATAGTAGGACCCTTAGATAAGGATAGGTATAATTTTTCGTATATTTTAACCACACAATGTGAATTATCCAAATATATTATCGCTTGTCCACTTGTTTCTAAAAAGTCAGAAGAGGTTGCAAAAGCCTTTGTAGAAAATGTTATCCTAAAGTATGGTGTTCCAAACACTATAGCGACCGATCGAGGAGCAGAGTTTATCAGCGCAACAATGACGGAGGTATGTAAATTACTAGATATAAAAAAGCTTAACTCCACGGCATACCATCACGAAAGTATTGGTGCGTTGGAGAATGCTCATAAACATCTAGGAGCATTCTTGAGAATCCAGACGGATAATCATCCTGAAACATGGAGTTCATGGTTACCCTATTGGTGCTTCTCATATAACACTTCGGTGCATAGTGCAACAAACCATACTCCATTTGAATTGGTATATGGGAAAAAATGTAATTTGCCTAATAATTTATCAAAGTCAATTGAACCACTTTATAATAATGAGAGTTACCCGCTTGAATTGAAATATAGATTACAGGTGTCACAGTCTGAAGCACGAAATAACTTGATTCAACGAAAAACATTGCGCAAGCAACATTATGATTCCAATATGAGGCCTATCACTTATACACCAAATGACCAAATCCTTGTAAAAAAAGAAACTGGAAACAAATTCAGTCCCATTTATTCTGGACCCTATGTAGTTGTAAGGGACTTAGCACCAAACGTAGAAATAATAAGAAAAGGTAACATTGATGTAGTGCATAAGAATAGGACTAAGTTATATTGTACCTAGTAGATATTTTTATAGTGTCTGTATACCTAGTTTAAAACATTAGAGTACGTGAATAAAAAAAAAAACATTTGTATTTTTTTTATTTTATTATGTAGGAGGTGTAGTGTGGGTGTCATAGAACTATGTCTATGTTTGTATGTGTAAGTAGCCTAAGTCTATATATTTAATGGTTTGCTAATAAACACGAGTATTATACATCAATTCGTGTACTCAATTACACCTATCCCTACACCGCTTATGGCGGGAACACGGGAACGCGTTAGCATACATCCACGAACCTGCCGCCGCTGTCCATCTCCGGACCCTCCTCTGGGGTTTACCCCCATCACTGGCACACCAGAACACACTGTACGCCGTGACCACCTCGGGGACCAAACCAGCACATGGGTACCAGATGACCCCGTGTATGGCACCCTTGGTACCCCTGTGACGGGTCAGAACAGTGGCCCCGCCACCTACCACTTTTCGGCCGTAGGGGATAGGGAGAGCGGCCAACGCTATACCGATACTCCTCCTCCCCTGCGGCCCCACCGCGTCCGCCATCAGACGGTGGCGACCCCGTGCAAAACTAGCCTTGATTTTGGTCCAATGACCGGATCTATTTTCATTGAATAGGTATAAGTCCTCCTTTCATTGCTGTATTTCCTTTCTAAGAAAAACTATAATGAAAGAAGTACTAAAATTCTTTTACCTCCTTTTCTTTTTGAAGATTAAATGCGTGAAGGTGTGAAATCTCTGGCAAACTGCCGAACTAAAGAAAACTTGTTTCTAATATGTAAGAACTTCTTATAATGTGTATTACTACACTGCCTCGGTTTGATTGCCAGGTCAGACCAAGTTATATTGGCTTTTTAACCGACTTCAAAAGGAGTTTCGCAGTTTGACCTTTATGTTTTTCCGATTTTCTCGCGTTTGGCTGAACCGATTTTGATCATTCTTTTCTTATTGGATTAAATATCTCTTAACTTAGGTCATAGTGCATGTAGTGCATCTATCTCACTCGCATGTTCGCTTTATCATTCCCACTTTCCCCCACACAGACAATCTCGTGCGCACCGCATCATTATTACGAGAGCCGTTGGAGTGAGTAGACGTGTTGAAATGTGATCATTTAGTGTGTACGAGCCTGTGAATAGGGATGTGAACGCAAAGCTGAGCTCAGATGTTGCTGATGGTGCAATGGCTGCTGTCAAATAATTTTTGCTTTGTTTACGTTTTTTATTATATTATGTGTCCCGGTACCGGTCTACCACCGTTATTGATAATATGTATTGTCCCTGGAAGCTTAAGGAATTGAAAGGAAAACTAAAGAAATGAGGAGCAAGGCTAGCTGGAATGAAAAACAGATCTTATTAAGAGGCAGACTTTTATATAATACATTTTCATTGGTGATATGCTCTAGATTTGGCTATTTTTTTAGTTGTAACAAGTTATTTCTTACTTGACTCATTGTAGGAAAATGTACAAAAAATTAGAGACTTTAATGTGTTGGTATTCTTTACGTTTTAGGTTAGAAGTTACATTTTATTTTCGGCAATCAAAGCCCTCAAGCTTCTGAAGGCCAAGCAAATGACATTCCTGCTGAAGATCTTTATCAATGCTTTAGTAGCTCCACTATAGCGCTGAAAATTACCAAGCAACATAATCAGAGTTACTATGACAGGTACATAACATAACCTATAAAATTATGTATAGCCTTTTCCCTTTTTTTAGCGTTGTATCTATGGGCAATGAATGAACACCGGGGTTGATACATATTGGTGGTACAGCACAAAGATACATATTTCGAGAAAATTCAAATTTACTGAATGATAGGTTACAAAAGTTATGACAGCTTTCAAAAGCCATAGCGACGATGCCTATCGTGAAAAATGGCAGTTCACATCCCCATTGCCCTATAGAACCAGTCACTACACTGCAAGTTTCATCAAAAACGGTTAGGCAGATTTCAAGATATGGACTATACAACTGGGGGGTGACCACAAGCTCTTAGAGTAAGGTTATTTTGAGATCGAGTAAGGGACAGATGTATCTGACTTGTATACATCTGTCACTTACTCGATCTCAAAATAACCTTACTCTAAGAGCTTGTGGTTACCCCCCAGAACTCTTTAGCGACAAACAACACGTATACACATTACGTATGTGTAAATTGAGTTATTATGGGTATATTGTCAATCATTTAGAAACCTTACTATATAACTTACTCAATTTGTAGTGATGGTGAACCAACTTTAAAAATAGAGAAATAATGATAAAAAAATGAGGTAGGAAAGACACCGACTGCCAAAACGAAAGTTATTTTGCAGGTTTTAGTGTTTTGTTTTTGAAATCGGTTGATTTTTTTTAGAAAAAGTTTTTATTCTATACTCGGACGGATGGCTGGTGTTAAGATTCGTATTTAAATCGCTACACATAATAAGACTTCAATAATTAAAATTAATAATAATACACTTTAATACGATGTTTTAAAAGCAATAGCCTTATAACAGTGGATTAAGTCCATTGTTATAAAGCCAATGCCAAATTCATAAAAAGTAATGAAAATGTAAAATGCCAATGTCAAATGCCAATGCAAAGTAATAACCAAATGCCATTATATGCATAGCAACAGCTGCAACCGGGTAGACTGGCAGTTGACTCCAACATAGTTACGAAAATTTTTAGCAGATTTTTGATTGATATTATTATGAAGCTATTACTAATTAGGTGGCTTTGCATATCTTACTTATATAATAAACTAACTAACTTCTTGAGATTAGCGCGTTCAAACAAACAAAAAAACTCTTTAGCTTTATAATATTAGCCGGTCATCTGTCCACCAGACCGAATCGGATTAGAACAATGGTAATTTCTATTGTGTCTGGAAATGGACAGTTGAAGGTTTAGTATAGTATCGATACGAAAGTTCGGATGTCTGTATGTTTGTTACCTAATGACGCTAGAACCGCTAAATGGATCTGGATGAAATTTAGTACAGACAGATTATAGTCAGGAATAGTACATAGGTTACTATTTATTCTGGGAATATGTTCCCTCGGAATAATTTATGACTTTCACGCAAGTGAAGCCGCTGGCAGAAGCTAGTTACTACTCGTAATAATGTTCTATTATTTGAATGAGTAAGCTAGCCAATAGACATGAATTTTATTGGGTGGCATTAGGTAGGTGATAAAGAGATTAATATACACCAATATTCACGATGTCAACACTCATTTGAAGTAATTTCTTTGTATTAAAATTAAGTTATTATAAATGCACTTTGTTATTGATACTCCTATACGTACAAAAATAAATTAAGGTTCTGTTTCGCTCCTAGGATAGAGATTCTTTCCGTGACAATCAAATAATTCACATCTTTATTAATATTTTTTTTTCAAATAAAATAATAAACATCAGCTACCTAATTATTTATGTTTGTGGTCCATAGGCGAATAGAAAGAAAAAAGAAATGGGTTTTATTTGTGATTGTTTTGTCACAAATAAAAGCCATTACATCCAGACAGTACAAGTCACATCCCAGCAAAATAGGCAATAAATCAAAAAAATAATTATACTTAATAATAAAAATTATCTATTTGCGAGAAGTAGCACAAAAGTTAGTTCAAAGTGTAAAGCTCCGAGACGACCCAAATAATAATTAAGATCTCTTTCATATTATTAATGCATAATGTTAAAAAAATGTTAAGTGTTGTGTTTGTTGTTAAATGTTAAGTATATAATAAATACATAAATAAATAAATAAATGTTAAGGCTTTAAAAAGATCACATCATGAGTAAATTGTATTTTGGGAAGATGAAATTTATTCAACCAATAAAAAATATTTATCAATATTACAATTTAATTAACAATGTCAGACGTTTCAATCATTTAATAACATTTACCTGAACTACCTTTAATCAAAATACAATATCTGAGCAAACGGTTAATTAGGCCTTCGTTACTTAAAGCTGTAATAATTTTATGACGTCACACTTTTGACCATGACCTTATAGGTACTTGGAGCATACCTATCGAGAAACCAAAATAACACGATGACCTTATGAACTTCTGAACAATAAACACCGTTTTTGGGTCAACGGGAATAGTGCCCAAAAAACTGGGGGTTTTTTAAAGTTAAAATAACACCGATCTGTTGGTCCCGTGTTTCTTAAATCCAGCGCGCCTTCTCTCCTTCTTCAGGTCATCGTTCCTTGAGTAAGGCCTACCGCCAATAGGCGTCACTTAATTTCCAGTACCTGGGCGACCGAGCTCTGCCCAGATGAAAATAAGAAAACGTCGTTTTCTGAAAATGAAACCAAGCAAGATCGGTTTATCGCCCCCGAAACCCCCTGCATACTAAATTTCATGAAAATCGTTGGAGTCGTTTCCGAAATTCAGATTATATATATACATGAATTGCTCGTTTAAAGCGCACCTAATTGTTGCTGGCCGGGAAGACTGCCCTGCGTGCGCGGGGCGCCCAAGGGCGCCGTTGGCGTCTGCGTCACATTGTGACAGTGACATTTTTTGTGAAAATTGTGTTTTAGTGTTTATTTTATAGCAGTTTGTTTTAGTTGTAAGTAAATGGCGCAGTGTAAATATAGTTTTAATTGCCTATTTAATTTTTTTATGACTTATAAATTTTTCCTGTAAGTATTGTATTAGAATTATTAATTTATATGCTTAATAATTACGACAGTAGCGATGCTGTACGAAGCGCCTGTCAACCTGCCACATCGCTGGATGCCCTAGTCAGATGGATGCCCTCACTGTTCCCAAGCACGGTTTTTTAAAGGTGAACGAGGTCTAAAGGTACATCTGGGTAACAAACACAAAACCCACAATGTACCTTCATCATGCCCAACAATACCGAGTACTGCTACACCTGATTCACCCCCTCAACCCCTTTGGCAAAAGCTTGCAAAATTAAAAACTTCAACGCCAGTTTTAAAAAGAGTTCCTCGTGGCGCGAGACCATCCGTGGTATCGAGCCTGGCACGCTGTGTCCGCATCGCCGTCCGAGAGAACTCATTAAGTGCTTGGGAGCATTTACTCACCTTCCCGTTTAGAATCCTACATGTCCAAAAAAATCTGGCTACCAATAAATCTTTAACCGCTCAAATCAAAGACAACTGTAATATTTCGGCCCAAAGTTTCGAACCTAAATTAACATCACACCTCCCCCAAAGAGGGTTATTGCACCATGTGGAGTCTAAACTTGGTGAAGGTGATATCAGAGGTGCGGCTAGGATAATCTTCAGCAGCGATGTGGTTGCACCGTACTCTCCAGAGACACTTACAGCTCTGGAGAGCAAACACCCCGACCCGGCAGATGATCTCACCTTCCCCGACCCCCCCGATCCTGAAAACAACATTTTGCAAATTACAGCCCAACAACTGTGTGTGGCCGTAGGCTCCTTCCGGAGTGGATCCGCCGGCGGCCTCGACGGCCTGACACCCCAACATTTAAAAGATTTAATGTGCGCAGGCGCCGGGGAAGCTGGTGAGTCCCTTTTGAAGGAGCTGACGGCCCTCATCAACCTCATGCTCTCCGGCAATGTGAACGAAGCCGTCATTGATATTTTGTACGGGGCAAATCTCTGTGCCCTGCGCAAGAAGGATGGCGGCATTCGTCCCATTGCCGTAGGGTCTACATACAGACGTATCGCAGCCAAAATTTGCTGTGCTTTTTACAGCGAAGCACTGGCCAGCAAATTCCAGCCCCTACAGCTGGGCTTCGGGTCCAAAGGGGGCTGTGAGGCTGCGGTACACGCTTTATCGGCATACCTCAACAGCAATGAAGGTGAGGTCATACTCAAGGTTGACATAAAAAATGCCTTCAATTCCGTAAACAGGGATACCTTGTTGACAGAAGTTCAAAAAGAAATACCCAAAATTTACAGTTTTCTATATCAATGTTATAGGCACCCCTCTAAATTACTCTACAAGAAAAACCTTTTGGAATCAGCTGTTGGTTGTCAACAAGGTGACCCTCTTGGGCCAGTCATTTTCAGTTTGGCGATAAACCCAATCATTCGGCAACTAAATTCAAAATTCAATGTATGGTATTTGGATGATGGAACCCTAGGAGGTGATGTAGATACAGTCTTGAACGACTTAACTTTTTTGAACGATAAATTTAGCTCTATTGGGCTAGAACTTAATCTTTCGAAATGCGAAATTTACCTCCCCCAAACTACTGACCGACAGACTACTTTAGCAAAATTCAACGCCATAGCACCTAATATTAAAATAACTGAGAGAAATTCTCTTCACCTCCTGGGTTCTCCTATTTTTGATGAATCGAACTAAATTTCATTGAACAGAAAATACAAAATTTTAACGATGTTTCGGAAAGACTTTTCAAAATTAGCATGCATTCGGCCTACACACTTATCCGATATTGTTGCTTTGGACCAAAATTTACTTATAGCCTTCGCTCCTCTCATTTGTGGAAACACCCACAACTTTTAGAAAAAGTAGACCAAATTATAAAGGACACACTTTCATCTATCCTAAATGTGGCCTTGGACGACCGGGCATGGCAACAAGCCACGCTTCCCATTCGCTTGGGTGGCCTCGGCGTCCGCAAAATTTCAAGTATAAGTTTGCCAGCCTTCCTCTCCTCGGTCCACGGTACTGATAAATTAACCAGGAACATCTTACCTTCCTCACTGGTTGATTTTGAGGTACCGAGTTTGACCGATGCGTTGAACGCTTGGAAAATGGCTTGTCCCAATACGGATCTGCCCGACAACCTGTCCTCCCAGAGACGATGGGATTTGCCGCTCTGCAGTATTATACAGAATAACCTTATTAATACATCGTCTAGTACTGCTGAGCGTGCGCGTCTGCTGGCTGTGGGGGAATGGGAGTCGGGTTTGTGGCTTCAAGCACTCCCGTCATCCACCATAGGCACTATGATGGATGACTCTTCGTTTCGGCTAGCGACCTGTCTTCGCTTAGGCGCACCTTGTGTTGCTCCGCATCGGTGTCATTGTGGTGAAGCTGTCGGCAGCCTTGGGCACCATGGCCTATCTTGTTGCAAGAGCGCAGGACGCATAGCACGGCACGCCAGCATCAATGACATTATTCGTCGGGCCCTTATCACCGCCAGCGTACCAGCTGTATTAGAACCTAGCGGCTTGGTACGTGACGATGGGAAGAGACCAGATGGCATGACATTGGTGCCGTGGAAGGTGGGTAGGCCTCTGGTGTGGGACGCAACCTGTGTCGACACCCTTGCTCCATCTCATCTTCCTAGTTCGGCGGGCTGTGCTGGCGCTGCTGCTGCGGCTGCTGAGGCCCTCAAGCGGCGCAAATACTGTAACCTAATTGGTTATTACAGTTTTGAGCCGTTTGGGGTCGAAACGCTTGGGTCATGGGGCCCGAGTGCACGTCTCCTTTTTAAGGAGATCTCTCGCCGACTGATCGACACTGTGCGTGACCAGAGGGCTGGCTCTTTCTTTGCGCAAAGAATCAGTATTGCCATTCAACGTGGCAATGCTGCCAGTCTTCTGGGCACGTTCCCAGATGACAGCGATGTGGAGGAGTACTTCGACGCCTAAGTGTACTTTTCTTTTGTATATAGTGTAAGTAGTTAGGTTTAGTTTTTATTGTTTAGTTTACTTTTGTTTAGTGTTTAAGTGTGTACATATTTACACCGTTGTTTTTATAAAGAAACATCAAATCCACCAACCTAGCATTAGTTTTTTTTTAAATATATTTATGTAATAATCGTAGAGGTTTATATCCACACTTTCTACAGAAATTTTATATGATAAACAAGATAAGTACAACATTATTAAGCTGACGTTGTATAAAGGTTTCGGTGAACCTAACTACCATATTCTGGAAAAAAATAAAATGTAGGTATGACAAGCACACGTTATTGGCTGAATGAAATCCATAGCTTATCATATCACTTCAAACGCGTTTAGTTAGTGACGTGTCGATCATTTATTTCCAGACTGATGACGGTGCTAATCTGATTACGGATACTTTATATTCCATATGTAGAGCAGCTGAATTTAAGCCTAAATAATCACAAAGCATCTGATAACATAATAGGTAGAGCATTTATAGGTGGATTGAGGATCGCAGCCATAAAATACTTCAACACCCAAAAAAACTGTACACAAAAAAAGACGAATAGATTTCATTATTTTACTAACGAACATTTAAACCTTAAGGTAAAATCAGAAACCAGAAATACCTAAATAAAGAAAGAGTTATGTAAAACAGTTGATTTAGTTTTATTTTACATTTACACAAAACCATTCACTAATTACATAATTTAAGACTCAAACTGGTTGGTCGAATCCAAAAAAGGGCATTTTTTAAAACTTTTTTTAAAACTATGCAACTTTTTACGTCAGTCAGTTGTAAGGACACTGAACATTCAGTATAGTTGTATAGTTCTGAGGTTATGGAAGTATGGACAGAAACCGGTTGATTTATACAGTAATATTGTATTTTTCGACTGTTATTTGTACTATTTAGTTCATAAGTAATCTGTGTGTATATTTTTAGTGAAATACTCTCATAATATGTGTGTTAGATTTTGTTATGTAACGAAAAAAAGCAATTACTGGAGTACCGACGTTAGTGAGTGAAAATGAAGACCTAAATAAGGTAACGATCAATCTTTTTTGCTATCAATCTTCATAACATGTGTCTGTGTAAATTTTGTAACATGAAGTGACTTTATCATTGATTTAAAATAATTGAAACTTCTGAAAATAAAACGACAGTGATATTGTAGCATTGTCAAACATTTTCAACTGTAAAAACAGAACTTTGGTTGTTGTTATTTTAGTCCTACTATTGAGAGTAATAATTGTTCAATAATTGTTCCCTACTGAATTTTGTAACTTAGAAATCCATCACTGACAGACGAAGAACGAACAGACGAACGCATACAACGAAGAGTTGCTTCACTGGATTTATAATAATACGAGCCTGTTATTGTCCTACTACAGGGCAAAGGCCTCTCCTAAAACAGAGAAGACACATAGGTGTTTTTGTCACAATTGTCAGCAATGCCCAAGATAAACAGCTCCTCTTACAATGTGATAGATGAAACCAATACTTTATAGTTTATACTGGAATCTTTACCAATATTATAAAGAGGAAAGATTTTTGTTTTTGTTTATTTGTACCGAATAGGCTCCGAAACTACTGGACCAATTTAAAAATTATTTCACCTATGAAAACCTACATTATTCCCGAGTAAGACAGACTATAATTTTGACGGGAGCGAAGCCGCGGGTGTCAGCTAGTGTTAAATACGAATTGAGCAAAAATAATTTTCAATATTCGTGTCGCTTGGGATTGAAAAATGTCTTAGTCCAGCACTGAGGCCATTAGATGTCTCCAATGGCCTCAGTGTTCGGCAAAGAAATTTTTCACATAACATTACACTTTTTCCTTTTTTCGGATTATTTTGATCTAACCAAGGCCGTACAGAATGTATATTGTTCGTTTTAGTACTCAGTACTCACTATGCCTTTTTTTGGATCATGGAGCCAGAAGCCCCTAAAGATCAGAGGCCGAAGGCAATGCAGACCGAATGTCGTGTTTCAACTGAGAGATTCCAAAGCAAAGACTCAAAAGAACTATGTTCCATTTGTTATACTACTGCAATCAAACATTCGTAAATTTAAATAAAATTATAGTTACTGTGATTTCTGCTGTTGCTTATTAGAAGCGCCATATATCGTATATTAGGTACATAGATTCGTTGTCACTAACGTCCACCACCAATGGTTCGGCATCCCTGCACTAGTATCTACATAATTTGGTATATATTTTATACATAGAATTTGAGAATGTCTAAAATAAGTGAAAAACAAATTAAATATCATCATCATGCCATTTTTTTATCTTTCAGCTCGTGGATGTAGTTTATTAAAACTGTGCCTTTCAAAGCCTGCCATAATCAATGACCAAACCGTGATAAAATAAAACAATAAGCATACGATATCGCACATCGTACTATTGTCTTTTTTTATATTTATTAATTCTGTTAGAGACAAATTTAGTAACAGGTGGTTTGAACACAAAAGGCATTTCAAAACAGCCTTATATGCATTGTATTGTACATCTTGTGTATTTTACCTTGCAAGTATTTCTAAAGAAACTAATGTGACGAAAATATATTAAAAAATATACAGCCAAATATAATAAAAGGGTCGACAGGTGCGACGCGAAAATAATATTTTATGCTCTCTGAATTTAAAGAAATAAGAGTGGTTCAGGATCTTTTATCTAGTTACTCTCGGGGTGCGCGTAAATAATTTTAAATTTAACGCCCCAAAAAGCTATTAATCTCTTGGCATAAACAAAGTGAATGCAGAAGTAGATAGGTCTGTAAATCAATTTGTAATCAGTTCTCTGTTATTTTTGGTACCAGCCTTTTAATTTTAAAAGCTAAAATGTTATTTGCACACTGATAGATCTAAAAGTCTAGCAGTAGATACTGCAACGATAGAGGTTGCACGGTTTGCGTGCCTGTCTGAACGCCAATACGGCTTCAGACATGGAAGGTCCACAGAGCAGGCTGTGGGGCTTTTGACAGACATTGTCTCTTCGGAGATCGACGGGGGTCAACGGCCGATTGGGTTCTTCCTTGACCTGGCCAAGGCATTCGACACAGTATCAATTCAAAAGCTAGTCAAAAAGTTAGAATGACTTGGCGTAAGGGTCATCACTTGGGACTGGTTTAGCAGATGGGAGGCAGCAGCATGTTGCAGCAGTGTCTTGGATCCGATATTATTCACTGTTTACATGGATGACATAGTCATACTAAACATCCCCCAGTGAGACATGATTTGCTACGCAGATGACACTGCGGTCATATTCCACGGTCCTACATGGAGGGACACCGTGAATGCTGCAGAGAATTGCATGTGCACCATAATTGTCTGGCTCGAAAAAACTTACTTACCATAAATGTTGATAAAAACCAATTTCATGACGTTCCACATTAGTCGTTCTCGCAGTCCGGACATTGAAAAATAAAAAAAAACATAATATCCAATGTCATCTTAACAACTGTACATGCAATGTTATAGATAGTGTCAAGCCAACGATGTACCTAGGTGTTATGATTGAACAGAATCTGTCCTTTAGAGAGCATATCTCTATGCTCCCTAACAGAACCCGGAAATGTATTTATGTTATGAAAACCCTTTGCTCCAGTACCCCGAAAGACTTATGCAGAAAAGTTTATATGGTGCGGTGTCAGTCGCTGTTCCAGTACTGTGTGGGCGTCTAGGGTAGCGCCGCTAAGACCTTTGGGGATAGGTGGAACAGGGTGTAAAGTCCCACAAACCTCCATAGAAAAGGGAGGATCCTCCGACCAGACAGGTTTTGTGTATGGTCCGGGCAACTGCCCAACGGTTGTTTTCGGACTGTTGTATGTGTTCTAATCGCGGCGAAAACTTTGCTTGCGCGATGCAGGATTTGTGTGACGTAATGTCATTAGTTCGTAAGTGGCGGCGTCGGTGCCGCTACAACACTCCCCTCCGGAGACCGGAGGTCGATAGCAGGTTGAGTCGTCCGTACATCTCGTGATGTGTGCCTGGCTAGTGGAAGGTTGGTTCCCGTGAGTCGGAACCGGAAGTCGCAGAGTTCGCAGTGAGTCGGAACTGTATGCGGTTGTGCCCCAGTGAGTCGGGATAGAATTGCTGGTTCCAGTGGGTCCGAGCGGTGATGATGTCCAAGTCAGTCGGGACAGTGTTGCTGGCTCCAGTGGGTCGGAGCGGTGATGATAGAAGCTGAGGGCGATGACCAGGAATGCGCGTCCGCTGCATGCTGGTGGTCAGGATACAAGGTGGGCCACCAAGATACAGGCTATGCCTATTTTCATTCCATTGTGTTGTGTTGTTTAATTTTTTTTTTTTGCATTGTGTAAATTATGTATCTGATGTAGCATGTGTGTGTGTGGCTATAAATTTAGTTTTTTTTTTTTTTTTGGCTGAGTGTCAAGAGTCATCCGCATTTAGATTGAATTAAATATCAACAATTTTCAGGGTACCAGAGAAGCAAAGCGCGAGTGATATTTTGGCTCTACAATCTATCAAGTATCAAGTTCAAGCAAAACGGGAACTGTCGACACAGCAACTATTTGTAATATTACACGAACCATTTGGAGCCACTTTTTTCATCTTAATAACTCAAAATCTATTTAACATAAACACACGAAATTTGTTTGTGTATTGAAATCCCCAAGAATTCCCATCCCAAAAATCTCACCCTGTTCCAGGTGACCTTTTTTGCTGATGCACGCGTTAGCACTCACCGCGAACCCGCCGCGGCTTTTCGTCACCGGACCCTTCTCGGGGGAGTACCCCCCATCAACGGCGCACCAGAACACACTGTACGCCGTGACCACCCCAGGGACCAAACCGGCGCCAGACAACCCCGAGTATGGCACCCTTGGTCCCCGTGACGGGTCAAGGTTAATGGCCCCATCACCTACCATTTGTCGGCCGCAGGGGATAGGGAGAGTGGCTAACGCAATACCGACACTCCTCTTCCCCTGCAGCCCCACCGCGTCCGCCATCAGATGGAGGCGACCCCGTCCAGGCCGCAGAAGGTAGGGAGAGCGGCGCACCGCAATACCGACACTCCTCTCCCGCCGCGGCCTCCAACCCTCAGCCGCGACATCGTATGAAACCTGGGACGCTCCGTAAGACATCGCGGCCCGCCTCAGTTGTGATGTCGCTTGTTACCAAGCGGCACCGCAACCTACTAGTTGGCCGCAACGTCGTCGGCTTAATCGGCAAAAGCCCTGACGAGCGGCCCCTCCTCGGGTTCCTCTTCGCTTCACCGTGGGTGACCAAGCCACGGTTACTGAGCCCCCCCGCCTCGACAATGCGGGAACCCACCGGGGGGGTGTTCCAGATGACCTAGAAAGTTCAAAATTGCCATCCAGATTGGTAGTTAGGTAAAAAGGAATAAATCAGAAACTAGTAAATTAAACCAGCCAAGTCAAATCTTGAGCTACAATGTATTCTAAGTTATCTGCTTAATGTAAATAATTTGACTTTTCAAATTTAAGAAGTTATATTTTAAAATAGCAAATATTTTTGTAGCAGAAAAAGTAAGAAATCGTGTTTTTAAATTTATTTAAGAATGTTTTATGATCTTGTAAATAAAATTCAGGATACTGAACTTGGCACCCATTTAGATCTCAATTCTTTTGTCGGCGTAATCAACAACCACGCATATTCATAGTATTGAACTTGGCTCACTTTTTCACATTTATGTTTTTGATGGGTACTTACTTACAGGAGTCAAGCCACAAGTGTTAAGAAATACAATCAGTTAAATTATATTCTTACTCTCCGTTTACAACGCAGAAAATCTGGTACGTGCGACACGTGTATATACAAACTTGCATTTCAAACATTATGAAAAGTATTGCTTTTTTATTTGTACTTCGTTGTTACAAACACTGGTTTTTTTATCGCCTTCTAGCGCCGTGCCCAAATAAATAGAGATTAGGGACATGATTTTTATTAATGTATTTTTTTATCGAACTCACAGTTTTACTTTTTGGTACAAATGATCTAAGCATATTATTTTACACGATAACAAAAGTGTTTAAAACTTAGGGATCTTATTTATAAAAAATCTCGCAACTGATTAGCATGTATATATATATTTTCGGTGGAAAATTTTAATAAAACATTTGCGAGGTGGCCGGTAAACAGCTCAGAGATTCTCGCAGAATTGCGATTACAAAATTAGGTAAAAGCCATAGAACAATATATAAATATATAATTGAATAGGAAACAGACTTTGAGTGTTATAATCTGTACTCACTCAAAAAAGCCCAAAACGATAATTACTTTATAATTATTGCAATAAAGAAGACATTTTATTTTCGTATCGACCTCTTGAAATGGCCTAGAGGTCGAATATGAGTGTTAGAATTAAATTTAATATATATATGTTTATATTTTAACATTAATACTATCACGTCTGGTGTCATAGTGAAAACTTAAAGTAGGTGATCCAGTCACCATTCTTAAAGGCTTTCCGTGCTTTGTTTAAATGACTTACCCGTTTTGTGGTAAAACATTTAACATAAACTTTACTATAACTAATGATTAATGCTGTTATTGAATTCAGTTGCAATCATCAAAAATTCTAGGCATCAGTTTTCGCTATTCTAAAAATCGGAAATAATATTAATAAGAAGTAAATTGTTTGTTTATTAAGGGATATATTTGTAATACTGACCAGGGGATATATTTGTAATACTGACGTTACACACCAAATCAACTCAGAATGGATGAAATGGTGACAGGTCACTGTAATAACTTGCGACCCACTGATGACCCTCAAGTTAAAGAGGAAAATCTACAAGTCCGTGATTAGACCTGTTATATTGCATGGATTAGAATGATGAGCTGTGAAAAAGATGAATGAAAGCATCTAGCAGAGATGAGAATGTTAAGAAGGATATACGGCATGAAAAAAATAAAGTGAGAAATTAGTAAAGTTTGAAAGTGGCGCCAGTGACAAAAAAGAAAAGACATGAACATAAATGTGAATGGATGGAGAGGTAGAGGAAGGCCAAAGAAGAGATGGATGGACTGTGTGAGGAGTCATAAGAGAGAAAAAGGAGTCAGTGATAGCGTGATAGAGGATAGGACGGTATGGAAGAAGAAAACGTGTTGCTCCGACCCCAGATATCATGGGATAAGCGCAGGCAGATAATGATGATTTGTAATACGTCTGCAAAGGCGATAGTCAAAATGTAAGGGATTTATCACGTTATTATTCGATATCACTTGTCAACCCCATACAATTTTGCCTTTTTGACAATCACTATCGGCACGCTTTTGATGATAGAATGTCACTTGTCTAAGGCCTCAGGAGGCATGTAATATTGTGCTTTGACATGTAAGTGTCAAAGATCCTGCTATCAGAAAAAGATAGGGCTATTTGTCCTGTATAGCAACGTCTGTCTCACAAAGGAAGTACGATGACATTAAATTTTTGACGTCAAGACCCTTGATTACTGTAATTCTTTTATTGATTGAATTTACACTACCACTGAGTGTCATGGGCCACTTTTTATGACGATGGTACGGAAGCAAAGCTGCAAAAAGGAGCTAGATTTTTTGTACTTTAAGTTATTAGGTGTTACATTTATTATCTCACGCTGAAACTTTAAGATATAATACAATTATTTAAAGATATTATTATATGTTATTTATCTTATTTCTTATTTATTACATTTTTAAATATTTAAAAACATTTAAAAATATAAAAAATAGAGGCCAACCGGTATCGGGAACAGTGTCCAAGCTACCGGTGGTTAGGGCTCCAGAGACCGGAACCTCCTCACAATGCGAGCCGTATCGAGGAGTACTGCCTTCTGTATCAGACCCTTGATCCAACCGTCCAATGACAGCCTCAATAGATGGTCGTCGAGGCTCTTGGCCATCAGGCCGTTGGCCGTAACGACAATCGGCACAATGATCGCCGAGTCCATATTCCACATGTCGACAACCTCGTGTGCTAAGTCGAGATACTTGATTTGTTTCTCTTTCTCAACTTTCACGAGGTTCTCGTCATGCGGGATCGTGACATCGATTATCATTGTGCGGCGCGCTAATCGGTCTATCACCACTATATCTTGCTTATTGGCAACATTAGTCCTATCAGTGATGATAGACCGATCCCAGTGCAATGTGACATGGTCATTTTCGAGAACTGGGTCGGGCACATACTTGTAATACGGGACCTCCGATTCCACTAGATTGTACTTCAAAGCAAGTTGCTGGTGAATAATCCTGGCCACTTGGTTATGCCTGTGTAAGTACTCACCGTTAGCCAGACGAGAACAACCAGAGACAATATGCCTGATGGATTCTCCCGGACGGTGGCATGCCCGACATAATATATGTCAACCGTCCCGTCCTTCATTATATGTCTCCGGTAGTTATTATTAGTTATTATTCATTATATGTTATTATAGATATAATAATATAATAGTTCTCTTGAGACCTGTATTTCTATTTATCTTTGTCCAATCAGGTCTCGGCAGGTCGGGTCTTTGTCAAAATAATGAAGCGGAAACTAAAGGCGATTTAAGTAAAATTGGTACCTACCTGATATGATATTATAGTAAAACTAACTTTTTCCCTCAGCTTCGCAACCAGGATAAAAAGAAGCTGACACAATGCTACTTAACTACAGTGAAAGAATTTTCCTAAATAGATCATAAAGGACTGCCAAAAATTGCCTTTTTATACAAATTTTATCTCTTTGTAATACCTATCAATTGTTTCTCTTACTTTAATAATAATAAAAAGTCACCAAGTATTTTAAAAACGGTGCAACGGGTTGGGTAAAATCTTGGATCAAACGAAACAGGGTGATAGTTGGGGTTTTTTGCAGTAGGTACTAAAGTACTTATTTTTTTTCTTCTTCTCATAGTCCTAACTGTCGCTGTTTTGTTTGATCACAGATTTTAGCCCACCTCGTATATATAAAATAAAATAAATAATATTAAAACTATAATATTTTAGGTATCTATCAAAGTTAATTTATAACTTATTCACGTACCTAATAGATTTCAAAAATAGATTCTGAAAACCCAAGCAACGAAACTAGACACATACAAATACGTATTCGATATTTCATTGTTACAGTAGACATGAAGGCGATACCATTTATTCGTGACTGAATCGAAACTTCTAGAATGATCTTTTATTTTATTAATATGAGTAGAAATAAAAAAACTTACTCGAACATGCTTCAACCTTCTGTAATAGATTTTCATTCTATTTAACACAAGTATGTCTTCTATTACATAATACGTTTTCGATTTTACGGACCAGTATTCTGCCATTCTGGAACCATATGTATTTGTACGTTTCCTTTAATGTTTATTTAGCTTGCCACAGTAGGGATTTATTCGCTTTGGTAAGAACGTATAAAAACAAAACTTTTGACTTGGCTAATTCAGGACTAACCTCGGGGTAACCTCTTGAACAATAATTGTTTCCTTCCGTGCAGTGCGTATCCACTGATCCACCTGCTCCTCATGTTGTAACATCACCTGAATAACTCCTTCTTTACGGTTCCTGCCTTTAAGTCTTTTAACCATTGCAACTTGGCGTTTCTCAACTTTAAGTTTCGAATCTATTTTAGTAGAGAGTATGTCCAGGTTCTCGTTGTTCACAGTATCAGGAATTCCAGAGATCTCCAGTACATTGGCCAGTTTTTCTTGCTCAGCGCTTCTGATGTGTTGTTCCAATGTATCAATTTTTAATTCCAATTGGATAGCAAGGTATGTGTTTTTCTTCTCCAAGTCTTTAACTTTATCCGTAAGTATTTCCATTGTAGAATTTATAGCATTCATTCTTATGCAACAAGTGCTAAGCGACTCATTCACAGATTCCAGTTCTTTCTTCACTGCTTTCTTAACCTCGAGTGAAATATCACGTAGCTGTTTATTCACCGCAACACTGTTCTCATCAGGGTCATTAAGATTATCATCATCTTCCAGAATTATGAAGGACGACTTGCGATGAGGAGACTTCTTGTGACACTCTTCGCATGTCCACTCCAGGTTTACTGCATTCCGTAGGGCCGACAGCTGTTTCGAAGATAAGCCTGTGCATAGTTGATTTGTGGTCATGAAAAAAACTGCCTTATCAAAAAAAAGTCAAGGTGTGCGATTTTATTGCTCTGAAGTATATTTTGCCACATTTGTAGCGCCCATGGTGTTGCCCAGGTGATTTTTTTGTTATGGATTTATCACAATTATCGCATTTGTTCATTTTGTCGTGTTAATATTTAACGCTCGGGGTAGATGGTTAAATAATAATTACTTGACTACTATGACTTCTCGCGTGACGATGCGTGCGACTGCTCGAGAATGAATACTTATACTATTAGTAGGAAGTTATGCGATATATTTTATATAAACCAGACGTGATTGATTTAAAATATTTTGTTATAGTTAACAATATAAATCTTTGTCCCAACATTTATAAAGTAGAAAGAGGCCTGGCTATACTTTCAATATGTCACCGTAGTCTGTAGTTTCTTGAATTAAATCAAAAGAATCTAACAGTTGCTCCATTTTTAGGTCATTCACCAAAGAGAGTCTTCAATTGTTAACTTAATAATCATTGCCTAAAAAGAGCAGAACAACAATCATCACTGTTATGCTCTTATGGTGCGGGTGGGTTTTTTGTAGGAACCGCTTTAGGAAGTTTTAGTCTAACAGCCTGGGGAAAGATGGACAGACAGATAGACATACATACAGACAGATGGATTGTGGAGTCTAGGGACCCGTTTTTACTCTTTGCGTACAGAACCCTTAAAGAAGAAAAAGAAACATTGGTATTGAGTGCATCCGTTAAACTGTCAGAAAATCTACGAGAGTCCACTTTATCTAAAAAGAGCAAAGTTACGAGCACATCCAGATACATTCTTTAAGTTCCACAGGATGTCAATGAAATCTTTCGATGAACTGCATCTCTATTGTGGTAGTCCTTGTCATGAATATACCAAAAGCAGGGGTGTTTTTCAGCAGCCAATATTAATGCTTCTGCTTTCTTCTTACATAGATTGTCATGATTCACTCGTGCTCTAGATGAAACGACGTCCAATACGGACCCATTCAGAACCGTGTGGCGCGGTTCTGAATGGTTCCGAACGTGTGGGGCGGTACATAACAAATGTATGCCAGTGCTGCGTTCCGCATGACGTCATTAGGTTTTTATCCGAATGTTTTTTTACGAACGAACGCGCGGGCTGGCATTCGATACGTACGTACGGAAAGTGTTCCATTCGAAAAAAAAAACGGACGTGTGCGGCAGTCAATGTATTTTATTAGGGTACGATGCATTCGGGTCTCCAAATACGGAAATCGAACGCGGAAAACGTACGTACGTGCGGCCAGCCTTAACGCTTTGGTCCAAACAGAAGGGTGAGCAGGATTGGTCGTAAGCGAATGAGACAAGACACCAGAACAGTCGTGGGCTCGGTATGGAATTTTCCGTTGATCAGTGCAAACGCAAAATAATAATTGCTTAGATTTAGGTACCCACTTATGTTGGTTAATATTATATTTACGTTGTTAACTAAAGTACAACGTTACGTACGACGAACAACGTCAACGTCAAAGTTTTTCCATTCAGTAAGTAAATAATACCGGGAAATACTTTCATATTACATTTAGTGAGTTGCAAAATTCTTTGCTTCCTCACAAAAATAACGGAGATTGAGTCTTACGGTGAAAATGAGATAATCGATTTTGTTTGAAGCGTAGCAAGGCTCCGTAATTACTGAATAATGAAAAGCATTGTAATTTGTGCCTTATTATCTCTAGATTACAGTGCAATAATCAGTATTACCTTGTCTAATTAGCAAACTAAAACTCAATTCGTTCAAATGATCATACCAGAACGCCACATTTCCAGCAGATTTTCCGCACATTTCGTTGAAATATGGCTTAGCAATTAACACAAAAGCTTTTTGGAGTTGAGGATGCCATATTCATACACTAAATCCTTTAATAAACACAGAAAAACAGATATATCTAATATTGCATGCGATTCAAAACAAACGGTTGTCATTATTAACCGACTTACCAAAAAAGAGGAGGTTCTATGTTCAACTTTATGTTTTTTTTTTGTGTATGTTCACCGATATCTCCGTCAATTGTGAACCGATTTTGAAATATTTTCTTTGTTTGAAAGAGTATGTTTCGAAATTTGCCCATTTTAATTTTTTGAAGGTCTGATGAAGAACTTCGGAGATATACAACAGAACTCTTCAATAAATAACGGCAAAACTCTCGGGATTCCTGCTATCGCATGTCTGTTTATTGTTCATACCATTTCATATAACATCACGCCAGTACGCTCTAAAGGGGTACGCAGATCTCTCATTTGACCGGTTATGTTCAAGTTTCATGCTATTCGGGTAATCTATTCTGGCGTTATAGGGACCTTACTAAACAACTTGCCTATTAGGTACGTAAAACAAAAAATAAAAATAAAAAATTGCAAAGAAATACCACCAACTTCTAAATGAAAAAGGACAAATTAAAAAAAAACTTAATTTTTGGAAGTCGGTGTCCATATCGCAAAAAAAACGGTACCTACGAAAGACACCGACTTCCAAAAATTAAGTAATTTTTCACTTTATAGTTTTTCATTTGGAAGTCGGTGGTATTTTTTTGTAAAAAAGTTTCGATAACTAGACAGTGGTTCGTCAATTTGTGTCGATATTGGGATGGGGCTTAAAGTCGTCTTCTGTATTGAGTGAGTTAATTTGTCTTGACTTGGTATTTGATTAAATTTAAAATACTGGAATTGGTTTATATAGATTGACAGTGAAACGTTCGTTGGACAATCTTGAAAACTGAATCTTCAGATAACCACATAGGATAAAAGCCGGAGGTATGAGGTTTGGGCTACTCAACTTCTCAGGCGCGTTTTCAGGAACGTCAGAGATCGCTTTGAGGGGTGCCGGGGCCGCGGGGGACGACGTTTGCATAATTTTAATTTAAAAAAAAAATTTGACTGCCTTGAATGCTATTCTCTAAGGATACAGCCTTGAGCGCAGCGCTGTGCTAGCGACGAATCTACAGTTTGATATTCGCTAAGCCACGAATAGCGACACTAGCACTCTAAGCTGTGACGGCCGTGAGTTAGAACTACTCAATGTCGAGCAAGTTGACAGTTATTTATCCATTTTGATATTCCGTAAGAAAAAACAGCGTCGAAGACGCTCGCAGCCTGGCTTACAGCCTCGTTTTTATCTGTCAAATCCAAAAGCCACTAGTTTTGCGCGTAACGTAATTCTTCTTGGACTTTAATCTTACTAATATTATAAATGTGAAAGTTAGGATGGGCAGTTTTGTTGGTTTGGAAGTATGTTTGTTACTCAATTACGCTAGAATGGAACTCGATGAAATTTTGCTTAACTCGAAATATAGCTATAGCACTAAGGCTACTTTTCTGCCCAATATAATGTACCCTTGCGATAAGAAAACGCTTTTCACGATGTTGAAGCCACTGGCAGAAGCTAGTAATAAAATAAAATACTTATTAAAATACGTTATTTCGATTAAATCAGTTCAGCGGTTTAAGCGTGAAAATGTATCAGACTGAGTTACTTTCGCATTTATTATAATAGTATGGATTGCATAGGTTAATTAGTAGCTTCTATAATTAAAAATATATGTCATAAATATATTTAAGGACATTAAATAATATTCTTTGTGACGTGAATCATGTTTATTGGTCCGGCTAAATCATCATCATTTACGCCGAATGACGTCCACTGCTGGACATAGGCCCCCACCAAACGTCGCCACATTGACCGGTCGCGTGCATCTTGCATCTAGCGGAACCCCACAACCCTAGAAAATAATTAGACATAATACACAGGTATAGTATGTCTAATTATTTTCTAAGGTTGCGGGTAAGTCTTTATGTATAAACTAATAAAAAAATCTTAAAATGATAAAATGCAGATTTATTTAATGAACTATTTTCCAGTAATATAATTTTATTCTATAATATTTTGTTTCTAATCTTAAGTATATTTTTTAAATATTTTGTCACTATTTAAGTAAGTATAATTTAAGTAACTTATACCACATAGTAGTGATAATTTGCCAGTACTTGCACTTAAATTTGTATTAAAATTTCTTAACATCTCTCATAATCTAAACTAAATATTATCTATATTTATAATTTATATTAAAATCATGTTCCAGGCATTCAACTTCCTCTTTTGATGGATGCACATAAATCCTGCAGTGCTCAGGTATCTCTTGACCATGACTTGCTTATTTCTTCATATCCAACATCGTCTACTGGCTGCTGGTTTTCCAAGCGCCTCTCTTCAATAGCTATTTATTCTATTAATTCTAAGCTCCATTTATGACTACCTTTGTGAAGGTGGTTGTGAAATGAGCATTGGATTTGATGGCCTCGTGCCGTTAGCAAACGCCGCCTACAACGAGCTGTGAACATAAAAATGCAACAAATTACTATTAGAGGTAAAAAGATATGCAGGATACTATGTATAACAGCACCACTCCTCTCCCACAGTCCACTCTCTCTTTCTGAAGGAACAGATATTAAAGGTTAATTTAATTTATGGCTACTGTTAAAAAAATATAAACCGCCCAAGTGCGAGTCGGACTCGCGCTCTGAGGGTTCCGTACAAACCTCAGCTTAAAGGTATTATAGACTGAGTATTTGATATAAATTTCAGCTTGATAACTCTAAGTGTTCCTTAGAAAAAGGCTCTTGACAGACAGACAGACGGGCGGACAAAAAAGTGATCCTATAAGGGTTCCGTTTTTTCCTTTCGAGGTACGGAATCCTAAAAACCCCAACAACTTGGACCAACCTGGGTATGAAAAGTGAGAACACTATTTAATTATCTAGAGCTTCTTACACTGAACCAACAATTAAGCTAAACTTACATGAAGAGGCAACTATAGCTTCTCTCCTATGAGGCAATGTTAGTGAAATACAAAAAATATAACATACCTATCTAGTAAGACTTTTCTAAAAAACCTCACCATTTGTTCTGTGTTCGGCTGGTTTTCCATTTTCATATTGTTCTTACGCCAAGATAGCCCTAGTTTACATCCCGCAAATGTATTTCAGCGCAGTACTATTATATTTTATCTAAAGATAAACATATTATATATTTCTTGGACGACAATAATATTGTCACATTGTTCAATACTTACATTTCACACAGTTACTGAATTATATTAAAATCAATCGCTGTGAAAGCACTTAACAGTTTTCAAACTTGAAAATAGTTTTAAATATAAACGAACAACAAATTATCAAATAAAAACCGTCGGTTGCGATTTTGAGAGCGTTGATATGTTTGTGTGTCATGTGTGACAGGCAGCGTCACAGCGCGTTGCTTTTACTTACGAAATAGGCAAAGAAATTGTCATTGAGCCTTAAGATGCAATAATAAAAATGCATTATTTGAAATCTTATAACTATCAAATCGTTTGTAGTTTCACTCTTTTACTTAAAATACTTAAAAATAGACCTATATTATACATTTTAAGCCCATAAAACTCTCAGTCGAGATTAATCGATTATAATTTAAAGAATTTGTTTCAAGCCCTAATTCGTCTACGAATTTGTGACGGGAGATGTCAGCCTAGAGTTCGTCAACGACCATAACTGCGCTAGAAAATACCGATTGAATCAGCGCTGCACGATCGGTCAATCGCGAGGCTGTCTCGCTGACGAGCTCGTCGACGAGCACAGCCAAGAAACGGTCTATTAGAGAATAGCATGGCAGTTTCTGATTTTGTAATTTAACGTGTAAACTGGGTGTTTTTTTGATATCACACAACTCTCGGGTATGAATGAGACCATATTATTATTATCAAAGAATCAAGTGGCATGGACTAATCACGGCATCCAAGAGGCCGCAACTTTTTTTGAAATAAATTTATTTTGATTTAAGATATCTTCGAAACTATGCATTTTTGGATCACATATTCAAGAACCTTTTGTATTATTTTTACTTACAAAATATAACCCTAGAGTTAAAGGAAAAAAATACATTGTATACAAATAATTAAGTTTTTTTCGTATGCCCAATACGCTCTTTGAAAATTCGAATTAAGCCAATCTTAGCTGAATGTCACTGTCTTAGGGTACCTAAGATTTCTCTTGATTTGAGTGATCGAGTTTTAAAAACGATACCTACCCTATGTTAGAAACCGAGAACTTTGTTCTAGACTAAGAACATCTCTCGATATTGGCAAGCACAGACTTAATGGTGCTGGGAAGCAGAGAAAACTACATTTCTGTTCACGTTGATTTCTCTTGTTTTACGTTATAAAATGAAAGCCTTTTTTTATTTAGGACAAGCTTAGGAATTTGATTATTTCCATGAACTGTTGTATATGTTTTTTTGCTTTAAATTAACTTTAAAAACGCTTCAATACATTCATTTTACGAGTTTGACATACATAACTGGAAGTGACAAATAAGTATCAAAACACCCCTTTTTATAAGATTTCGCGAATTTATTAGACTTGAGACCTTATAAGTAAAGCGTCTGTTTATTTTTTTTCTATTGTGTCTGTAATTACGTCGGATGACCCATTATAGATTCTTTTGGTTTGGGACGTTTGATAACTGACGTAACAAAATCTGTCAACATTGATTACCTTTGACGCGATATCTCACTACGCAAACACTTTTTGATCATGATTGCAGTATCAAAGAATTGTGCTCAAAACAGAAGAATGCGGACAAATATTCATCTTCTTTGGTGCGCTCTTGACAGAGGGGTCGTGGTCGTCATGTAGCAGTGAGCCTACGGGCTGCCCTAATTTGCTTCACGATGCAACGCCATCCCTCTCTCTTGGCTGTCACTCGTGTGTACTCATGCTATAGGTGATGGCTTTACAGAAAAGTGAAACAATTTTGGTAAAACAGGTTGTACACTCAGACAAAGATAAAATCACTTAATTTAATAACCTTATAAAAAGTTAGTAACAAAAAGAACCACTTTTGTGAGGCCAACGTTCTCAAACAAGGTTAAATTAATTTACTTTTAGGTAAGACCGATCCATTCTTCAAAATAATAACAAAGAAAATATTGGAATTCGTTTGTTTAATCAGTTTATCTAGATTTGGTCCAGAAGTCGTTAAAAGCAATTTTACTACAGCGGACGTGACTTATTTTTATTGCTTCTATTTTCATTATTGAAACTGCACGGCATTCGTAAGCAAATAAACTAAATCGTTTTAGAAAACAAGTAAAACATGTTTGTTTGTTTGGTGGCTAGTGCACTGCCGTACCCATTTTTTTTATTTTATTTTTTATTCAATCCTTCTTTCTCACTCAGCCTTACTTATGGGCATTTTATTATTAGAGCAAATTTTCTCTTAAATCCGAGTTGTTTTGCTTGTGGGTTTATTTGTTTTTATTTTTTGGGTTTTATGTTTTATTTCATTGAGCATGACTTGATTTCCTTGCGAAAAGGAAAAAAAAACAGAACATAATTAAAGTGGTCGAGATGTGGTTGTGATAAAAGAGGAAGGAACAAAGAATAGTGGTTGAGAATGTAAAATATCTATTCGTTCTATAAAGTACCAAGTACCCAAATATAATGGGTTTCCAGAAATATTATATTCCTCGTATTAGCTGTTGCCCGCGACTTCGTCTGCGTAGCATTAGTACTTTGAATAGCCTATTATTTTATATCGTACAATAATATTGTAGGTATGTGGATGGTAGGTAATAGAGCAGCCATCGAAAACTACTCGAATGGACCGATTACTCAGGAAGTCTGCATATTAAAATATATTTTGATATTTTGTGTGGCTTTGGGTCAACAAGATGCTTATACTGTAAAAATTTGAAGACTGCAGCTTCAACCGTTTGACTGTAAAACTGTTTGATAGACGAGGGACAGATAGATGTACAGGCGGACACGTGAGTGCAATATGGGTTTCGTTAAGACCCTTCGGATACGGAACCCTAAAAACAATTATTAACTTTCCTATTTTCAGTTGAAAAACTGACCGCGACCTACGTCGATAAATGACGAAAATAGTTTCTCAACGGTGAATTTATCTTTATCCCTCAATATAACAAAAACCAAAGTATCCTATGTGCTATTTCAGACTATAATCTATCTCTGAGCCAACTTTCATCCAGATCCGTTTAGCCATTCTGGCGAGATTGAGTAACAAACATGCATCCATCCATGCATACTTTCGCATTTATAATATTAGTTTAGTAAGTTTTGTTTGTTTGAACACACTAATATAGAAACGCTAGAAAAATCATGACATAGGTGTACAGAGGGCAAGCATCTGACAGCCGTAAAACTTCAATCGGAGAATTGCACCGAAGGAAAATGTAGCTACTTGTTTTATGAAAGCCATTGAGGTCGGGATGGATGAACTTTACGAGCCGCTTTTGTTTTGTCTAAATCCTCACTTTCTTATCTTCTGGTAAACAACAAACAATTACGAGAAAACAGGAGCAGTCAATAATTTCTTGGAAGTAAAAAAGGAAGACTCTGACAGCCGAAATGATTTTGTGAATATGAAATGTTTAAGTTACTTATGTATTGTAATGTGCTTGTTATGAATTTAAACGACGAGAATTTACTATTACTTATGTATCTAGTAATTATGATTGATACGTTCGCGCGTTCAAGTTCTGTAGCTTCATGTTGTTAAGTTTTGTCCAGACAACATCGAGGTTTCTGCGGCAAAGACTCAATTTGCTCATTGGAAAACATCTTAGAAGTTCGTTGTGATTTCAGATATAATAGACTATCAAGAAGATATCACGATATAATTCCACCTAGCCCGTTTCATCATCGGACTACCAGACGTACGGCGATGCGCCATCGATACATGGTAGACATCCTACCCATACGCACAAAACGTTTTGGGAACACTTTTATTATGCGTACAGCTAAGGAGTGGAATTCCTGTGTTTACCGATAGCTACAATCTAGGGGTCTTTAAGTCAAGAGTGAATAGGTTATTTCTAGGCAAGCGTGTTTCACCGTCGACCACATCATCGCTTACCATCAGGTGAGATTGTGGTCAAGCGCGAGCCTATCGGATATAAAAAAACATGTTAGAAAAAAATATAATATATAGAAATCATACACTTTTATAGCCTTCAATATGTCTTGCCAGTGAATGCTTTTGCCAATGGCTGTGCCTGTTTGAAAGTTGGAAATTACCTAAAATATATCCTGTCCTAATCCAGGTCATACACCTACATATATATTCTTAGTACTTTAGAAGAAAGTTTCCTGCATTCTACTCAATTCTGCCATCATGACAACGTAAATATATCCCCAATTTATGTAAGCTATAACTGTCAATTGGATTATGAGAGGCTGAGTTAGGATTCAACCGAGCGCACAAGTGGAGGAAATATATTCGACTTCTCGTTGAGGTGTGATTAACAAACAGCCAAACATCTCAATATTTAAATATAAAGACTTTAAGACGTTTATAAACATACTAGTGTAGGTTATGATATACCTAATTATGTTGCGTAAAATACGTACATAATACTTATGAAGACGTTTATTGAGGAATAACGTTCACACAAGACGAAAATCCTTAACATAGTTCAAAGGTTGAAATTTTCTCCTTAGAGCTAAGTCTTGGAAAAATACGTCAACAGTATTTCTACATCTTGTTCAAAATAACTATGTTTGTTCAGTTCAATTGAATAGAAAGTTACCATTGAAACGAGAGTAGAAAGCTAGAAAAGAATTTGTTTGATTGTGTAGATCTAAACGTATCGATGTAGACATGCATGTGGAATTTACTATTTTAAAAAAAAAGGTAAACTTGCAAGTCAATCTAAGACTATTGTAGTGTCAAAAATTGGGTATTACCTGTGTCAAAAAAAAGAGGGTACTATGATTAGGTAGGAGGTACCTCTTAGTTCGAAGTGTCTCAGTAAAATAATAACTTGAAGAATTTGGGAGAGGTCTTTGCCAGCTATTTAAAAACGTTCCTGTTTTAGTTTCTTCGTTTTTTGACACCTACTGCCGAAATTCCAGTAATTTTTCACTTTGTAGTGTTATTATTTGGAAATCAGTTGTATTTTTTTTGCGAAAACGTCTTTATTTTTCATTTTAGGTTGTGATACATAATGAGCAAGGTCTATAGTAAGGTACTTTTAATGCCCAAAATTATGCCAGAATATATTACCCAAATAACATAAAACTTAAAAATAACCGGTGAAATGAGAGTATACCAGGGTGAACTGTACTATCGTTATGCGTTCCCTTTTAGAGCGTACTTGCGTGATGTTATGTTATAAAATGACGTAAACAATAAACAGACATGCGATTGCAGCTATCCTGAGATATTTGGTGTTGTTTATTAAAGAGTTCTGTTGTATATTGCCGAAAATCTTCACCAAATTTAAATGGTGGCTCCATTTTGGAAAATACTCTTTCAAACAAAAAAATATTTTTAAATCATTCCACAATTTGCGAAGAAACCGATGCACAATAAAATATACAGCCGAACATAGAACCGCCTCCTTTTTGGAAAGTCGGTTAAAAAGAACTGCCTATCTAGTTAGATGATGCCTCCCATAGTGAAAGGCTTGAGTTTATACATTGTGCCCGAACTTGTAGTAATAAAACATTTTGGCCGTATAATACACTTCATTTTATTAAAAAACTCTCGATATAAGGGGTAAAACTCCCCCCAAAGGGGTGAAATTACCACACACTCTAAGATAGAGCAATTTTAGTACCACGATATCCACATAGTCTAACAACCATATATTTGTAACTAGTTTAAGCAGAGGCGTACATTTAATGTTATTTTTTATGGCCATAACATATAAAACTAAAAAAATATTCAAATAATACTCTTAATATGATAAATTTTTGTATTGGGCTGTAAAAGAAAATTTTTATCGTAATTGCAGGCGTTTTTATTGGATTGCCTAAAATTCTGCAAAATTTTTAGGGATTTATACATTCCTTTTTAAACAAAAACAACCCATTTGATTGTCTTAAGTTGGTCTACATACTGATAAAATAATCATAACTCTATGCCAATGAGTTAAAAGAACCTTGCACATTATGCCTTATATTTTTTGCAGAATTTCGAAAAATGCAATAAAGACGTGTGGGATTAAACCCCATGTGGGGTGTTTTTATCGATAAAATGAAGTTTATTTTACGGCCTTTAAGTTTTATTACTAAAAGTCCGGACACGTATGTTCTAAAATATGAAAGTGCACTAGACTGACACCACAAAATGGACAGTATTTTTCGGTGCGCAGTTCTAAGTTTATAATATTATTTGAAACTAATTTTATGGGTAACTACTGTAAGGAAGGGGAAATCAGATCTATATTTATTGTATTATCAGCATAAAAAATAAAGTGCTGATCTCACACATCAAGCTGAGCTGAGCTGAGCCCATGGAAACAAATGGGTTAGTCCGTATCTTGTCCAAGGTTGTCATGTCTTAAGATTCCAGTTATTTTTTTAGGTTTATTTCAGATTTGCGAGATTATCGTGTTAAGTACGTAAGTAGAGTAACTTCAGGTAATATTGCACTACCATGCTTTAAGAGGGCAGGGGGGGTCTTCTATGTGCTGATAGTGATCACAGGGGTGGTTTTAGTGAGGTCCCACAATCCCTGCTGCTGTGCTGTTTGTCACTAAACAGTTCGGTTGTAAACTCCATATCTTGAAAACTTAAACTTACGTATGTGTGCCTCGGCTTTGCCTCGGCCCACATTTACACGTTCGTCCATCGATGCCACTTTTGCTAGCCACTGCAGTAATGTACTATATTGTCTGCTCTCTCTCTCAGACTAGTCTAATAAGCCATTGTTGGCTGTGTACTTTTAAAAATAAATTTCAGATAGTTACCTGTTGCTTAAAGTAAATTCCTTTGGTATTGGGTTAGTTTTAACTTTGCAGGGTTTCCATAACATAGCCAACGGAAGACCGAAAGTCAAATCACTTGAATGCGGATACCTTACCTTTTTCCGGATAAAACCTTTTACGTGACTATTACACTCGGATTGAATTGTTTGCATTTTAAAAATAGCGAGGTTATGTTGATACAATTCGCAAAAGAGTCATTAGCCTGCTGTGCGAAGTGCGTTGCCGTTCAGTGGTTTTTATTAAGTGGCATAAGTAAAAATTGCTTTGTAATGATAATAAGAAGTTACTAGACGATTCGCATGAATTCAACTCGCCCGAAAAGTGCGAATCTACCAGTCCACACTCCCATATTACCTAGAAACTCGACCTTTTCAACGCAAACATCCTAAAACTTTAATAACATATCGTACCCTAATCAAATATGGAATAAACATACTAAATAACATACACTATTTCACAATTATTTTCTCGTTAGTTCCTGGAACATAATATGGTTTTGAGTTTATGATACGTCTAATATAGAAGCAAACTGTTATTAAATTCTAATGTAAGGGTGTAACCGCCACATACACGTGGAGTTCCCCACAGCAAACCAATATTTAAAGGAAAAAATAAGAGTATGGACGCCTGTCTCTGGATTATTTTAGCCCGGCAATGCTCAGACTGTCTTGTATGTGAAGCAGCCTGGGCGTCCTATGAGAATGCAAAAAAAGTATTATAAGAGATGATAAATCGTTTTTTCAAAAGAACAAGTGATGTTATTAATTATCGCCGATTCATTGTTACCTAACTGCTTTGCAAATGCCACTTGAGTAAAAACCCCGAACAAAAATGGTTTCACTTAGTTCAGGTCTAATTGAATAAGTGTTTTTATAGCGAATCAATCACTTCTTACCCTTTATTGCTGAATGTTATGTCAACTATGTTTAGATCAATACAACATTTTTCGTGTTCTTTATCTAATTCTCTACTTTGTAATGAAAGTGAATGTTTCACCAAAGGCAAGCGAGCTATTTGTACACTTCGCTAGCGTTCACTAAAGTTAGACAGCGAGCGTGCGATGTTCATCGGTTTCTCACTTGCTAGCGTTTGTTTGCCTTCGTTAGCCTAGGCCATAAACAAATGACATTCTATCATTGGAAGCGTGGCGATAGCGATTGTCAAAAAGGCTAAATTGTATGGGATTGACAAGTGATATCGAAAAATTACGAGTACTTCACTGACAACGAATGGCACTTGTCATGATCCGTAATTGACGCGAGGGCAGTAAGAGATCATCCTAGTGAAAGTATTAAAATACAAGTATATAGTTCACCTCTCAAACTGATCAAAAATAATCTATGCGCTGCCACCGACAGATTCGTGGATGTATGTCTTAGTATTTAGCCAATCGAATAGAATAGAACACATTTATTCGACACAACACAACAATCACAAAGTAACAGAGAAGAATAGTAAAAAAAAAGTATAAAGAATTATTGCGTCGAGTTTGCCCTACACCGAAAAGGTTACCCAAGTATTTGCTGGGCGTCAGACACCCAGCGCTGATTTTCAGTTGGAACCCCGCTAGTGAAACACAGACGTGGGTAAATAAAATAAATACTTAAAATAATGTCATAATGTCAATATGTTGGTGCATAAATTATAAATTTAAAAAATATGTAAAATAGATAATAATATAAAGTAATAGAAAAAATATATAATGTAATAAAATGTATAGTATATGAATGCTACAATATGATGGTTTAAAAACTGTCTCAAAAAACCCCAAATGACAGTGGCATACACGCAACCAGCAAATCTCTTCCCGAGTCATTACCTATAAATAGGCACACCTCTTGATGGATTAAATTAAATTTTAAATTAACGTTGAAATTATTCATATTAAATTATAAATATTGGATTGAATTAAATTAAAATAAGATAAGAATTAGATAAAATAATGACTGCGACAAATCGCGGCGTAATGTCGTACGGTATTCTGTTGTGGGGAAATGTCGCCGACATTCAGACTATCTTTGTTTTGCAGAAAAAAGCTGTTCGATCAATTTATATATATCGGAGGAAGGTAAATGATTAATACGGACGTATGGCGATTACGTGTGATAAGTGGCATTATTGGTGCCGGTGGAGTTGCGTCTAAAAGTATCAGACTAGAGAAAGTGATTATAAATTGGCGCGTCAACTTGCTACTAGAATTGGACAATGGAATATCTCTAAAGCGGCATTAGTTACCTGCTTTGTGCGCGCATTACCCACGATAAGCCCACAGGACCGAGGGTATATGGAAGGAAGCCCTCGTGTTTCCGACATCAGAAGTATGAACCAATGCACGCACATGGCGATGCTGGATCAAATGAGACGAGTAATGGCTGGCGCGCTCTCTTTGATGCGCAAAAATTTGCATGGAAGTACCTACCTACATAGAGAGACGTTTCGCAACTCGTCGGCTACTGGAGAGTGGAGACAGGAATATTATGTTGCCCGAAATCAACCGTATAGTTGGGCCTATACTAGACAATGTGCGAAGTCTAGTTGCAGATAATGTTAATGATGATCGATGCCCAATCCTGACTAGATACCTACTGGGCAAACGCAACTGTGGTGTACAGATGTACAGGGAAGTAAAAACTTAAGTATTCTGACAATAATTAGTACCTATCTAATGTCTTGTGAAGTTTAGCCACAATACCTATTGTTTTTCTTGGTATAAAGTGGCTAAAATTTAAAATAAATTTCTATTTTCGTTATGATGCTAAAAGAAACTTAGCCAGTTTCATACTGTCAGCGGTACTCGCATGAGAATAAGACGACTTGTGTAAATACAGTGCAAGAGAGCAAACATCCTTAAGCTACAACTTGATTCAACAAAACATTACGCTTGTGTGAAAACTTGCTCATAGACATGAATTTTTCAGGCATTCGTACAATATGCAACAAATAGCATGGACGTCTGAACCCTTCAACAAGGCTGCTGTGGATACCACAAGACCTGATGTGACCAGCTGTGTGTGGTGATACAAGTGCGGAGCTCAGGTTCCATTTCAAAAGGCAACACAACCCGCAGCCTACAGCGCTATGAAAGAGGAAATTTAGTGGTGTTATACATGCCACTGCGGTGATCAATCCATTTAATATTTTCTGGTAGCACCTAGGAGTCTGGACTTGTGCATGTGTGCATGGTCGGCACTGCTGCCTGACCCATCCGGGAGTACAGGCTTAAGGTATGTTACTTTGATTAATCTGCATTCAACAATATGTGCAGCTGTGCATTTTTGTGGCAGCCGAAGTATATATTGGGTTTGGATTTACCTAAGTTTTACAATTAATTTTTGCATTCATTGCAATTTATAACTATTGCATTATTTTGTTTCATGGAAATGTGTCATGTAAGTTACATAAAAAGAGTAAAAAAAAGTAATTCAAACAGCGCTATCTATGTAATGGTGTTGATACTGTATGTTTCTTTCAATAATCATCGAAATTAGATTCGGGACCCCATTAGCCGTAATATGCTGCTTGAAATAACTTATTGAATAGGTGCATGAAATTTTTTATGATCAATTTAAAAATGAACAAATCATTTTTACATAGACAGAATGAGAAGTCAGTCCATGTCACGCCATCTATTGATATCCTTGCTTTGTTCGAGCTTTGAAATATTTTGTTTCATCAAGTATTTAATCTTTTTTATTCACCAACAAAATAAACAACGAAACGATTTTCGCAATTTTATGTTTCTAATGTACTCGGAGCATTGGAACGTGGGGACGAAATGCAAAGAAATGAGATTTCATTACGTTATTAAGTTGTTAAAACATTCAGAACAGGGTATACGGTTTTGTGACAACTAGTGCTGTCACAGGCATACACACAGATTAATAAATAGGTTGTTAGTTTACTGACAATCGAGAAGTAAAGATATTAGCAATCCGTTTTTTTTTATATGTTTGAACACTAGGAATTTTAGCCATGCATTTTTTATTAATAGGTGTCACTTCAGATTTACCGTAAATATTACTTTACGGTAGTTGTTTTTTTGTTTAGTGAGTTTGTTGTTGATTTGATCTCCAAGGGAATTTGTGAATATGCTTTTCCTTGAAAATAACATACTTTCTAACTGTTCGCGTTGGTATTTTCAATACAAGTTTGAATCCAGTTACGGAACGCAAAAAGAAAAATCGTAATAATAGTCGATCTTTTAACATCTTTGGCCGATTGGGGTTGTTTTTACAACTAAATTAAAGTATCAAGTATAAGGTAACAATATTTATTTTGTTTACCTTGAATTCACTTATGTTTGTGATATACATTCAATTATTTTTAAATGATATTTTGGTTCATATCAAAACAGAAAAATCTTATCTCGATTTTCTAGGGTGAAATATCGATTCAGTACCGGATATCGATTGAGAAAATGTTTTTTTTTTTTTGTCCTTAAAATCGATTCGTCGATTAATCGATAACAGAACGACATCCCTTGCTCATCTCTATATGACATAAAGACAGTGACAAATAAGTGTCAACATTCGAAAAAGTTTGATGATGCAAAACAAATAACTTTGATATGATTTTTAACTTAAAAGTTACTAGATAAAGACTAGATTATTAATAAATCGTTACAAGGTGTGAGTCAGTCTGAGGATTAGACTTTTAACTTTTGCTTTGTTTCAAAGACATGCAATAACTTTCAGTTAAGAGCTATGTGATCAAGTTTATTTTCAAACCGGTGTTAAAGTTTAGTTCCGTATCGGTGTTGTAGTTTGTTGTTCGACTCGATTTGCAAATCGGTAGACATTAAAAAGACAGCCTTATGCTCAATGTGTAACAATCGATATGAACCAGATTGCGATGGTTACCCAGAACAAACCTACCGTCTTATGGACCAGGAATCTAAAAGCAAATGGAGATGCAAGACATGCAAAAGTAAGAAAAACACTAGCCATGTACCTCATATCACCACGAGGAGACAGGCAAATCTGCACCGAAACTGCTCCTCTCCAGAACCAAATGGAAATGTCCAGGAAAATAAAGAACCTGAAACTGCGACTCACGCCATTCTGAAGTCTTCTGACATCCTGGACTCTCAAATATTGTCCGAATACGGAAACTCAGATGATTCTTATAATACTCCCACTAAACTGTCCCACAGTGTAGACGGCACAATGTCTGACACATTAACAGTACTGGAAATGAAGGACAGCATAAAGGAGCTCACACACAAGCTGGAAAGTACAGAAAATGAGTTAGAGAATATGATTTTAGAAAATAACAATCTCAATCATCAAATAAATAAGTTATGTGCGGAAGTAAAAATGCTTAAATCATTGTGCCACTCTCCAGCAACCTTAGGAAACAGTCCAGCAAATAAATATAAAAGGAAAAGACATTCGATTCTTGACCAAAATGCATTCTCCACGCCTTCTACTCCGTTGGCGAGTAAGTCGATTATCAACAGTGGTAAAGAGATTGAAATAATCTCCCTTCAACAGAAAATCGCGGATCTGCAACGTGAACTGAAAGACGCCCAACAGAAGATAGATACGTTACAACGCGACTACAGTCTACCTAAATATTCAACGGTATCAAAAATTTGCACACAAACGCCTATTTGTACCAGGGAGCAAACCCATGAATCGACAAATAGGATACTTATTTTCGGCTCTCAACAGTGTGTCGGCCTAGCAGCTACCATGATAGATTCAAGACGAAATACAAGGTATGAAAAGTATAAGATTGTCGCGGATACTAAACCAAATGCACTGAGTAGCCAAATAATAATGGGTTGCCGTCATGCTAAGTTAAACTTGAACGATAAACTTGTGATTTGTATAGGAGAAAATGATCACAATTCAAAATATATTTTATCCCAATTACAAATTGTACTGGATACTTTTTATAATAACATGATTATTGTATTAAATGTATTCAAAAATTACTACTTAGATGTTGATGAACTTAATTATCGTATCAAAAATTTATGTATGCGTTATAAAAAATGTAAATTTCTAGAATACGAAACATTGAAATTATCTGAACTGTGCACTAAAATAAATTATCTTATTGACTGTAATGATTATCACGAGAATTATTTAAACCCAAGAGAACTTGTAAAGCGAATAGCGAGTAACAGATCAAGTTTTAAGCTATGTAACAATATTAATGAACCCAAGAGAGGCACAATTCCCTTCTATTTTGATCGCATGAAATTAAAAATACAAAAAACTAGTGACCTTGTAAGTCCCACAGAAGAAGCACTCAAGGGAACTATTCCCTATTATTTTCCTGTGACACGAAAGAGCTTGACGTTTTTTTCGAGCATAAGACTCAACCATCGGTGGCATATAAATTTAAAATACTTCATCAGAATATTGCTAGTATCGTATCCAAAAAGGAACTTCTTGAATTAACCTTACAGGAATTACGCGAAGAACAGAATAGCCCGGATGTGATATGCCTTTCCGAAACATTTTTAAAAAAAGGCAATGAAACTTATGTTCAGATTCATGATTACGAAATGGCTGCCAGTTTCTCTAGGGAAAAACAAAGAGGCGGTACTTGCATTTTCGTTAGACGTGACCTTGTCTACAAGGTTCTACCGTTTGTATATAACCATGCCATACAAAATACGTTTGAAGCATGTGGCATAGAACTTACCTGTCATAAGTTGATAATTATATGTATTTATAGGACACCTCAATCCGACCCCACCCAATTCTTAATCAAATTAAACAGTCTTTTGTACCAGGTTTTCCAAAAATACAACTCGAAAACAAACGTGGTTCTAACAGGTGACTTTAACATCAACACTCTTAAAAGAGGCAATATTACAAATCAGTTACAAGATCTAGCATACAATTATAATCTTAAACTGCACATTAATGAACCAACTCGTAAGTCTTCTTGTATCGACCATATTCTTAGTAATATTTCAGATGCTATTGGTACAGTATTGCCACTCCATTTATCCGACCACGACACAGCACAAATGTTGAGCTTCCCTGTGAGACATACCACAAAAAATCAAGCGTCGTACTATTCCTACAAAAGAGTTTTCAGCTCAATTAACATTCAGAAGTATAAAGAATGCTTACAAGAAATGTCTTGGTCTGAAATTTACGCTGAGAATGACATAAATAAAGCATTTAGTTCTTTTCATGATACATTGTGCCTGTTCTTTAATCTATGCTTCCCAAAAATAAAGCTTAAGGTAAACACCAAAAATAAAAATAAACAGAACTGGATAAGTAAGGGGCTTAAAAAAAGTTGTAAAACGAAACGGTTCTTACGTTATCAATATTATAAGAATAAAAATATAAAAAATAAAATTAAATATATTCAATACTCGAAACTTTTACAGAAATGCATACATAACTCGAAGAAAAACGCAAATATCAAGTTTATTACCAAAAGTGAAAACAAATGCCAAGCGGTATGGAAAGTAATTAAGGATGAAATTATGGGAAATAACTTTAAGAACGATATAGAAAATATCCTACTTGACAATTCAGTAATTACAGACCCCGTGGAAATAGCAACTGCGTTTAATAATCACTATATCAATTCAGCACGCTCTTCTAGCGCAAGTGCAAAGAGGAACTGTGACGAAAGTCCACTGGTTCATTCGATGTTTCTGAAACCGGTATCCGAGAATGAAGTCAGAGCGGTGATGACATCATTACGAAACACAAATTCGGCAGGTTATGACGAAATTAATACGAAGATCATAAAAGCGTGCACTAATGAACTTATTACTATTATGACATATTTAATAAATCAATCATTTGCACTTGGCACTTTTCCGGATTCATTGAAAGTGTCTATTGTTAAGCCACTTTTTAAAAAAGGTGATAAGTCTGATATTAATAATTATCGCCCAATAACATTGATACCTATAATATCGAAAATTTTCGAAAAGTGTATGTCTGATAGATTAATTGACTACTGTGATAAATTTAACATTATTAAAAAAGAGCAATTTGGCTTCCAGAAAAACAAATCCACAACACTAGCTATCTTCACTCTTATAAAACCATATTGACTAATATTAACCGAAACCACTTTACTACAGGGTTGTTTTTTGATTTATCTAAAGCCTTTGACCTAGTATCTCACGACCTGTTACTACAGAAATTGGAGGCAATTGGCATTAGAGGCATTGCACTTCAATGGATATCGACATATCTAAGTAACAGACAACAGCGTGTTATAATTACAAAAGTAAATAGATATAATTATATGACACCACACTCTTCTGAACTTAAATGCAACAAATATGGCGTCCCACAAGGAAGTGTGTTAGGCCCAATTTTATTCATACTGTATATTAATTCTATTACCAATATAACTAATCATAGCTGTATATTATTTGCTGATGACATTTCCATTATTGTGACATCTGATAAAAATAATAATACAATTGACGATCATGAAACTGACATTAATAACACTATTGACATACTGATTGAATGGCTAAATAAAAATAATGTATCATTAAATCTTGCAAAGTCTGTTTATATACAATTTAACCGATCAAATAATTCTAAATTTAATATCAAAATGAATATAAATAAAATTTGTGAAGTAACGGAAACTAAATTTCTAGGCGTTACTCTAGATCAAGACATAAACTGGAAAACCCATGTCGATACTGTCTCGAAAAAAATTAATAAGTTTGTATATGCGCTAAAAAAAATTAGGAATATAACGAACATCCAAACGGCAATAACATCATATCATGCATATGTTGAATCGGTGTTACGCTATGGATTGATTTTGTGGGGCAATAGCACCGATCAGAATAGAGCATTTGTTGCACAAAAAAAATGCATTCGAGCAATGTATGGCCTTCAATCTGACGATTCTTGTCGGCCGATATTTCAGAAACTTGGTTTGTTACCGCTACCGTCTCTTTATATATATGAGATATGTATGTTTGTATGGAAGCATAAGGCATTATTTATAAAAGCAGACGATGTACATCCTCGAAACCGGCGCGACCCTCACAGGCTCGTACTGGATGTCATGCCAAGACTTACTAAATATAATAAAAGCTGTTTGTATATGTGTGTAGAAATATTTAATAAGATACCTAGTGACCTAAAAATTCTAAATAGCAGATTATTTAAAATTAAATTGTATAACTGGCTGTCCACTAATAGTTTTTATAGTGTAAAAGAGTTTTTTGACAAAAAAAATAATTGACTATATTGTATGCACGAACAATTTGCACGCTTATAATGTTAAGCAAAAATATGTATGCGCTATATTTAATTTTGTACCATCTTTTATACCATGTTTTTATGCAAATAAATGTTATTCTATTCTATTCTATTCTATTCTAAATCTTACAACCTGCAAACATCACGAGGATTAACGTTACTATAGCCTAGATAGTTGGCGTTTAGTTTTGTTGCTACCAACGTTTGAATAAAGGTAAAGTTAATGTCTGTAGTTGTTATATATCGCATTGTAGAGAACTAACCAACTGATAAAATGTCATTCTAATGATACCTACAAATAAAAATGATTTAAATTGACTACGGTGTGCAACTAGACATTTAGATGGTGTCGAGAAGACGTGTTCAGGTATTATGAGATGCTCGAGAGCCAATAACTGTTCCAAGTCGTGGCTGAGGATGAGACAGATGTTCAATTGGCAACATTTTAATTCACATAGAACGGTTTCTCAGTTTCATGGGTCAGAGAGATGACGGAGTCAAGAGTTTATTCGGCATATAAGTTGAAAGTGCATTCTGTGTAGCGAATGTATTTGCTAAGTTATTGTGAATTGTAGACCATGGATGTGATACTTGGGTTCTATTTGATGTACTTGGTACATGGCTTTTTTTTTTTTTTTTTGGAGGAAACTAGGAACGGTTGCCTTGTTCTGTGTTGTTCAACGATGCTTGGCCTCGGTAATCTTGAACATTGTTCAAAAATTTAAATAATTGTAGCATCTCTTTAAAATAAAGGTGTGTATTTGTGAATTGTGTGGTGTCATGTAGGAAGTCTAGTACCTACCTCACTTGAATAATAAGTTTGGAATTTACTGTCAGTAATGGCTGTGCTAACTTGTTGAATAGTTGAATAGTCTGTGCTGGTCATTGTGAACATACCTAACGTTATTTTTTGTATTTCATTCATGTTGGATAAGATAATGTAAACACAGATGTAAAGTCGGTGATGTGCGGTGCATGATTTAATTTTTAGTTTGCAAAGTTGGTAATGTTTGGTGTTGGTAGTTATTATACCTATCGTACTGAGACTTTGGTATGAAATCATGAACATAGAATAGAGTTCTTGAGTATGCTTTTGGCTGTGTATGAAATCCTGAATGTGAGGTTGTCGTGGTATTCAGAATAAAGATTGATACTGAGAGTAAAGATTGAAATAACAAATTTCATTTTGGTTTAAAGGTGCTGTTTGGAAGTGAATTGGAATTCTGAATGGTGGCAATTATGAATTAAATGATTGTGTTGAATTAAAGGCTTTGTTTGGTTCATGATGAGTTAGAGAAAATCTGAAAGATCAAGTACCCATTGACGTAACTGAATGTACTATGGTGAAGACTAATTCAAATCAATCTAGCAATGGCGAGGTCGTGTGCATGGTCAAAGGACTGACTGTGCGGTGAAGAGTAGTCACTGCGGTGACTGCTGTAGCCTAAGATAGGCTGGTGAGTGGTCAGAGATGACTGCTGTAGCCTAAAATGGGCTGGTGAGTGGTCAGAGATGACCGCTGTAGCCTAAGATGGGCTGGTGAGTGGTCAGAGATGACTGCTGTAGCCTAAGGTGGGCTGGTGAGTGGTCAAAAGATGACTGCTGTAACCGAGATGGGTTACGAGGCCTGGTCAGGATGACTATGGTTGCAGGATGGTCACAGGGTTGACCATCAGGAGGCACAGCAATTGCTGTGGGACCAAGAAACATTGCTGGATATGTATGAGGGGGAGCCTAGTCCCTCTGGGGCTTCGGTGACCTGTTGTTTAATGTATGTGGCATGGGTATCTGGCAGTCTTGTGGCTTCGAGAGGACCGGTTGTCTGGGGGAGCCTGGTCCCTCTTGGGCTTTGGTGACCTGTTGTCTGGGGGGAGCCTAGTCTCTCTGGGGCTTTGGTGACCTGTTGTGTGTCTGGGGGAGCCTGGTCCCTCTGGGGCCTCGGTGACCCGTTGTTTGGTGTATGTGGCATGGTATGTTGTGTTGGGCGTTTGGGTGGTTTCTGGCACACTAAGTGCTTCGAGACCGATTTGACGTCTGTTGGAAACCTGGTACCTCTGGTGCTTCGGTAACCGTTTAGAATGTGTTAGTTAAAATGGTTGTCTAAACGGTGAGGTGTCTGTTTCGAGAGTACGACGATGGTTGTGTACGGTGTACGGTGTGGAGACCTAGATTTACATGGAGAAAACAAATGAACATGTTTCCAGAGTACGACGATGTTTGTGTACGGTGTGGAGACCTAGATTTACATGGAGAAAACAAATGAACAGTGTGAAAGTTTTCATGAGAGTTGAGTTTGAGAATTATGATTTCATGAGTAAAGAAGTTCTTGATTTTAGTTGTCGGCTGGTAATATAAGGTGTTGATTGAAGGTTTTACGTGGAAGATGTCACGACCACGTAATTTTTTTTTTTATTTGTTCAGGAGCGGCCGAACTTAACCTATTAGGTACTGTTATGGTGCGTGGACGGGTTTATACTTGAAATAAGACGACTGGATTCTGGTATTAAATTATACGTGTATTCATGACGAGCGGGTGGAAGGCAACAACGGAAGGAACAGTGAACCATAGATACATAATATATTATTTTGTAAGTTCGGATACGTAACACCTCCCTTATTAAAAGAAAACATTGCTTGAAGCGGAAAATGTACGCAAATTGTAAGTATACACTTTTTTTTTTTTTTTTATATAATTAACAAATTTCAACTTATATTATGAATGAAACGGAACGTTTATCAAGTTGACTTGACTGACATTTTCAATTGACAGTTCTATGACAGTGACGTCTGACAAATTAACTTGACATTGACAGCTAATAACAAACAAAATGAGGTTAATGATTTTTCTTTGTTTGAACATTAACACAATAACTATAGTTTTAAACTAAACTTAAGTACATTAAGAACTTAATCTAGACTTATGACTAACAGAATCTTCGGAGCTTTATTATAGCTCTGCCGAATGAAGAATATGTTACTGCTGAACGGTTTGTATGACTATTTGGTGTCCGTGTATGTAATGTGTTTGTTTTTGTTTCAGGTTGTTGGACGGGACTAGCTGAACAAGGGGATTGACGGTTGGATGTTGATGACGGCTGTGTACTGGAAGACGGCGGTGAACTTGCATCAAGTGGAACTGATGGGAATTGTAGTGGACTACTATTTGGAGCAGAGAAAGTGGCTGAAAGTTTTGGTTTGAAGATATGTTGGCGATTACGACGGAAAGTACCTTCTGGGGAAACTATACTATAAGATCTGGGCTGTGGACCTATGTCTGATATAGTACCTGGTGTCCATATACTATCTGGCTGTTTCTTAAAGTATATTTTATCACCTATGTTTAACGAAGACAATGGTTTTGTATGTTGATTATAATAAATCTGTGATTTTTTATCTTTTATTTGAATTTTATTTGTTACAGACCTGTAGTTAGGTAATTTAGGTTTCAGAGTCTGTTCTAAGACTGGAAGTTTAGTTCTAAGTGCCCTGGACATAAGTAATTGTGCAGGTGAATACATGCCTTCTTTAGGTGTATTCCTGTACTGTAATAATGCTAAATGAGGGTCTGAACTATCACTAAGACATTTTTTTAATATGTTCTTAACCGTGCCTATGGTTCTTTCTACAAGACCATTAGACCGTGGAAGATAGGGACTTGATGTGACATGTTGTATTTGCCAATCTAAAGCAAAATTATGAAACTCTTTTGAGTTAAATGGGGGACCATTATCTGAAATTAGAGTATTGGGAATTCCATGTCTGGAAAAAATTGACTTTAAATGACTAATGACAATTTTACTAGTGGATCCACCTACTAGCTTACAAATCTCGACGTATTGTGAATAATAATCAACGATTATGATGTACTTGTCTGAATTGAGATCAAATAGATCAACACCGACTTTATTCCAAGGGATTGGTTTTACTTCATGTGGCTGTAGTGGCTCTTTGGAATTGCTGCGTCTGTTGGTCAGACAGATATGACAATTATTAACATACCTTTCTATATCAGAGTACATATTGGGCCAGTATACTAGGTTTCTAGCTAATCTTTGGCAACTGTGAATACCCTGGTGACCTTCATGGATCTGTTTCAATATGTCATTCCTCATAGCTACTGGTATAATAATACTATTATTTTAAAGATAATACCATTAATATTTTTTTTTTCCTTTTTTCAAAGGAAAATATGTCCTAAGGATGCCTGGAAGTAATTTTTTATGTTCAGGCCATCCTGATATGCAATATTTACTTAAAAGTGACAATTCCTTATCTTGGAAAGTCTGTTCTTGAATTAATTTAAGTTTATTTGGACTAACTGACAGTGATTTAATAACTAAATTGACATGCAAATCTAGGTCTGAATCTAGATCTTGTAATGACTGTTCTGGTAACGCTGCTCTAGACAGAGTACAAAAAGATATTTGCCTGGTTTGTAAGTTACATTCAGGTCATATGGTTGTAATCTCAGCATTATTCTTTGAAGACGGGGTGGAATGTTATAAATTGGTTTCTTATACAGTGAAACTATTGGTTTGTGGTCTGTTTCAACTAAGGTGTGGCGACCATAGATATATTGGTGAAACTTTGTACAACCAAATAAGATAGCTAAGAGCTCTTTCTCAATCTGAAAGTATGACTGTTGACATGAGCTTAATGAAGCTGAAGCATATTATGCGATGGGGTGTTTGTCATGACAAATCACTGCACCCATGGCATCTTTAGACGAATCGACAGACAGTGTAATTGGTTTATTTTGATCATAATATATCAAGACAGGGGCTTTAGTTATACATTCCTTTAATGTATTAAATTCCACATTATGTCTATCTTGCCAAGACCAATCATTATCTTTAGACAGAAGTGTTCTTAAATTTGAAGTTTTTCCTGATAGATTCTCTATGTATGAGCCTAAATATGTGACCATACCTAAGAAACGTTGTAATTCTGTGACATTTGTAGGGGGTGGCATACTGCAAATGGCTTTGACTTTGTTTTCATCAACTCTTACACCATCTTTAGAAAAGATGTGTCCTAAATATTTGACTTCACTTTTACATATGTTAGACTTTTCTTTATTAAATTTTATGCCTATTTCCCTAGCTTTTTCTAAGACTTGTTTTAACCTAAAATCATGTTCTTCTTTTGTTTTACCATAAATTAAAAAATCATCCATCATGATTTTAATTCCTGAGATATCAGATAATTTCTTTGTCATAATGGAATGAAACAGTTCTGGGGCTGCATTTATACCAAAGGGAAGTCTTAGGAATCTATATCTACCTTGAGGTGTGATAAATGTACATAGGTTTGAAGAAGCTTCATCTAACTTGAGCATATAAAATCCTTTGTTTGCATCAAGGGTAGTAAAATACTGTGCACCAGAGAGGCTGCATTTAATTTCATCTATCGTTGGAAATTGATAATGAGGACGCATAATTGCTTTATTAAGTTTCCTTGGATCTATACACAGGCGTAGTTTACCATTTTTCTTTGATGCAATCACAATAGAACTTACCCATTCTGTTGGTTCCTCGACTTTGACTATAATTTGATCCTTTTCTAACATAGCTAATTCTTCTTTTAATTGTTCTAATAGACTGAATGGAATTCTACGGCAGGCATCAACAGATGGAATAGCATCAGGCTTCATTGACAAATGACATTCATAATCTTTAAGACAACCTATTCCTGTGAAGAGATCTTTGTATTCAACAATCTGTGATACATTGACTGACTCATGAAATTGGACATTATGGACTCTTTTAACTAATTTTAAAATCTCACAACTGTTACGACCAATAATATTTCTACAAGGTAAATCTACAACATGAAAATTGACTTTGTATGCTATGTTGTTATGGTTGACTGACAGAATGCATTGACCTACAGTAGGTAGTATTTCACCACTGAATGTTGAGAGTTTGTGACTACTTTTCACTATACTACTCAATGGCAAATTAAGTTTATTGTATGTATTGATTGATAAAATGTTAGTGTCTGCACCTGTATCAAGTAAAAAGTCTACATTCTTACTATTTATGAATAAAGTTGCATTAAATGGGTTTCTTTGGCTGACAGAAATCTCATTCATGAAAAGACTATTTAAAAAATATGTATCAGATGGATTACCCTTACTTTCTTCTTCTACGAATCTCACTTGCATGCTACGGCAGCATTTAGCAAAGTGGTTCGGCTTGTGGCAGTTGTTACAGATGACACCTATGGCTGGACATTTTGATCGGTGAACTTGACCGCATCTTGAGCAGATCTTGGTTGACTGTTGAGGTTCTTGACTGGACGACGTTTTGTTTGTTCGACGATGTTGACTTTCTTGTGACTGACGATTTTGACTTCCTTGAGACTGCTGACTTTGACTTCCTTGACGACTATGACTTCTTGGACGACTGTGACTTCTTTGACGACTGTTTGTTTGGTGACTACGACGCGATTGACTGGCGACAACACTTACTTCGTGGCTTGCTATCGCTCTAGCCTCTAACCTTGTGTTTCTCAGTGTTTTAGCGAGACTGACGGCGGCATCGAATGAAGTTGGTTTCTCGATCAGGATACGTTCTCTGATGTACGAGCAAGTTAAATTTAAGTTCCATGAAAATATGTCCTTTACTATGTCATCGGCAAGACCTTCGAAATTGCATTGGATACTTAAATTCTTGAGATCGGTGGCATACGTCTCAATTTCTTCATCTGGACCTTGTTTTCTGTTGAACAGCTTATGCCTTTCGACGGAAATATTAACACGTGGCGTAAAATAATCTTCAAATTTGGCGAGTAGATTCTTATAGGTGATCTTCTCCATATCCGTATTGAACGAGTAAAATATCTGAAGAGCGTCCGGACCCATTGTTTGTAATAAAATGGCTACCTTTCTGTTGTCGGATTCGTTCTCCAAACTGTTAGCGATCATATAAATGCCAAGACTGGTTTTAAAATTTCGCCAAGCCAGTGGCATGTTCGATGCGTTGATATTAAGATAGAAATTACTCGGCAGCAGGGGACGATTTGTACTTGCATTTTCGGCCATCTTAGGACTGGAGCACGCGGCGACGTTACAGGTGAAAATTTTCTCTGCGACTTATTGGATTTTGTGTTCTTTCTGGCATCGACTTCTGAATACTACTGCTGAATACTTCTGACACCATGTTATGGTGCGTGGACGGGTTTATACTTGAAATAAGACGACTGGATTCTGGTATTAAATTATACGTGTATTCATGACGAGCGGGTGGAAGGCAACAACGGAAGGAACAGTGAACCATAGATACATAATATATTATTTTGTAAGTTCGGATACGTAACAGGTACTTAATATTTTTTTTTGTTCTCTTGGTTCTTGTTTTTTGTTTTTTTATCACAATTGAGTAACGATGTTTTTCATCGCTCTACATCAAACGTGGGACCGTTTGAATGTCAAGATGGCCGTATCGGAGGAAGGTAAATGATTAATAGTTGGGAACGAAGAAATATCGCTTGTAAACAATTAGATTTTATTCGATTGGTAACACTTAGTTTTCTCCAGTGTCCAATGCTAGTGAAGGATTTGAATCCTAGAGCAAAGTGACAGACAATTTGGAGGGAAGGCGCGCGGCAGCGCGGAGTTGACTTGGGTAGAGAGAGTACGAGATTGCTGGAGAGAACTGGAGCGGGACGTATGGCGATTACGTGTGATAAGTGGCATTATTGGTGCCGGTGGAGTTGCGTCTAAAAGTATCAGAATAGAGAAAGTGATTACAAATTGGCGCGTCAACTTGCTACTAGAATTGGACAATGGAATATCTCTAAAGCGGCATTAGTTACCTGCTTTGTGCGCGCATTACACACGATAAGCCCACAGGACCGAGGGTATATGGAAGGAAGCCCTCGTTTTTCCGACATATATTAAGCCCGAGACACTCTCTCATAGAGAAATTTAAGGTTATACAGTATATTTATGAAAAAAAAAAATGTGCCTATAAAAATATAAAATTGTTTAAAAATACAGTGATATCCATAATATACAAGGACAAAACACAAATTTGTATACCTACACTAAGGCTCAAGAAAATAGGTGGTTCGTTTAGATGTCAATGTATACGCTTTTATAATAAGCGCCACGTACGAGATCAAATGATCCCTTAATAAATTCAAAACATTCATTAAACGTAAGTTGTGCCAGAAAGTGATTTATACCGTTAAAGATTACGTTGAGTATAAAAAAGCTTGGGATTTGCAAAAGGCTGAGCTGCTCCAATACATTTTTATTTTTTTGTATTCTGTGTTTTTATTTTTTCTTGTTATAGTAAGAATATTTACTTTATAAATGTATTATATTATTTAAATTATTGTTAATGTGAAGACTGTGGTTTTTTTTAAATTTTATTTTATATCAGTTAGTTTTTAATCATGGTCTGGCAGTTTGAGTAGTTTATGCGGCCTTTACCCGAATGTCCTTTCTTTGGTATTGTTCTTCGAATCGTTGAGCTCCGTTCAGCTGCACGCGTGCACTTACTGAACAGGTCCACTCAATCTGGCTGGTTTTTTCCTCAATAGACCATTTCAGACATCAATCTACACATGTCTTGGTCTTTACATGATCTAACCAAGATTTTGTCTCGACTTTAAAAGAGATTGTGACCTCTGAATTTGTTTCGGTCTTTCTTCTCAGAATAGTCAGATAGAAAATCCGCGCCGGCCTAAACTAGTTTTAAAAAATATGATCGATATGTAAAAGTGTTTGTATAAACCAACTTTCAGAAATAAAATATTTATTTATTTATTTATTATATACTTTATTGTACACCACTTAAAAATTACAGGACAAAACATTTATACAGATAAGTGTACAATGGGCGGTCTTATCGCACAGGGCAATCTCTTACAGACAACCTTTGGATGGACTGAACAAGAGGAGATAGACATTAGGGCTGTCAGTGTACAAAAACTATATTAAATAATATTACTTAGATATATCATAAAATACATACATACAAATAAAATAATATACTAATAAATATCAAATAAAGAACAGAGAAAGGAGAAGAATAGTTATAGAGAAAGGAAATGCTCCTTCACCATTTTTTAATGAAGGTAATGTTTGCGCACGCCTTACCTCAATAGGTAATGCATTCCACAAACAAGCTGCTTGAACCGTGAAAGATTTGTCGAAGAAGGATGTGGAATGCATACGAATGCTTAATTTTAGGTTTTCCGATGATCTCAAGGACCGAGAATGTGTGTCACAGAGGAACTGAAACCGTTCTTTAAGATAAAAAGGACTAGAAGGATTAAAGAGCACATTATATAGCAATGAAAGTATGTGGGCATTCCGGCGAAGGCGAATAGGAAGCCATTTGAGCTTGGTTCGAAATTCAGAAACATGGTCATACTTGCGCAAGCCAAATATGAACCTGATACAGAGATTTTGAAGTCGCTCAAGCTTGTCCAATTGGTCTTGGGTGAGATCGAGATAGCTGGCATCAGCATAGTCCAGGATAGGGAGAAGAAGAGATTGTGCTATCGCAATTTTAGTGGTGATGGGAAGAAAGTTACGAAGGCGTCTCAGGGAGCCCGCAGACGCAAACAGTTTACGACTGACCTCCTGCAGTTGTTTAGTCCAGGAAAGGGTGCTGTCGATGTAAATCCCCAGGTTCTTCACAGTTTGAGCTATAGGAACAATGGTGTTGTTGAAAGAAACCCGGGGAAGTGTCGCCCAATCAATCCTAGAGACTGTTCGGGAACCTCCCACAACAGCCACTTGAGTTTTCGTCGGATTGATCTTCAACCCAAACTCAGTGCTCCAGTCACCGATTCGAGCCAGGTCCGTATTAATAGTCTCAATAGCGTCAGATAACTCGCCGAGAGGGGTTTGAGTATAAATTTGGAGATCATCAGCATAAAGGTGGTAGAAAGAAGATAGCCGTTGAGTGATAGCATTAATAAAAAGTGCGAAAAGTAGAGGAGATAAAACGCCACCCTGCGGCACACCGGCAGAGGTGTGACACCAAGAAGAGAAAGATTCCTTAATGCAAATACGCTGCCGGCGGCCAAACAGGTAACTATGAAACCAGTCAATTACCGAAGGAGATATGCCAAAAGAGCATAGGACGCCCAACAAAATGTCGAAGTCAACCGTATTGAAAGCATTGCTGAAGTCAAGTAGAGCAAGTACAGTTAACTTCCCCATTTCCATGCCTGACCTTATGTCGTCCGTAATATGAACAAGTGCTGAGGTAGTGCTGTGTCCCGGACGAAAACCAGATTGGAAGGGATTTAGCAGCTTGTGTTTGGAAAGGAACGAGCTGAGTTGATGGTGGACAAGTTTTTCAAGGACTTTGGGTAGGAAAGGAAGAATAGAATAGAATAGAATAGAAATATATTTATTCGACACAGGCACAACACAACAGCAACAAACATGGAGTAAAAGACAAAAAAGAAATGCAAAGACAAATTGCGCTGAGCGTGCCCATACCGAAAGGGTTACCAACTCAGCATTTGCTGGGCGTCAGACATCCAGCGCTGGTTTTCAGTTGGCACCCCGCAGCGACACACGGACGTGGGCAACAAAATAAAATAAAAAAATAAAAAATATAATTTATACATATTTGACTTAGGTGATACAATAGGATGTGTATAAAGTGTAAATAAATAATGTACAATGAAATAATAGAAGAATAAGTGTATTGTGAACTACAATGTGTGTGTGTGTGTGTGTGGGTTGCAGCGAAAAAGAAAACAAAATCATAAATAAAAATCATTCACAAATACCCTACCAACCTACCACAAAGAACAAAAATAAGTCACCAGCATGGTGCTCAAAGCCTACTAGTAGTAAGTCACATTATCTCCTTCTTTAATCACCGCCAAGGCCTCCACACCAAATATTACTGCTTCCACACCAAGTAGGTAATTTAAAAAGGAAAGGAGTCTGCCAGGAAACAAAAATGAAAATGCGAAAGTCACAGAGTTCCCGGAGACACAGATGCAACGGGCTCACCACATCCAGCCCATCTATTAACTAGAATGGGACGATAGTCAGAGAAAGAAGCAGGATGAGATTTTTTGGGTAGGGGAATAACATGGGCATCTTTCCAGGCTTGCGGGAAGACACCACTGGAAACCGAGAAATTGAGGATGTGAAGGATAACAGAAAGAATGTCATCAAGGATGGGGATAATCATTTTACGGCTAACACAGTCACTACCAACAGCGTTGGACGAAATCGATAGAATACTCTTTTTAACATCACAAGCGGTGAATTGACTTATGAAAAAAAGAGAAAAATCAGGTACCGGAATGTTTGAAAGATTACTTAGCGTAGTAGCTTTAGTGGCCCTATCCAATACAGGCGAAGTAGAAAAATGACTATTAAGTAAATTGAAATCCAAATCTTTAGGAATTGTATTGTGAGACTTTTTTCCGATAGGTACCTAATGATTTCAGAAATTTCCAGACCTTGGCTGGATCACCGTTCTAAACAGAATTATGGATATGTTGGCGTTGTGCGTTCCTACACACCTTGCTGCATTGGTTCCTTATTGAGACGTATTTCTCCTTGTTGACGTCGTTGGGCCGAATTTTAAACTTAAACTTCGCAGCTGCCTTTTTATTTAGTAAAAGTTTAATTTCGTCGGTCAGCCATGGCGCTGGAAGATGCCTAACTCTCATGGCTCGAATAGGTGCATGTGTGTCGTATAGATGAACTAAGGTAGAAGTCAAGACTTCAACTTGTTCGTCGACGGATGAGGAAGTCACTAGTGGCGTCCAGTCAATATTACTGGCATCCTCTCGAAGTCGATCAATGTCCATACCATCAAAATTGCGAAGCAGAAGAGTTTTGAACTTATGCTTAGGAGGTCGAATTTTGTATGAAGTGTAAATTAAGTCATGGTAGGAAAAGGCGTCAGTAGAACATTGACCATGTTTAGCGACGTGATCAAAAGACGAGACAATCATAAGATCGAGAAGTGAGGGAACAGAGTTAGGAAAATGGTGAGTGGCACCAAGATCGAGAAAAGAGAGATTGACAGATTCAATAATATGACGAAAAGAAGAAGAGCGGGAGTCTTGTTTAAGGAGACACGTATTAAAGTCGCCCATTATGATACTATGACTGTAAGAGGGGATTAAATCTTCCAAAATACGTTCGAAAGAAGAGAAGAAATTAACCCGAAGAGAAGGGCAGTAGTAAACTCCAAGGAGAATCTTAGAATGATACAATTCAACTTCCAGGAAAAGATGTTCACCAGCGTTCGGCGGAGGCGGCTGCGTGGACATGTTAACTATAGAAAAAGGAATAAAATTACGAAGATAAATGGCCACGCCGCCACCACCACCGACCGCGCGATCATTCCTGATAAGTTGAAAGCCGGGAAGAGAGTAAGAGGAAGAGGGAAGACAAGGTTTTAACCAAGATTCTGAAACAAGAATTGCATGGATATTCTTACAGTCAAAGCTTGCCAGCATATCAGGGAAGTGGGCCGGAATACTCTGGGCGTTTATGTGGACTACATTAAAGTTCCTAGAGTATCAGCTAAAGAAGGAACACTATCCAATGAATTAGAAGAATCAGCATCACTGCTACAGTCAGGGCTGAGCATAAATATAAAAATAAATACTATTATAATATACCTATAAAAACAGTAAAGACTACGCGGTTCAAAATGTCCCGTCCACCCGCCAGTGTTACATAACAGAGTTAAACTAATAAAATAAAAACAAAACACAAAAATAAAATCCGATTTTGCAGTTCAGGCATAAAAACAATTCAGACAAATATATAACAAAGGTAAAAAATAAATAAAATAAAAATAGGACCGTATAACAGAACTAAATTAATCGTCTAAGGTTACCTTTTGTTAACGAAACGCAACATGAAGTGTCAAAGTCAGAAAATGACAATGACAGATGACAAGCAAGATAAACATTAATTATATTACAAACTTATACCTCCACAAGATTAGCTAATAATTATTTTCTTAGTTGCAAAATTATTGAAAACATAGCTAATTATCGAAATTACTACTGAACACAATACACTATAAATACCTGGACTACCAAAAAAGGATGAAACAAAGAAGAACTTCATCTTCTGGCTACAGTGCGCTTGGTTTTTGTTGCGGCTATCCTACCCACTGCGACCGGTTGAACAACGCCCGGCTCCGGCTGTCCAGAGACCTGCTCCGGCTGGGTGGCAATCTTATTGAGATCGGCAGCGGAAGTGATTCGGTGCCGAGCTCCCTTTGAATCGAGGACGAACACAGTTCCTGCCGAGGTCCAGCATTGGGTCACACCAAATTTATCCCGTGCCGCCATGAAGACATTGTGCCTGGCTTTAGTGAGGAACTCCGATATAGTGATGCCGGACCCCTTCAGCTTGGTCTTTCCGAACCAGATCTTATCACGGAGATCCACATCAAGCAGCTTGATGAGGATAGGCCGGGGTTTGTGGGTTGTGCTGCGCCCCATCCTGTGACACCTTTTTACGCCAGTAGTGGGCAAGTCAATATGTAGACGCTGCTTCAAAATTTGAGCCACCACCCGTGCAGTCTCCTCTTCAGGCTCCTCAGACACTCCGTGCAAGAGCAGGATTTTACGCCGCCCACGCATCTCCATATTATCCTGGCTCTGCGCCAACATAGCAACCTGCAGCTGTAATGTATTGAGCGCCTGAAGAATAAATGCCCGGAAAGTTGCAAAATCCGCTTTAAATCCTGAGGTGGTTGTGTAGTGCGTGGGGTCTTCAACTCCTTTTCAAATTCCGACATTCTTTGGCTGAACATTTGGGTCAAATCTGTGATGGTGCGGTTGATGGCTTCCATGATGCTACAGTACAGATGATGTTAGAAAAAATTTGTTTTTTGTTTTTAGTGGTAGATAATACTTCACTGGCAATTAGAGATAATTAACTACCAATATGTGTCATTAATTTATATAATTGTTAACTTTTACTATTTTAATTGTAATTTTAAATAAAGAGAAAAAAAAAATTTTTGTTCTACTTCTGACTACCCACTTGCATTTTTTGACTACCCACTTGCATTTTTTCATTTTTGCATCATTTAAGAAGCTATCCAACTTGAACTTAACTAAGTTCAAGCCTATCTAGATGCGGTGTAGATGTAGTTAGTTGGTGCATCTAGATAGGCGCTTTCAGAAATTACATGAATAAACATTGTTGGATACCACCACCTATATTCACTAATATATAATGAAATCAAACGTGGGATCTAAAAATATTGCTGCTATTTCTTTGATTTCAAGATTAGTAACAAAAAATATTATAACTGTGATCTTTTTATAAGTTTGCTGAGGTAATCATCATGCGTGCTCTATTGTTCCAGAACTAAAATACATTTATTGTTCACAAGAATATTTTTTCTTAAATTAATATTGACTGTAACGACTACTTTGTTTCTCTAGAGGCTCTAGACGCTTTTGTTACATAATTAAGACTTATGATATTTTCTTTATAATTCCTTAGGTACCTTACATGCAAGGTAGTAATTTTGTTAAGTTACAATTTTTTTATTCAAAAGGTGCAATAAACAATCGCTCAGCATATTCTTGGGGGATGCCAGTCGTACTCTAGTGCTTTAGTGACCACACTGGAACTCTTAGATGCGCTGATTTAGTGTGATCTATGCTAGCTGCATGTTATCGGTTTCGTTTTCACAATAATATTATAAAGTCGAAAGTTTGTGAGTATATGAGTGAGTGTGTTTGTATGTTTGTTACTTCTTCACACTCTAACGGCTGGAGGGATCTGAATCAAATTTGACACAGAGATAGATTATAGTCTGGCATAGCACATAAACTACTTTTCATATCTTGATAAGAAAATACTTTTCTCGCGGGCAAGCCGCTGGCAGAAGCTAGTATCGCTATGAATCCGATCAATGGCTTACTCATGGAAACGACTAAATTATCAGGTCACGGACAATGATTAAGTTTGATGTCATAGAGCGTATGAAAATAATAATATGCTTTTATTATGGCGACATCGTCGTTCAGTAACTCAGGCATAACTATCACATTAGGTTCTACGATAGTGGCAATAACGATATCAACCGTTATCTATTCTAATATTCGACCACTCTAGTAGGTCACAACAAATTATTTATTATACTACTAGCTCCTGCACACTACTTCCCTCCAGTGAAAAGTGCTTTGTTATCCCAAGGAATTATCGTACCAAGTTAGTCGGGAAACAAAATATCCTGTGTATTAATCTAGGCTATAAACTTTTTTTGTGCCGAATGGCATTTATATCCTATCAGCCGTTATTGCATCGAAGAAACACAAACATACAAATGTTAACGTTTATAATATCAGCAGGATTGAGGTCGATCGCCTGTCACTATATTTGAAATACGAAACGCCTTACGGCTACGATATAAAGACTGAATACGAAAACAGCGGCAGTAAATACAAATTAACAATAATAGCTGATTGAAGTCAGGTCTTTTATCGATATTATATTTGATAGCAACAAAACAAAATATTGGGTGAATTTTAAGAGGGTAGGAGTTGCAATCATCTCTAAATAGCGTAATAAATAACTACGACTAATCTGATTATTTTTGTATTTATGGACCTGTGGCATAAATTAGCGGTCAACAGTTTACGAATATGAGGGAAATTCTTAAATTTGTTGGAATGATTTCATTATAATACATCAATTTTTAAAGGTAAATGTTGCGCGAAATTTTGGACTGACCTATGTATGTCTGATTGTAAATAAGTACCAAACATCCATGTTTTTAAAAACAAATAAAATTTGTCAACAAGAAGGTTCATCTTCTGCCCAATTTTTACCGTTCTGTTGTATGTATTTCGCATTGTGATTTGAAACCAATCTTTTTTGGCTTCATACAACATTCTAGAATTTACAGTCGATACGTTTTGCTCAACCCTAAATAGATTTATTTGAAACTTCTATTTTGGTGTTAAGTCGAGATGGGGATTTTTAGGACCTACATTTTGACGAAACTATCAAATTGTTATTTATTAAATGACTTCTGATTGGTAATCACAATAAAAACCTTATTGATAAAAACGAACAGGTAGTTGTTTCTGAAAATAAGCTTTGGCATTTTTCTTTGCTTTTATGTTATCTATGAAAAGAAAGGAATTTTTCTTTTGCTGGATATTCAAACAAAAATAACACAATTTAAAAAAAACCACAGTGCTTATAACTCATCTTTTTTTATTTTATTTTTTTTATTACGTGGCGTCTCGCAAACGGTCAGAGTGACCGACATATGCTTAACCGGGCTTCCCTGTGGAGACTAATCTCTTAGCCTCCGGCCAGGCTTCAAAGTACTAAACCTAAAACGACAACGCTGAGGGCTACCCGAGTTGGGGTCGGACCTCGGCTCAGGGCGTCGCTGGGGGGACAGCTTTTAAGGCCGGATCTAATAAAGTGACTCTACCATCCGTTCGGAAAAGCCAACGTGGAGAAGAACGGACAAGAAACTCCAATAATCTAACTAGATTTTAACTAATGCACAGTGCATCTAATGCAATGGCTTGTAGAATTTGATAGGGACTTCGCGGCGGGCCTCGGCGGCGAGGACGGAACGAATACGGTCGTTTTGTGTATGCTAATTAGAATCGGGCCAGAGTGTTCGTACTATTTACGAACCCATTGACCGTCCTTATAAATAAGGCAATCTAGTTCCCTAGTGATGCACTCGTACCTCTTAAAGAGGGCACTGCATGAAGCGGGGTCGAGAGTGCCCGCATTCCGGATTTCAGCATCCAGAGCACGGGCCTGAGGGGACATAAATATGGAGTACGCGCCGATGATGTTCTCAGCAACGCTCAAATATGACCTTTGCCTAGAGGGGGCGGCGGGGGGTGGGCACTTAGCGGCAGAGATAGTGGAGGCCACTCTCTGGCTTTGAGCGGACATGGGGGCAACAGGGGCCAGAATAGGAGCTGAGATGGGAGTGGCCATCAGCGCCGGAATGGGCTGGGATAACTGAGGAGCCACACTCAGGTGGTTCAGCTTACCCCATGGGGAAGTTCTCTGAGGGGCTAGTCTGGGGGGGAGTTGAGAGGAGGGGGCTGCTAGCGCTTGCCGCGCAGCGTGAATCTTGGCCATTTTTGGCGCAAGCTTAGGGGCTTTTGGGCAGCCCCGGTAGTTAGCCAGGTGCCCGACCTGACCGCAGAGCACGCAGCTGGGAGGCTCCGTGCATTCTGCTCGGTCCTTGGGACGGGGGCATTCCTTCGTGCTATGATCGCCCAGGCACTTGACGCACCTGGGTGTGGCATAGCAGTTGGTCTGTGAGTGGCCATAGAGTTGGCAGTTGTGACACTGACCAACGACGTGGGGACGGTACGGCTTTTCGATAGATATGCCCGACAGGGAGCATACTGTCTTGATGCCAAAAATGGGGTTATGTCTGTCGGTGTGGCTGCAAACAACCAACACCATGTCGTATTGTTGTCCACCTCTTGCTTTATGCAAGCGGTGGACTTCAATGACAGGGACTTTCTGGGCTAAGAGATCTTCACGGATTTCCTCCGTGGAGATCTCTTTGGGAATTCGGCGAATCACCACTCGGGTGGGCCTCTCTTCCGGGAGGGAGTAGGTGTGGAACGAAGCGTTCACACCTTTCAGGAAGCGAGTTAACTCTCGGTAATCTCGGGACGTGGGGACCTGAATCCTGATGCCTTGCTGGCATGCAGTGGCCTTGGAGTAATTGATTTTGCGCTCAATACAGGCGCTAGAAATAGCATTCCATTTCCCTTTATCCTGAAGATAAATGGGTGGAGGAGGAGGAAGTTTCCTTGTGGTAGCAGTGTCTACTACTACCATGGGGCTGGGCGAGCGGTTTGTCCGCTGTGAAGCGTTATCGGGTGAGGGGGTGGGGGAGGGTTGCCTGTTGGGCGAGGCCGGCGGCACAACTGACTGGGGCGAGGTTTTGGCTACAGCCTTTTTGGACTTGGTAGAGTGAGAGGGGCCCGTCCTCTTTTTCCTCTTGCCCTTCGAATTTTTGGTGGATTCGTTATCGGAGGAAGAGGACACGGTGTCGTAGTCCTTGGAATTATCGGGGATATCGGCTATCTGGTTAACTACTGCGTTAACGAGGTTAGCTGCTGCTTCCCATTCATCGTCGGTGCTAAGGGCCACTTCCATCGGAGCGGGGGAGTCGTATTCGTCATCAGCCCATTTGGACTTGGACTTGGCCTGTGACTGAAAGGCAGCTACGCGCTGCTTGTACTCAGCGTACTGACGTTTGTCAGCAGGAGTGACTTTACGGGGACGGCGTGATTTGGACTTCACGGCCGGAACCTGAGGCTTGAGGGGACTACGCTCTCTGATGGGACTGAGCTCTCTGAGGGGACTGCGCTCTCTCCCAGAGAGGGGAGAGTCTGACTTTAAGGTCTCCACCGGGGAACGGGTGGTCGACCTGGACCCAGGAATGGATCCGACAAAGGGGGAGGGCAACCTCGGTGCATCTTTGAACACCCTAGGCGCGGGGGCCTTGGTTGGCGCGGGGGCCTGACTAAGCCTAGCTTGGTGTTCAGCCTGAGCTTTCAGTTGAGCCTCAGTGGGCGGAATGATAACGTCCGATGGGCGGGCTAATTCAATAATCCTCCATATGGGATTACTGTATCTAAGATTATTTGCAGGGTCTGACAAGAGATTTTCCCTAAGGAACTTTATGTCAGCCTGCAGCTGTCTAATATCATCTTCACTTAACTTTGCTGAAGGCATTGTTAGAGGGTAAGGGACCTCCCCGGGTGGGTGTGCCCGGGGATGTGTGAGACCTACCCTCCTAGTCGGGTGAGACTGGGAGGTGAGTACCTGGTGAGCCCTAAGCTAGTAAACCTGTCACCAATCTTATTGGGTGACAGGGGTCCTAAGGTACCGGTGAACCCACTGAAGGTGGGCCACCCTCCTTCTGTGTACCGAAAAGTCTGGTACGTAGGGGTCGACACACCCTACCGTACCAGGTGTAGCTGTGGAACAGAGCAGGGGTTGGCTAGGCTATCTACCAAGGCCAACTGATCCTGCTCCCGACTCCTTCTGACTGCCGTTCTCTGAAGGAGCTTGGCGAGTGCGAGGGTACTGCACTCCACTTGGCTTCGTTAGCACCGTAAGGTATCCGCCAAGGACCACTAAGTCGTGGTTTTAGCCCGGAAGGGGCCAAAAAAGATGTAATACTAGTAACACTACTAGTAACCTAAGTTACTAGTAGGACACCCGAGAGCGGCGCGCGGAGACGCAGCGACCGCAGTGACGTCACGCAGGGGCGCGACGAGACGGAGGGTGGGGGCGCGGCGTGGCGCGCGGTGGGGCGGCGAGCAGCAGAGCGGCAAGCAGCGGGACGTCCTCTCGAGGCGGACGGCAGGCGGCGAGTGTAACTCTACTAGATCAAGTGGGTAATTTACATGAATTACAGATTTAGAAGACTTTAAAATAATGATCACTGCAGTCTGATAAATCAGAATAACTAGACAAATGTTTTTTATAGTAGTGCTTAAAAGGATATGTCAAAAATACCGCCAAGTGTCGGACTCGCGCACGAAAGGGACCATTATCGCCAAAAACGGCAAAAAAATCAGGTTGTTGTATGAGGTCCAGTTGAATATTTATTTTATTCTGTTTTTAGTATTTTTTGTTATAGCGGCAACAATAATGCATCATCTGTGATAATTTCAACTGCCTAGCTATTACGGTTCATGAGATACAGCCTGGTGACAGACGGACAGACAGACGGACCGCGGCGTCTTAGTAATAGGGTCCCGTTTTTACCCGACTGCCGAAGGAGGGTAATGTGTTTAACAGTCTATGTATGTATGTAAGTATGTATGTAAGTGTGTATGTATGTATGTTTGTTCCTATGTGGCGTTCCAGAGACCAAACGCGTTGGCCGATTTTGATGATGCATACGTCAATCGATTCATCTTAACCCTGCAAGTGTCATAGGCTACATTAAAATTGGACAATAGAAAAATGGCCGTTTTGGCCAAATTGTGGGGGCCCAAATTTTTTTTTCTTGCAAACGTATCGTGTGGGGTATCAAAATAAAGGGTTTTAAGAGGTGATTTCAAAAATATATAACACTTATATGTTTAATTGTATCTAATTCGAAGAAAAACTAACTAAAAAGTTATAAATAAAAAAACTTAATTAAAAAAAAACAAAAAACCCGACTGCTTCAAAAGCGAACTAAAAAGTCGTAAACAAGGCTAAAATCATGCTGTGCAGGCGGAGGATACACCAGATTTTGGTCAGCCAGCCCGCGAATATGTATCCTCCGACTTGGGAAAATGGGCAGCAGCGTTCTGTGTGGTCTTTAACAACAAACTGCGATTGCCAACCCGCTTGCCAAGCATGGCGTTTATGGCTAACCCCCCCAAACCAAAATTAATAGCACAAAAAAAAACGGACCCGAGTGCCTGGCAGCCCGTCTACCCTCGGCTACGGTAGTGGTCGTGGCGATGGCGTGGCAAGGGGTGCGAAGAATCCCCGGATCGGACTCGACTACCCCATAAAACACCGACGACTGGACCTGGGAACATATAACGCGTGAACACTCCGGACCGACGAGAAGATAGCCGAACTCGAGGAAGAACTGAGCAGGGTACGTTGGAGTATTATAGGGTTATCTGAAGTCGAAAGAGAGGGGAGGACTCGATAATCCTCAAATCCGGTAACCTGCTCTATTGCCAAGAGGGTGACCGGCAGTCCCAGGGTGGTGTCGGGTATGTATATCGTCCACAAGTCCCTTGTGAACAAAGTGGTGAAGATCGAGAGTGTGTCGACCAGAGTGGCATACCTGGTGGTATACCTTATACTCAGAATATCCGCAAGATATTTGCTGAAGGTCATACAGGTCTACGCTTGCCTCTCTGTTTAGCGTTTGTGGACTACGAAAACGCCTGTACATGACAATTTCAAATAAGAATATTTTCTTGTTTCATACTTTTTAGAGCGTGATTTTTAAGTAGACGAGTTTAAGGTTTTACAAAAATACAAAATAGTTTATTATTTCAATTAGAAATTACATAACATGTTAATGTGAATGGAGTCCCCATTTAGGCAAACAATGCCTGTATTAGAAGGCTCCGCTCTTTCAACATCATTGTCTTACACTTATTCTAACTCGAGCTGATACGAGTATTACAGTGAACTGTGACCTTAAGGGTAAATATGGAATGTAAGTACACTGTTCTGTATTTATATTTAGCTAAACATGCCAATTCTAAGAAAATAAAAACATACAAGTAAAGTTGAATCCAAATTTTAAACAGTAAAATAATACTTGTAAAACTTATTCCCAGTCTGTGCAGGTGATGTAAAGTGTGGTGTGTTAAGTAGTATGTGTGGTATGTGGTGAGGCGTGCGATGTGGAGTGATGTGTGGCATGGTGCGTATTCTGTTGTGAGGTGTGTGATGTGGTTTGTGGTGTGGTGTGAGTGGTGTGTGTAATGAGGTGTGTGGTGTGGTATGGTGTGTGTAGTTTTATGTTATGATATATATATATATATGTGGTATATTTCGGCTACTCAACGTGTTCCAGGAGTGCCTCGGTTTCCTCATATGTAAGTGGTTTTATCCAATCTATTATACTTTTTTTACAGTCGTAGTATACTTTTATTATATACATAAACGTGTTTGTTAATTTTGTTATACAGCTGGGTAGAGCGTTTATTAAATTGTTTGCATGCAAATCTAGTTTTAGTTTGGGGAACTTTGAGAATTAAATCTTTTCTTTTTTTAGCTTTTTGCTTATATATATTGCTTATATATGGTACGTTTTTATGTTTTTTTAGTATGGTTTGGGCTATGTACTGTTTCCTTACAGAGAGTAAATTACTTATTTGGTATAAGCTTGTAGTGGAGAATCGTTTATTTTTAAAATACTATATTTTTATTAATGCACGTTGCGCTCGTTCTATGTTTATAAATTTGGTTTTTGCTGTACCGCCCCAAATTGGGATACAATATACTAGTACAGACTGGGCCAGTCCCACATATATTTCATTTAGGAGATTTCTGGGACGGTTTTTACAGCTCTCTATATTAGTTGGAACAATATGTCTGAGGGTTTTAAAGATCCAACTGAGTTTCCTTATCCTCCCAGAAATCTGCTCAAGCTGAGGATACCAGGACAGTGCTTGATCTACCACAACCCCAAGATATTTAGTTTTAGCCACCTTCTCAATGCAAGGGCAATTACAGCTTACATTAGACCTGTCTCCACAAATGTGTACCTTTAAATTCAAATCTTCAACAGGCTGTGTTCGGTTACTGATACTAAAGCATATGTAATTAGTTTTATTAGTATTTAAGGAAAGTAAGTTACTTTGTAGCCATTCAGCTACCTGAGCCATTCCTGCCTCTGCTCTCAGTTTTACTTCATGCCAGGACGAGCCAGAGAACACAATAGATGTATCATCTGCGTACGAAAATATTTTAGCATTTTCTATTTCCATAGTACAAAGATCGTTAATGTACAGGAGAAAGAGGGTAGGTCCTAAAACACTACCCTGTGAGACGCCGTATTATACATCTACCTCTTCGCTGGAGTACTGTCCTATTTTTACTCTTTGTTTCCTGTTGGAGAGTTAGTTTTTGAGTAAACTGAGGGCCTTCCCTCTTATTCCAGCTTTTTCCAGCTTGTTCACAAGGATTGGAACAGAGACGGTGTCGAATGCTTTTTTGAGGTCTAAGAAAACAGACAGGCATCTGTTTCCTTTGTCTAGGTGCTCAGCTACAAGAGAACTTAACGCAGTTACTGCATCTTCAGTACATACACCTTTTTTCCGGGGTGGAAAATCCTCATCGGATGTCCTCCGCCCTGGGGGGGCGGAAGGGTCTGTCAGACTCCTACTGACTAAAAACCACCCCGGTGTTCCATCTCACACTTACGCTGGGGGTCGCGGGAACAATGATACTTCCGCAACCCTCGGCTAGTGCCGGCCCGCCTGTGCGGGCCACGGTCTCGGGTTGGAGGGGGAGTGAGGTGTTTGACTCCCCCCGCGACGTCTAAGAAGGGCGCGCGTGGAACACTACGCGCCGCCACCTCGGGTCCTGATGTGTGGGGGGCGACGGACGTCCCCGAGTCCGCCACCCCTGTACCCATTTAGGGGGGCTGGAAGAGGGCGTTGTCCGCCCTCCGCCGACGCCCGGCGCGTCTGCTGCGGATCGGGTTAGCAGATGAAATCTCCCTCTCCCTCTCCGCAGCCTCCTTCTGCGAGACGACTGTTTCGCAGAAGGATACCACCGCGTCCCAGGACTCCCCACTGCCGACCATAGACTCGACTACGGCCGGCAGCGACAGGTCAACAGTACATACACCTTGCCTTAACCCAAACTGTGAGTTAGATAAAAGTTTTTTTTTTTAAATAATTAATTAGTCTTATATTTATAAGTTTTTCAAGTACTTTTGATATCGACGGTAAAACGGAAATAGGCCTGTAGTTGCTGACATCGTCACTGTCCCCACCCTTGTAAACTGGGGTTATAACGGATTGTTTTAGTGGAGCAGGGAAGACACCCTTTTGAAAACTGAGATTAGTAAGGTGAGTTATAATGGGGACAGCTTCTTTTCTTATGTATTTTAAGAACTTAGTCGGTACATTATCCCAGCTAGGGGCACTGTCAGATTTCAGATTCATAAGAATACCATCCACTTCATAATCGTCCGTATCTAGTAGTACAAAGGTATTAAGGTGTGATCCTAATGCATTTGTTTGATTATTAGGGATATTGTTTAATTCAAGATTATTTTTTTGGGCAAGTTGTTTTCCTATATTAGCGAAATAAGCATTAACATAGTTTATTGACTCTATGGGGGTTGTTTTCATGTTTAATAATTCTACGTTTTGATTTTTTAATCTATTTGAATATGTGATGGTTTAAATATTTTTCCAGAGTAATTTGTTGTTGGATACTGATTGTGCAAGTAAGTTTCTTTCATATTTTCTTTTAAATTTTTTTATTAAATTATTGCAGTAGTTCCTGTATCTAGTATAAGTTATTTTTAAGATTTCGTTATGAGGGTCATTGCGATATTGTTTGCATATTATTTCGGTTTTTGATACAACGAAGGATGCCCAAGGTAATCCATGGCTTTATGATACGTTGATTGCTGGAATATTTCTTAAATTAGTGTTTAATAAATTTGGATCATTACAAAATAACAAATCTGATACATTTCTTGCCTGTAAATCTTTTAAAGCTTGTTCATAGTTCATTGTAATAGAAGTTCTATTTACGATTTGAATATTTTTTGACTTCGTTATAGAGATAAATGTTGTATAGTGATCAGTCACCGTAGAGTGCAGGATAGCGATAGATGCCGAGAACCTTTTGTGTATTTTAAGCATGATATGGTCAAGACAGCTTTGTTCCCTCGTGGGCAAAGTGTGCCCAGGAAGTATACCGAAAAACGATAACATATTTAGGTAGTTAACTCTACTCTTATGTTCCTGGGATGACTCGGTCTCTTTATGTTTGAGGTTAATACTTATGTCACCGGTTATTATAATGTTTTTTAATGATGTTAAGGTGTTTAATTGTGTGCTGAGGGAGTCAATAAAGCTGTCAGTATTTGAGTTAGATAGAAACCGGTAGATAAAATAAACAATATTACCCAATATGTCCAATCGTAGACAGGATGCTTGAACCAACTGAATTTCCTCAACTTTAGGGTTTAAAGAGCCCTTAACTTATACAACTACGCCGTCGTTCTGATTCAACTGTCGAGTCGTCATGTACGAGTAATAGTTGTTTATTTGCGGAATTGCTTTATTAGCATGCAATCTACATTCCGTTAGGACTATAAAGTCCACTTCAAATTTAAGAGTAGATAAAGTGATCAGAAAGTTGTCAAAATTACAGTAAATACTCCGTATGTTTTGAGATATTATGGTGAGGTCGCTTTTTTTACACATATATGTTTATGGAGTTCTGAAGAGTCACATTCCACTGTACGGGCAATTTCAGTGCTATCTATTTCAGAAACAGTATGTAGTATATTATCTATTTACAATTAGTGTCAATTGAATAACCGTCAAGCTTAGGTAAGTATTTATTTCAATGTGTTTAGCCAATAAGTAGCCATATATTGAGTTTTTTTTTTTTTTTTTTATCTTAGCAGGTGGCGTTCTGTAGTTTCTGCCTACCCCCATGGGAAAAAGGCGTGAGTTTATGTATGTATGTATGTATTGAGATTTTAGTTTGTGTTGTTTTGGTGGACTCTATTTTTATTTTACAAGATTGTAAGAGTGTGCGTGGATGGGTTGAGATGTAGCATCTCGTAGATACGAGTGTAAGTAAGATAGATATGTATAGTATGTGTGTATGTATAGTGGAGTTTAGTTTTTTATCAAAATAGTTTAGAATGACGGCTGAGAAGTCATAAAAAACAATTAAGTAAATCTATAACTAGTCTTCAGTGGGAAAAAAGTTCAGATGACACAGTAAAAAAATGCTCTCGTCCATAACGAAAAACAGGGTAAAGAGACACAAAAAATTAATGCAAAACTACAGGAGATTCAACAGTCGAACACGCACATAGAACAGTCGATTGCGTTCTTGACAGCACAAAACTCGGACCTTCAAGAGAAGATTATCTGACTCGAAATGCAGTCTAAAGAAGACAGAAAATATATCTCCATTTTAGAAAATAAGATTGAGGACTTGCAAACTGAAAGTCGGAAAAGTAACCTAATGATTAAAAATGTACTGAGAAAAAATGTAATAATACTGGTACTCAGCTGAATCCGGTAAGACTGGAAGCCGACCCCAACATAATTGGGAAAAGGCTAGGCAGATGATGACAACAAACAGTCAGAAATGTTAGGTGCGCAATACTTATAACCGGCGTGGGTGTATGACTAAATGTTGAACATAAATGAAACAAACAAGCAAAAAGTTTCTTAAAAACTTTAACCCGACCACGGATTTAATTTTTAGCCTATTTTTTATATATTTTTTTGCTTTTCGCCTTTGTTACGCGGGTCATAATAACGAATGAATTGACACCTTATTCATCAAAATCGGATGAAGAGTGTTAAGTTAGTAAGTAGTTATAGTTATAGATGTGCGACCTGCGAGTCGCGGGTTGACGCGGGAGTGTGTCAAATGTCAGTGGAATAAACAGCTTGTTACCGAACGGCCGTGTCTTTTATTTAACAGTGGCGACGAGTAAAATACATACGACGCGACAAGATGTCAGGGTTCATCGGTTCACTTCCGACATTTGAGCTCGGCCAGGACTGGATCATCTTTAAAGAAAGGCTCAATCAATGGTTGACGGCAAATACGCTGTTAATTAAAACGGGAGGGCTGGAAGATGACCAAAAAAAGGCGGTACTTCTGAATTCCCTCAACAGCGAGGCGTATAAATTGGTACGCGAGTTGATTGCACCAAAACTGATCGAAACCGTAACGTATAGCGAATTAATAACGGATATCGACAAACACTTCGTGCCTAAGAAGTCAGTGTTGGCAGAACGATTTAAATTCCATTCAGCGACGCAGGGCGCAGGCGAGGAGTTGGCGCAGTGGGCGGCTCGTGTTCGACAACTGGCGGTGGACTGCAAGTTCGGAGCAGCCATGGATGAAATGTTGCGGGACCGATTCATCATTGGTATGCTACCGGGACCGGAACGGGACAAGTTGTTCATGGACGAAAAAGCATCCACAACAATGGCCAAGGCGTTAGAAATTGCAGTGGCCGTAAATAGTGCAAAACGAGCAGCGCGACAGTCGTCAGGAGCAGCAATATCAGCAGCAGCCAGCACGGAGGTGTACAAGATAACAGCAGGGGCAGAGCCGACGAAAGCGTCGTGCAGCGTGTGTGGCTATAACAATCATACAACGGACAAATGTCGGTTCTCATCGTATAAGTGTAAAAAATGCGGAGTGAAAGGACATTTAAAACGAATGTGTAGTAAGAAAACTGGACAAGTGAACTGTCTACAAACGTCGAATGACGAAAATGATGACGACGGTAAGCATACTCTCGTTTGCAATATACGTAGTTTCCGCGGCGAGCCAATGACGCTGTCTGTCGACGTAAACGGCCAACTGTTATCATTTGAAGTAGACAGTGGGTCCTGTGCTACTGCCATCCCATTGAATACTTATGTAGAATATTTTAAAAACGTGCCGTTAGAAAAACCTAAGTCGGTGTTAAAAGCATACACGGGTGAGAAATTAGACGTGGTAGGGGTAATGATGGTTCCGATTACATATGCGAGTGAACGTAAAATTATAGAAATATACGTAATAAAAGGAGCCGGCCCTCCATTATTAGGTAGGAATTTTTTATCGACGTATAACTTACAGTTATCTAAAGTAAATCATTGTGTTAAGCTAACAGAACTTGACTACTATATAAACAAGTATCCTACACTGTTTTCGGATACTTTAGGTAAATTTAACAAATCTATACTTTTTATTATTAATATTATAAAGCTGAAGAGTTTGTTTGTTTGTTTGTTTGTTTGTTTGTTTGAACGCGCTAATCTCAGGAACTACTGGTTGGAATTGAAAAAATCTTTTTGTGTTGGATAGTCCGTTTATCGAGGAAGGCTATAGGCTATATAACATCACGCTGCGACCAATAGGAGCTGAGCATAAATGAAAAGTGTTGCAAAAACGGGCAAAAATATTCCTTTTTGAGAGCTTCCATTGCGTGCGCTGAATCATGTATGTGGGGTAGGTAGAGTAGGATAGGTAGGGTAGATGGGTAGGTAGGTAGCCAGTTGACGAGAGCGAAGCCGCGTGGGACAGCTATATACAATAAAACTTACTTTAAAAACAGGAAGTAAACCGAGTTTTTATCGCGCTAGAACGGTACCATTTTCGTTAAAGAGTAAGGTGGAAAAAGAATTAAATAGATTAGTGGAAACTGGTGTATTAGTTCCAGTAGAACATTCTGAATTTGCGAGCCCTATAGTACCAGTACTAAAAAAAGACGGTGACATACGGTTATGTGCTGATTTTTCAGTCTCATTAAATAAATGTTTACACATTGATAAATACCCACTTCCAAAAACAGAAGAACTTTTTTCAAAATTACATGGGGGCATACAATTTTCGCAGTTAGATTTAAGTAGTGCGTATTTACAACTCATGTTAGATGAAGATTCCCAAATTCTCACAACAATAAATACACACAATGGTTTATTTAAGTTTACGCGATTAGTATTTGGACTAGCTAATGCACCGGCTATATTCCAAAAAACAATGGAAAATTTGCTGAACGGTATTGAGGGGGTTCTTTGTCTGTTGGATGACGTTCTTATTACTGGAGATACAAAAGCGGTTCACACGGAACGGTTACAGCAAGTTTTCAATCGTTTGCTGGCAGCGGGTTTGGTGCTAAATAAAAATAAGTGTAAGTTATTTCAAGATTCAGTGACGTATTTAGGGTTTGTTATTGATAAAAAGGGAATACACACATCACCAGACAAAGTTGCAGCAATGACCAACACCAAAGCGCCAAGCAATGTCCAAGAATTAAAATCATTTTTAGGGTTTGTTAATTATTACAGAATATTTGTACCTAATGCATCGTCTATACTTAGTCCGTTAAACGAACTGCTCAAAAAAGAAGTCGATTGGTCTTGGTCAGACATACATAAGGCGGCTTTTAATAAAATTAAGAAGGAACTAACTTCGGCTCGAACGTTGGCACACTTCGATCCTTCATACAAGTTGGTTTTGACAGTGGATGCGTCCCCAACAGGGTTAGGCGCAGTTTTAGCCCAAATAGAAGCGAACGGGTTAGAACGTCCTATAGCTTATGCGTCGAGGTCCCTTAGTAGCGCAGAAAAAATTATAGCCAAATTCAAAGGGAGGCAACGGCCATAGTTTTTGGCATACGTCGGTTCCATCAATATTTATACGGTGTCGCAAATCCGTTTATATTACGCACGGATCACAAGCCGCTGATGTTTATTTTTCATCCCGACAAAGGCATACCAGAGGTGTCCGCTAACCGGTTACAACGTTATGCTTTATTTTTAACTAGCTATAATTATGAAATACAATACGTACCAAGCGCTAGTAACTGTGCAGATTACTTTAGTCGAGCGGTCACCACGGGCAGCAGTGTTCAGCCGAAATCCGAGAACGGTGATGACGGGCCAAATTCAATAGTAGGTGTTGTCACGGATGACTCATTTGTTTACACGTTAGAAGACAAGGCGGCGTACATTAATTTCGTCGCAGATGGGCATTTACCGATATCTATAAATGAAGTACGGCTAGAGACTAGCAAAGATATCATTTTACAGAAAGTTTTACAGTATGTTCAGCACGGATGGCCAAAAACGAAGTTAAATGACAATGACTTACAGTCATTCTATAAATGTCGTTTTGATTTAGCAAGGGAACGTGATTGTCTAATTAGAGGACATAAATTAATTATGCCGAAGTCGTTGCGTAACAGAATTTTAGATGAGTTACATAGACCTCATTTAGGTATAATTAAAACTAAGTTTGAGGCGAGGTCTAGATTCTGGTGGCCTAACATAGATAAGGATATAGAAAACAAGATAGGCAACTGTACTGTATGTTTAAGTTTACGGCCCACTCCCCCACGGGCTCCTTTGACGCCATGGCCATTTCCAGAGCGCCCTTGGCACCGAGTACATTTAGAGTTTTTTGGTCCGTGGCAAGGTGAAATGTATCTTATAATTATCGACGCGTTTACTAAGTGGGTAGAATGTTTTTCCCTTAGTAGTGATTATTCAACCACCTCAATAATAGCGAAATTACAAGAAACGATGGCTAGATTTGGTGTAATACATACGATAGTTACTGATAATGGAACCTCGTTCACAAGTAATTCTTTTAAGGATTTTTGTCGCCTTAATGGAATAAATCATATTACTTCGCCAACCTCTTCGCCATCCAGTAATGGGCAAGCAGAAGTGTACGTTAAAATTGTTAAAAAGTTTTTAAATGGGTTAGTAGCACAGGGCACGCCTAAGAACAAGTTCAAGGCACACCTATCAGAATTTTTATTCAGATATAGGAACTCGAAACATACGACGACAGACAGCTCACCAGCTGAACTCATGCTCGGACGTAAATTGCGTTGCAGGTTTGATTTATTAGACACCTCGGGTGCGGTGCCCGCGCTTGAAGCGTCGCCGTCGTCGTAATTATCGTCACAAGAATTACAAACAAAAGTGCGCGATAAGCAAACCATACAAGCCAAATATTATAAAGGTAATAGAAACGTACAATTTGCGATAAATGATACAGTGCTCATAAAAGGAACTTACAATAACAAATGGATACAAGGCGTAGTTAAGAAGAAGATTGGCAAAAGTTTATTCGAAATTTATATACCAGAAACAAACATTTCAATAAAAAAACACAAAAACCAAATTTATAAAATAAAATCACCCGAAATGCGTCAAAATGTTGACAGTGCTCATTCCTCGGATCAAATGTACCCATACACAGCAGGGGAAGAGGACGAGTGGAGCGAGGCAAGCTCACAGCCCCAAGAAGAAAGCAATCTGCAAGTATCTCAGCAAACCGCTGAGCAAGTTCCTGTGCCAGCAGCTGAGAGGCCTGACCACCGAATAGATACGGAAGTACGTCCAAAATTAAGGGATATTGCTCGAGTTGATTACAGGAAATTCTTCTAATTAAGTAAACGGACTAGGGTTAGAATATATGGTGGAGGGATGTTAAGTTAGTAAGTAGTTATAGTTATAGATGTGCGACCTGCGAGTCGCGGGTTGACGCGGGAGTGTGTCAAATGTCAGTGGAATAAACAGCTTGTTACCGAACGGCCGTGTCTTTTATTTAACAAAGAGCTTAGACGCAACGGAGGAACATAATTACGTAAAAACAAACATACATACATAGACTGGTAAAATCATAACCCTTCCTTTTGGCTTCACCGTAGCCGGGTAAAAACGAGTTTAAGAATAGTTTAGCAGGTTGTGTTCAGTAGTTTCTGTCTACCCCATAGGAAAAAGGCATGAGTTTATGTAGGTAAATAATTAAGAAGAGACTATAGTAACCAAGAGCACAGTACTAAGAGATAGTATTGCAAAATTTTATATAAAAAGTTCAATGTGAGCTTCCTAATAAACAGCCACAATGAAAGAGTCACAAAGGTTTAAGTCAGTAATCTCCGTACATCGCAAATGGGTCTATAATAGAGAACGTGTTTGATTTCACATTTGCATAATTTCTGTATTCTTAATGTGTAAATGTTTGATTGCCCGAATAAATAAAATTAAACAAAATAATCTCAGTTTTACTCCTACGCAGAAGCTGCTACCTATCTTTTGATAAATGCCTCTTCGTGATTTACTGACGTCTACCCAGTTTTTTTGATTATAGCTAATTCGTGTGCCTTTGTTAACAGGTAACATTAGCATTCGATTGTTATCATGGGACCAGTTAACCAAATACTACTGTAAGGTAACGAAAACGATCCACATTTTGGATAAGGAGCTGGGATTAAGCGAAGGAAATATATTGAACGAAAAAGATAAATCGCAAATCTGAAACGAAGCGAAGAACATTAGCCAAGGCCTTTTTCTAGGAGGTGAATAGTCAGGTCAGCTAACTTGAATGTTATCAGTAGATGCTTTAAATCATAGCCAGGTTAGGAAAAATAAAATGAAAATAATTTGAGATATGATTGACGGTAAGTAATATCCAATAATTTTTCTCCATAATTTGCAATAGTCCTGCACCAACCGGGGATTGTCCTTGGGTGCAGTTGCATAGTGCATACAGGTATAATCGTCGGTTGGTGTCACATTTCCTGATACATACCTAAAGGGGCCTCTACGAGTTGGCTTCGGCACCTTGCACGCCTTTCAAAAGACCGAGACCCGAGATACACAAAAAAAGGGAACTACAAAAAACAACTGAATTTTGGGTCACACGGGTGAGAAATGAGTGCGCGTTTTGTTCCCTCAAGGTCCTTGGCAACTATCGTCGTCTTAAATTTTATCTACACAATCAAGTATATTTTCAGGTAACTTTGGAAAACTGATACTAAACTGTTTTCAGTATAATATTATCCTATCTTGTACCAATAACAAAGTTCCCAATTTCGAAACTTTCAATGCCTCAAGTGCTTTGATGAATTAATGAGAGCTACCTATTAAGTAAATGTTTATTCATAGAAACTATAATTTTCTCAGCAGATAGCTATATTTCACTTGGAAATTGTGTGCTGTTTTGACTTTGATTGCAAAAATCTACAAAGGTATATTTAATTTCAATTCACTTTTTCAAAAGCCTCAAAAACAATCGGCACATTGATTACATGATTGTTTACTCAGACATCCTATTTCTGGGCAAACTCAGAACCTAGACTGAATTTAACCACGGGCATTTGTCAAACCATCTCATGCAATGTGGCTATTGAGGTACAAACAGGCTGAGAGCATCTTGTCTATAGCTCTCGTATATAGGTACCACAGAATGCGGGTGACCAGAAACTGTATTGATGTTGCTTTCTGCCTTCTGCCTCTATTAAACGTATCTCTGTGTTTGAATCTAGTCTGAAACTTGAACTTGACAACCGTATCTTAATTGAAACGCCCTTGGTCAACAGTCAAAGTCAACATTCTATGCATATGAAACGAATCTTTACTTCACATCACAGTCACACCTGTATTCTAAAAGAAACTTAAAGCAAAACATAATTGTTTTTACAAGCTTTTATTTAACTTGCAATGCATGTATGTATGTAAGTGTGTGTATTATAAGTACTATTAGTTTTTTACGTTTTTTATATTAATTAATTTATTTTTAAGACCACGCTATCGCATTAGGTATACCTGTAATGATAGTTGTAAGGGAGATTTTAATAATTATGTCGCATCAAGGCTGGCCGATAGGTGTAAACCATCGGGAAGTCAGGATGTATTCCCTTAGGTAAAGACATCTTATGTGAGCAGGTTGGTGGGTACAATCGTGCAAATGAAATTATATAAATTATTCGATACACTGGGTTTATTCAAATATTCACAGTTACAATCTTGCTTAATAATATTACGGATCATCACTGACTCTACGACGTGTTAGCTCTAAGGCTGTCAGTACTCAACTGCCATATTCTGTGTTCCCTACCACACAAGTGGTTAGAAATAGCGCGCCAACGCGTAGTTGTTCTTGCTTTGCCGCCAGATGGCGTGCTTGGGATTTTTTTTAACGTCCGTACTATTGACTAATCCCGACAAATAAATTAATAAGTGTGTTCGGGTTATATCTTGCAACTGAAATTTAAAGTAGTTAACCTACAACGATTAAAATGCAATTTTGCATACACGTTTAGTTTGGATGACAATGCATGGTTAGCTAATTGACTTCATTCGAAATCCAATATGGCGGGCGGCACAAGATGGTGGACTAGTTATATTTTGTGCACTGCCACGATATAGGTATCACATGAAAGGGTTTGCTGAGAAGAACATGAAAAAAGCTTGTTTAAAAGAAGATTTTTTATTGAATAATTTTTAATATTACTAATGAACTTACAGACTGTTAGTTTTCAAATTGATTTATAAAACATTTCAGTACCTACTGTTGGTATTCATAACGTCATTAGGTTGCTGGCTGTGGAAAGTACATGTCTCGTCGTAGTCGTAGTGATTTTAGGTAAAATTTATATATTTCCTTTTACCAAAAGGAAAAGGAGGAGGAGGAGGAGGCAAAAGGAGTATGTGATAGTAGCAGGTGGCGTACTGTAGTTTCTGCCTACCCCCATGGGAAAAAAGGCGTGAGTTTATGTATGTATGTATGTTCCTTCTTTCTTAACCCCATGGCTCTCTGTTTAGTTTTTTTTTTTTTTTTTTTTAACTCTAATCCCCACCAACAAAATTGGCGCCTATTGAGTGCAAACACTTCCATTCCGGTCAATCTTTTATGCCTCTCGTACTTTCATTTTTCATACTGATTCTTTCTTACATACATCTCTTGCATTCTGTGGGTAGGACTACTCCCACTTTTATTAATCTAGTCTACGGGCAAAAATTTATTTCTTATAAAAATATGAAATACAGTAACACATTAAAAATAAAATACAATGTGCTAATTATACAGATTGAGCAAAGAAGTGCTATTATATCAAATTGAGCAAAAGGTGCCATTTATTTCAGGTTGTTCAAAAGTGCTGTTTATCACATAATACAGTGAGCAATATATCACAGAAAATCAAATATCATAATAAGATTAGGGATAAAAACACAAGCACAGATAACAAATAATATCACAGAAAATTTTTCACAGTTATAACTTAGGTACTAACATGAAGTACTGCCGGTTACACGTGCCTGTGCTGCATTCCGTGCTTACATTTAAATATCATACAAAATACTAATGAAGCACGGTGCGCTTCAGGTTTTGTTCCGACGTATAACCGCAGTGGCTACTCTAGTGCAGTACTCCAAAAACTTCTCCCTAGTCTTTTTGTCCATGAGCCCATGCAGATTCTCCCTCGTTATTTTCCTGTCCAGCTCACATTCAAGTTGGTAGCGCTCCCTGATAAATAACGGGCATTCTACAAGTATGTGCTGGACAGTCTCTGCCACGCCTGGATCGCAGACGCACGATGGGCTCTCCTTACACTTGAAGCGATTCAAGTATTCAGAGAACCCACCGTGCCCCGTCAAAACCTGCGTGAGGACGCCTTCTGGCCGCACCTGTTGTACAGTACGGAAAGCCACTATTGCGTCCGGAAAAAACATTTTCGTCACAGAAGCAGTCTCGCCCGACACATATCTCCGATTCCATTCATCAAGCGATTCCAAACGGATCTGTCGCTTGATAAATGAGATCGGACACTGGTCATAGTCCGGCTTCCTCCGTGACGACAATGCTGCCTCCTTAGCCAGCTCGTCCGCTCGCTCATTCTCTGTTTAGTTAAAAGTTAACATTCAATGGTGAACATTGTTGTAGATCACCAAAACACTGATGGTCAATGACCCTTCCTCAATAAACCTTATCAATATAATTTGTGACTAAATCTAGTATGGCCATCATATTTCTAAGTGTTATAAGACTGTAGTTGTTAAAGGTGGACATTAAACTCGATTAGGCAAGGTCATCCATCTGGGTTGAAGGACAAGGTCATCTATCCGTCCATGAAACTTTAACTTTAAAGTGTTAATTTGTGAAATCTTACACCGATTAATTAAGTACTGATTGTTTTTTAACGTAAGAGTAGGTCAAGTTTTAAGTAAATTCCAATTACGTTGATTAAATGATACTCTTGGGCAATTTTGGTACTCTTGTTTTATACATGATCATTCTAAATTAGATACTTAATCAAGGTAATAAAATAGAGTTTAGTATGACCGCCAGTGTTTAATGACATAATTCCCTTAATTATGTCATTAAACACTGGTAGCTTTTAGGCATTTCATACGAAAACCCATAAAAGGAATAAAAAAGTAAGTAGGCCGTAAAAAACAGTTTACACCGACTAATTACTCTATTATATACACAACAATAATATACTCTTTTTTTCAGTATTTGTTTCAGAACTGATTATGGGGCCAGATTGGTCGCTGCAGAGACAGCCTGGTAAAATGGGGTATCCTCACAGATATAACGCGACATGACGCGATTGTATGTACTTCGCGTGTCAAAAAAGGGAGAAAAAGTAGATCAATTATCGTATAGTTATCGGCACGTAACTTGGCAAGGTTTTGGCGTAGTGGGGGTAAGGTTGCGCATAGTGCGCAAACTGACCAAGCAACATACAGAGCGAACGGAACGTGTTTGCGACACGATTCGCCAGTCAATCCTTGTGTCAACTGACCAACCAATAGCGCGCCCAGAACGGTACTACACGGTCCCCGCGTCCCGCTTGGTAATCAAAGAGACCTAAAAAACGACTTGTGCGCATCTAACGACTCTTTCCAACTTTCGTGCCGAAAACTATACTTTGAGCTGTTTCATTTTGCATTATCGGCACCGGACATCAACTGAAATCTTGAAAAATGCCTTATTATAATACTGAGCTGTAAAAACTGTGCAGAAAAAAGTTGACCAAGGCAATAGAAATAGTTTTCTTTCAATAAACATGTTTATTTATTTAACCATCAATGTACACACACATAGTTAATAGACAAGAAGAAGGAACAGAAAATAGGTACAAAGCTATGCTTATTTCTAACGAAATCTCTTACATTATACCTGCGAGAGGAGAGTTGCAAAAAAAGATGCAGATGTAGACACCGTTTGTAGATGGGCAATTAAAAAAATTATTTTAAACAATTCACAATGAAGAAGAATACAGTATAGTATATAATTAATATATACTCTTATATGCGTACAAACGACATAACCCGAAGAATCACCAAACTTAAGTGGCAGTGGGTAGGGCACATTGCTCGCAGAACGGATGGCCGATTGGGCAGAAAGGTTCTGGAATGGCGACCGCGAACCTAAAGACGTTGCGTTGGAAGGCCTCCTACCAGGTGACCGATCTACCGATGACCTGGTGAAGGTTGCGGGGATCCGCAGGTTACGAGATGCACGGGACCGGTCAATGTGGCGACGCTTGGGGAGGCCTATGTCCAGCAGGGGACGTCTTTCGGCTGATATGATGATGGTGATGATATACGTGCATATTAATAAAATAAATATTACAATTATAAATACTAACTAAGGTTTTCATACAGACGAAGGGTCTTGCATTATCTAGTCGGATTTATATCTGTGGGTATCCTAATTCCATCCTTAGGAATGGGTCTTGGTCTGATCCTTTACACGGTGCCAGTGTAAAGCCCCTTCACAGGATATGTAAAACCTTCTTTCCTGCCCAGCATGCATAACCACCTGCACCTTCCACGACTTGAACGAGGCTAGAGGCCATAGAAATATAAAATACAGGAGAAGTGGCAAGGGGGCGTGTCGGTGTCCGTGTGACGTGCACAACGTGAGCATGTCACAGGCAAATGGCGGTCTCCGCGAAACATTGCGCTTTCGACCGTCATCGTGATAAGTTACAAGAATACCGTGTTGTTCAGTGGTTTCTTGTAAAAACCTTTGACTAAACCAAAACTTTGTAAATCATGGCATCACTTTCCATATGTAATTACAAATATTTAACTATATTTGTCTTTAAAATCATGAAAAATAACAAATCGTAAAATATTTCTTGCTTCTACTATGTTATTTTTTTTTAAAGTAAAAAAAAAGACGACAGTACTATTTTTGCATGAAATACATTGCTTCTTTACCACTAACTAAGATTTTCGCTGAGTGACTGAACAAGCAATGTAAATATCGCAAAAACGATACTTTATTAAGCGGATGCATCGCGTAGTACGGCCGCTGCTTCTTGCGATCAGTTAGTGGTGTGCTTGTGCAGATCCACTTACGTAGGCTATCGACAGCAACGTCGATTGACGAATGAAATATTGCTTTTTATACTTTATTTTTCAATTTATCGACAGTTTTAACCCGGTTGGAAGGTCGATGTGAAAAAATGTTTATTACTTATTTTGATTACTTTACAGCGTAATAGAGAAATGCGTAACCAAAATTTTGACAAAAAATGCCCACCAAAGTGTCAAGTGCTGCACAAATAACTCCACTTTACAGGTCATTCAGTAAACACCATAGCAGGGTTCAACAATATCTCCTGTTTCAATACACTATGACAGCCTAATTCAACGTAACCGGATTTTTGATTGTTTGAAATTTTTGATTTACTTAATAAGTATATATTAGTCTTTTAAAATTTATTAGTCTATTGTTTTAGAAATTATTTATGTATTTTATTAGTTAGATAGTTTAATAACCAATTTTAATTATTGTTCATTTTTTTTAATTTATTTTGGCCTTCTACCACTGTTGTGTTCTTTTTAACCCAAAGGTTGACTGGTAGAGAATGCCTTGCTGCATTAAGTCCGCCTATGTATCACCATTGTACATGAAGTTTAAATAAATAAATATATATTTTTATGAACATATTGTTTATTTTTATTATTATATTTTCTGGGCATGCTGTTTTTTGTGGAATTTATTTTCAGGACCTCAAAAAAATGTAAATGGGAGACTCGATAATTTTCCAATTTTGTCAATCACTATCGTATATGTAAAATAAATTGCTTTTGCACAGCACAACGATAACAACCGATGTTTTTGTGTGGGTAAATTGTACGGTGCATGGTAAATATATGTACACGCTGTGTTTGATGAGATAAGGTTTATAATTGATTATGTAGTACGTTCTGATTTAAGAAATGCGAGTGTTTGCGCGACTGCATATCTATTTGCCTTTACTGAACTGCATATGTAGTAGTTGCCGTGTGGTAGGGGCAAACTGGAGACACAGGTTTACGATATATTTTCGTGTACCGGGCATATCTCCTTGTTTATTATATCTATGCTAGAGGCTATCCAGAAGACCTAGACAAGTGACATTATAATTATCATCGAAATAGTGGCGATAGTGATTGGAAAATTTGTGTAAATGTCAAACGCTATCGAAATGTCACGTGATCAATACGTTACATTTTGGCATTTCGATTATCGCCTTCACTGAAATCCTATGACACTTGTATAGAGCCTCTTGTGGTCACATTTTGGTCGAGCAAAATGTTTGTTAAATCGACAAGAAAAGAAGAAGACAGTACTTGTGTTTTTTGTTGTTATCTCAGGGTACCGAGTCATGTTTTTGGCCACTGGTAGACATGACATCGTCAAATATTTGCATAATAACCACGATCGTCAGTGAATGCCACTGACGATCGTGGTTAATAAATGGAAAAAGCCACTGTTCACTGAAAACACGGTGAAAACCGTTTATAGCGACTTCACTTAAAATGGCGTACTGAGGCTCTAGACAAGTGACATTCGATGTCAGCAAAGGCGATAGTCTGAATGTCAAAATGTAAGGGATTGATCACGTGATTTTTCAATAGCGATTGTCCAAAAGGCATAATTGTATGGGATTGGCAAGCGATATCGAAGAATAACGTGATCACAAGCTCAGTGAACAGTGGCATTCATTGAGCTTTCGATGATAGAATGTCACTTGTCTAGGGCCTCTGGATATTACGATGGGATATAAAGGTCCCGTTCAAGGACCTATGTGCAATTATATACTTTTATAACGACTGTCCGCTATCGTACCGTCGTAGAAACGAACGGTGCCTTCAAAGCCGTTTTAAACGGTTTTAACTGTATTAACAATGGCGTATGTAATCGTATGTTCTATATGTAATATCTTTATTGTGGGATATATGCGTCTGGTTCAAGATAGCTTTAAGGCTCACTTGCAAGCCAATGGAGCATTACGACTCGTAAAGTATCGGCGTTTTATGGTGCAAACACAAATATCTTTTCAGGTCATTATGTCCCTAAGTCTAGTGATCTTAGGTTATGTTGCCAGCAACGATTTCGTGTGAAACATCTGTCTCCTAGAGAATAATGAAGGAATTTATACTACAAAGTTTTTATTTTATTAAGAATTTTCTTGCGTTTGAGCACTATCTCACCTGATGGTAATCGATGATGCACACGGGTGCCAGACCATTCCATGTATGGCACTCTTGGTTCCCTTGTGACGGGTCAAGGTCAATGGCTCCGCCACCTACCATTTTTTGGACGCAGAGGATAGGGAAAGGGGCCAACGCTATACTGACACTCCTCTCCCGTCACGGCCTCCAACCTTCAGCCGCGATATCGTATGGGTTTGGGAGGCCCCATACGACATCGCGGCCCACCACAGTTGCGATGTTGCCCAGGCAGCACCACAACCTACATGTTGGCCGCTAAGTCGTCGACTTATCGGCAAAAGCCCTGACGAGCGGCCCATCCTCTGGTTCCTTCCGCTTCACCGTGGGTGACCAAGCTACGGCTACTGAGCCACACGCCTCGACAATGCGGGAACCCACCGGGGGGGTTTACCATAAGTCCTGGATCTGGCTTTTTAATTTGTATTTCCTAAAACTTTTTCACACAAAAAATAAACTAACTGAGATATTACTAGTACTATATAAATAGCAAACACGAAAAAAGTGCAAAAATAACTTTCGTTTCGGCATTCGGTGGCTTTGGTACCTTCTGTTTTTATTAATTTGCGACACCGACTTTACGAACGATGAAACGAACGTTATTTTTGCACTTTTTAGTGCTTTGCTATTGGGGCGATGCCCTATCTCCTAAAGTTCAAAGATCCCCAAAATAATTTATCATAAATTAATTTCCAACGTCCCCAAAATGTATTATATAATTAATTTATTTGTAAAGTTCACATTTGACCATTCTCCGAAAGGGTTAGAATAAAATAAAACCAGTACCTACTTAAAACCCCTATTGAAGTCAGTTTATTTTTTGTGAAAAATGTTTATTTCTCTTATTTTAGTTTTGGTACACGACTAAAAAGTTATCAAGTTGTATAGGAAGGTACCTAAAGGATTGACAAAATACCCATAATAACTCAATGTACACATTTGTGCTGTTTGTCGCTAAGGAGTTCTGTTGTATGGTCCATACCTTGAAAACTGCTGCACCGATGTTGATCAAACTTGCAATATTCCCGAGTTGAGAGATACTTAATCCAATAATAAAAACAAACGATCACGATCCAAGCACTGTTTATGCACATACATATATAGACATACATATACAGGGTGGAATTTTGTAATGCCACCTGAAGAGAAAGTACTCTTAATACTGTATATAGAAAATTTTACTCCACGAAAACAATCTTTTATTTTTGAAATAAAAGAAAACTGCAATCAAAGATTTTTGTAAATTCGCTTGCCACACCCGGGAATCGTTCAAACTAAAATCTTTAAAAATTACATCCTGTACTTTTATTGCATCCATCGCTAGAATCAATTTTAAGGATGAAATCTCTCTAACAAACTTGATAAATTAAACGAAAGGAAATCCTTAACCTAACCTGACGATCGATTCAATAAAAGTACAGGGAGTAATTTTTTAAGATTTTAGTCGGTTCGATGCCCGGCTGTAGCAAGCGAATTTTCGAAAATATTTGGAAGCAGTTTTCTTTCTTTTCAAAAATAAAGGAATGTTTTCTTTTAGTAAAATTTTCTATCTACAGTATTAAGAGTACTTTCCCTTCAGGTGGCACTACAAAATTCCACCCTGTATACACTTATGAAATTTGGCACACATGTTTATAAAACCACATAAAGTAACACGGGTTGGCGCAGTGGTTAAGCTATTGGCTGCGCTGTGTGTCGTGCGTTCGATGCCGGCACGGAACAAATATTTGTATGACCTACAGATAGTTGTTCCGGCTCTGGGTGTTGTGTATGTGAGTTTATAGGTATGTAGTCGCACCTACGATAAAAGATGAAATCCCTAGTATGGGCAGAAAATAAAACATCACTTCGTAAATATTGTACAATTTCAACAATATTACATACATACGTATCGGATAAACTTTTTTTTTTAAATTAGTAAAAGAACTTGATTATATTAACGTCTTATCTTAAACTAATGAACAGACAAAATTAATGTGCAGCTAGACTGGAAAATAAATATTTCATGAAATCATAATTGTGATAACTATTTTGAGTATGTGATAACACAACCAGTTTACAAAAACACAAAAATAATATAAATGCATGTAAGAGTTGGTACTAATTTTTTTTTTTTATTCCTACTATTAAAGTCTACAAGTTTGTTAATTTTCATCGGAATGCTGCTTAAAAATTAACATAATTTGAAACGAATAATTAGTAGATTGTATGAATAAAAACAAGTGAAGGTCGACACAAACCGTACGATCAAAAGAGTATGCAATGTAGATATTTAATAGTTGGATTCCTTATTTTTTATTTGTGTTATAGACCAAGTGAATTATACGGAATAATTCGTAATGCCCAGACAATTTGAATGATGCCTAATATGAGTAGAAAACATACTAAAAGTGTTGAAATAAATAAATTGACTTAGTTTTCTGAATAATGCCTATCACTTATTGGGCCAAGTAATAAAACGATTTTTTTTAAATTATTTTAATGTTGACATTGATTTTAATATAGAAAAGGTAAGTACAATTACTATTTAAGCAACTACTTCAAACCTAACCTATGCTTGTCGGGTATCCACAGAACAGAAAAAAACGCCTTCGGGTGCCCTAAGCTACCGAGCTCGTTTTGCTCGCTCTTGGACCAATTCAGTGACCATATTTATCGAATTGCCCAACCGTTACGTAGCAATATTCATAATGACCAGACAATGTGATAAATATAGAAGTTTAAATCAGTATTCATTACATTGCCAGATTTGCCATGTTTTGATTCATAATGCCCCGGCGCCCCTGGCATTATACATAATGCTCTGAATAATTACTTGGTCCATGACATATATATATTTTATCTACACCCATGCTATAAATCCTCTATAAAAGTTCTTGAAACAGTTAGCTTATTGCCAACATTAAAACAGCCAGTGTCATAGTAACCATAATATTATCCAAACGGGTGTTATAATGTTGTACTAAATTTCATAATGCAATTACTTTTTAGGGTTCCGTACCCAAAGGGTAAAAACGGGACCCTATTACTGAGACTCCGCGGTCCGTCTGTCTGTCTGTCTGTCTGTCTGTCTGTCTGTCTGTCTGTCTGTCACCAGGCTGTATCTCATGAACCGTGATAGCTAGACAGTTGAAATTTTCACAGGTGGTGTATATCTGTTGCCGCTACAACAACAAATACTAAAAACAAAATAAAATTAATATTTAAGGCGGGCTCCTATACAACAAACGTGATTTTTTTGCCGTTTTTTACGAAAATTGTACGGAACCCTTCGTGCGCGAGTCCGACTCGCACTTAGCCGGTTTTATACTCATCGAACAGCCACATTCTAATGACATCTTTATGAATTTTAAAAAAAGAACATTGTCATGGACGCGCGTTTCACTACCACAGCGCTGTAATTTATAAAAACTTATTCGATTTTTTGAATTGACGTCGTATCCCGCCATTTTTGTTCAAAAATAGTATAAAAAAATAAAAAAAAGTTGTTTACAAAAATGAGCTTTGATAACATACCACCAGATATTTCTAATGCAGCAAAGGACATTTCTAACCAATCAGAAAAGAATATAAAGAAAACAGAAAAGTCGAGAAAACATTATGAAAACACGTACCAAAATTTCATGAATTGGAAAATATCAAAGAGTAGTACATCATTTTCTGAAGATGTGCTATTAGTATATTTTCAAGAATTATCAGAAAAATTCAAATCTTCATCCCTATGGACCTTCTATTCAATGCTGGAAAGTACGGTAAGTATTAATACCCTATGGTTTCAGAACCTTTATAGAGGATTTATATCATGGGTGTAGATAAAGTCTTATATGCAACTGTTATAATTAGGTATTAAAACACTCATGTGATACTATTATCACACTCTGCTTCGCCTCGTGTGATAAACCCACATTCGTGTTTTAATACCCCTTATTATACAACAGTTGCGTAAATAACTATTACTTTTTGCTAAAATGATTTTGTTATTTGGTATGACTTTGTAGACTATCTCCAGCGTTTACCTAGACTCAGACTCAGAAGACTCATTTCGTCAAGTTTTATATAATAATGGATTTCCAGAGTTGTTATTCATGCAAGCCTGTAAAAGAATAAATTAAATTTAGTATTTTAAAACCTAACTTTTGTTCTCTAATCTGTTTGAATACAGTGAAAGCATTTCAACGAAATTACAGTATTTTCTCAATTTAGATGTTAAGATTGTTTGAGACTTACGAATGAAGTTTCTAAATCAGATTAAGTACGAACGAACGAGTACTACGAAGTATTAGTTTTTAGCTAGAAATCCACGAAGCCGCATATGCCACAAGTTCGTTGGCCTGCGTTGCCTAACATGAACCTTTTCGTAAATATTGCTGACTAAAATCTTTTCTTAACCAGCTAGTCAATAAAATAGCGATCTCAGTATTTTACTAACAAGAAAATTTACATCGCAAGCAAATTGAGATCTATTGTATTGGGTTTTACCACAAAACGAAATCAAAATTTATTTTAATAATAGTCCTTCAGACTGGATTTCGGCCACGAAGGCCATTCTCAGCGGAGACTATAACACATAGTAACACAGGTACACTATATGTTCTCCCTAGTGCAATATACACGATACATTACCGCGATACCTAATTAAAATATATATCATAAAAATCAAAATATGCAAAAATCTGATAACTACGTCCAGTATTGGCAAAGAGTATCGTGTTTCCCAGTAACTGAGTCGTAGAGGTCAAATAGGATTAACGATTAATTCGATAACTCTATTGTGAATTGGAAAACTTGTCAAATAATATCAGCAACGCAAAGTTTACTGTATATAATATGGTAGATTTCGATGCTACGATAAATGGCTTTACCTGAAAGTTCTTTCATGTAGTAAAAGCTGAATACACCTTATAGGCTTTATCGGCAATCCAGCGCGAACCAGTTACCTATTGCACTGTTATTGTTAGATAACAATAGTTTCCAGAATGAATGCCAAGATAGGATGTTTTTTGGAACATTGTTTTATCCATTTCTAGTTCTGTTATTTATTTCTGTTACATGTTGCTTACCTGTTGTATATTTTACAATATTTCAATATTATTTAGATATACACAGAAATCTCGCCAATGACTATATAATTCATTGACCACTGCGGTCCGATTCCTTGTTGCGGCTTCTTGTGTACATCATCCGCTTAGCATTTTCCCAACCGTATTGGGACAGGTTCTCATCTAATTGAATGCATCTGTATACCAAAAGACACATTTTACATAATTTGACGGGCTGTCTGACTTTGTATAACCCGATTATTGGGTAACACGATACTCTTCTTAAGATTGTTGTAAACGTTCGGCCTATCGACTAACGTAACAACTGTCAAAGATTTACAAATGATTCAGCTCGACCTTTTCTCGGCATGAATCGACCTCAGCAAACGTTGGCTTACCTGGAAGTCACCCCTTGCGGCTTTCATAACTTCGCCACAGACCGCACATCATAAATATACGTAAGTCTGTTTTCCTGATAACTTAAACGACGCTACAATTCGTGCCCGGAGTTCAAAGAGCTTAAGTGCCGGTAGGCAAACCAGTGTAATAATTGGGTACTAGCTATCTCAAGCCTATTGTGTTCAACCACCCACGTTATATTGACCCCAATGTCTAGAAATAATCTAAGAATTAATGGGTGACTTAAGGATTAGATTAAGTAAACATAGAGTGAGGTCCTTTGTTTGTTTAATTATGACGAAATGTGATCAAAATTATCTCGAACTGAAGTGTTGACAGAAGTGTAGTGTACTATCTAGTTCATGTGGCGATGGGTTATACTAATAGCAAAACTATGAATGGTTAACCGTATTTCCGAATTTCTAAATCTCATGTGGATAATAAGGAACGGCCCTTATACCGGTCAAAATGAGGTCAATGTTCGGCAGTGAACGAATGCAATTCTAACATAAATACCACATCAACACAATAATGCTTATCACTTTCCCACAGTCAAGTATTATCTCCAAAATATAGATTATTATGACACATAAAAGAATATTGCCGGCGACCCGTGATATTGGCCGGCCCAACAAAAATGTCTGGGTTGGTAAATATAATGCTTTCACCCTTTGCTTAATAATGATAATACATACCTAAAATAAGACATATTTATTTATTATATTTAACTGAATTCATTTAAAAAATAAGACTAATAAATAACGTACCTACGTACAAACTATATACAAGCGCGTATAAAAATGAAAGATGATAAGGGGCTCGTCAAAATAATTCGCCCACATCGTTGTCATTGATAAAAGTACCCAGCAGAACGCTGGCAGCAATAAAATAATAGTTTCGACTTTTGCGAGTCATAATTTATATAACCCGTGCATATGACCAGATTTTTTGATTTCCCTTAAGTAATAAAACATAATAAAAAGTTTTGCATGTTTAATGAGTCGAAACATGACATCATCTTTTGTTTCTTACACGGCATGATAAGGGCAGCAGCAGCAGTTGACATTTATATTTGTAGTAAATACGGCTTATGTACGTTCGTTTATGACCTAACGGATCATGCAATAAATTGTTTCGGTTCTTTTTACGCTCATAAATTCATAATCACATGAAAAGTAATCGATGTAAATCAACCATCGACTTCATAAAATAAATAAATGATTTTATAAAAACATTCCAAATAGCTGATTAAACATAAATGCGTGATTCACCCATAAGAAAAACATTTCAAGACAAATTTGGTAACACACTTGTTCATTGAAAGTTTACTCATCCACTAAGTCTTTACCAGCTGAAATAACAATACATTGCTATAGCGAGTGTGAATGACATCTGAATATTTTCGATGTAACACGTAAAGGGTCGTCTTCAGACAGTCTTTTCAGCGAATAGTCGCCGTGAAGCGTCGTGCGACCGACCAAACGTGTCATCGCGCTGCGTAAAAAAGTTTTCGTCATTTTGTTTTGATTGAAATAATTATGAAAACTATTTTAGTTAGTTATTTAGTGGACAAACAATATTGATTAATATTTGTGATATAAGTTTTTTTGTTGGATAATTTTCTCGAACTTTGGAAAATATTACATAAGTTTTTTGTTGATGCTTTTAAAATTAATTAAACTTATTTGGGAATGGTTTTACTGTATTTTTTAAACTTGAAATATTTCTAAAAGGAAACCAGTATTAATCTGTTTTGTTATATTATAGAATAGCAAAATTAAAATAACAAGTCTAAAATGCGGCAATATTTTTTTAGTGTTTATGAGACCGAAAAATCTTATAATTATTAGCTTGCTCTACTAAGCATTAATAAAATGTATTTATCTAACAGATTTTCTCTTAATGAAGAATGAGGAAACTCATTAACACTCTGAAATGTTTGTTTAATAGTGTGTTGCTAAACTTCTTGATCTTTAATTGGGTCTGTTACTTTCTTTGTAATTATTTTTCTATAACTAATTAGGTATTTTTTGTTTTTTTTTTGTTTAGAAATGCTCATGAATACTGCACAATCGGGCAGATAGCGCAGTTATGTGGGACTCCAACCAACAAAAAATCCACCGTGTTCTTCAGTGCCGCTTATGGTTTGAACATGGGTATGCGATAGTAATCGTCCGTGAACCCGCCGCGGCTGTCCATCACCGGACCCTTCTCTGGGGACCGGACCCCCCATCACGGGTGCACCAGAACACATTGTACGCCGTGATCACCCAAGGGACCAAACCAGCACATGGATGCCAGACGACCCCGTTTATGGCACCCTTGGTCCTGGCCTGGCTCAGGTCAGTTGCCCCGATACCTACCACTTTTCGGCCGCCGTTGATAGGGAGACCGGCCATCGCTATACCAACACTCCTCTTCCTCTGCATCAGACGGTGGCGACCCAGTCCAGGCCGCGGAAGATAGAGAGAGCGGCGTACCACAATACCAGCACTCCGCTCCCACCCCGGGCTCCAACCCTCAGCCGCGATGCCTCCCCTACAACATCACAATGCGGGAACCCACCAGGGGGGACATAGGTACGTAAAGTGGGATTCCTACTTTTTCGAACTGACAGCAAGTTGTTTTTTGTATTTATTACAAATGCTTATGACTGAACATATTACCAGAACTATACCTAAGTGTTATTTAGCATACAAATCAAATCTCTGACAGAGACATGTGCCATGGATTTTACCTTTTATTAGTTAGCAATAGAAGTTAGAAAATTACTATGACCAAAAATCCGAGAACTCGTCTACAATAGTATAGTAACGAAATTGATAAAGGATGATTTCCGTCACACTATTTGGTGGACCCCCAGCTATGAGACCCGTTTTGGGCGCTGTCTCTTTTGTATGTGTCCTTATCCGGCAATAGAATCTTTGCGAGAAAATATTTTTTTTCCGAAGTGATTGTTTAGTTTATAGCTAACATTGCTTGTAAATAAATTGAAACCTTTTTGTTTTTTTTTTGACTATATGCAGCTGAGAGAGAGAGCTGTTATAAGATATGTGAGATTTCACATAAAAATTAATACTCAAAAAAAAATACTGTTTCATGAATAAGGCTTGAATATTAAAATATTTGATTGAAAGTCAGCCACTATTTTATCTCTAACTAAATTAAAGTGTTGAGAACTCTAAATAATTTATGTCATAATTATAATTATATTAATGACATTAGTTTTGAGACTTTCGACATCGTGGTTTTCATCTGATAAATCTAAATTCAATTCACAGCAAACTGAATATTCATTAGTCAGATAAATTCACACAAAATATTATGTAGTGGTAGTGAATTTGATTTTCTTAGACATTATTCAGCCATCAGATAAATACATTTTATCAAATAAATACTTTTGAAGTTTTGACAGGATTAGTCTACAGGTCTTATCGATTAGAAAATCGTTGCTAACGAGGTGTCGCTTGGAAAATTAATACGACATTTAATTAGTTAATTAATTAAGTTTATACATTGAGGTGAGCAAAAAGTATAGAATACCTATGCCATAAACAAACTTAAAATAAACATTTTTCAAAATTTGCATTTCATAAAAAATTTTACATGACTAGAAATGTAATATTCTTTGTTCCGTGAATAACTTTGATTCTAACTTTGAAAATTAAATTAAAATTCATTTTAATTTTAAAGACTTTGTTCGAGTTTAAATCGAACACGCAGCGAAAACATGTTTTCACGTTTTTTTTACTAAATTTCCACAATGCTTGATTGCAAAAACCAACGTGTGTCTTTATCTTTGCGATCTTTGCTGCAGATTTTAGAATAGGTAGTCATGAATCATGATTGAAAGGCTACTGCCAGATTTTACAATAGGCTTTCAGCCTTTGAAACATGCAAACAAAGCAATTTGTAGTGATTAATTTTGTCATATTTCACACAGTTACGGAAATAATATTGGCATCGGCGCGGCGTCGGTAAGAAATCATTAAAATCGACAATTTGTAGTAAAAACTCTGTTTCTACCTCGTACCAAAGGACAGGTTAGAAATAGCTAAATATTAGCAAGATTTGACGTACCACTCTAGATATATTGATACTTTTAAAGTCTCAGTGAAGTAAAAATCCGACGTACCCTGAAGAATAGCCAAACCTTTGTTATAGTAATAATAATATATGTGGCAGTGGGCAAATTACTTACAAAACGAATGGCCGTTCGTGTGATTGCCGAAATTAAAATTTCGGTCATAAGCTTCTAAACTAGGGTTTAGTCCCATGAAAACTAATATATACTTATTACAAGTCGACCTCTCACTATGATCTACTTTCTTTCCAGTTATCCTTGCTCCTCGTTTTTATAGTTTGTTTTTCAAATATTTAATTTTCCAGGAACAATAAATGACAACGATAATGATGGTGGACCTGTTTTAACTCAAAATATAGCAAAAAAACGTGATGTAAACAAATACAAAATAATGCCCAAAGTGAAGCCAGAATAAATTATTTGTATTTATTTATTAGATTAACCCAATTAACATGAAACTTAAATAAAACCGGTGGAATGTAAGAATACCAGGGTGAACTGTTCACACCTGCGTAATCCTTTAGAGCGTACAAGTATGATGTTATGTTATGGAATGGTATAAACAATAAACAGACATGCGGTTTTAGCTATCCCGAGTGATGTGCCATTATTTTTTGTATCATTTATTGAAGAGTTCTGATGTATATCTCCGAAGTTCTTCATCAGATCTTGATGAAATTTAAATGGGACCACATGACAAGCTCCAACTTTTAAATAAAAAAGAATCATCATCAAAATTGGTTCACCCATTAAAAAGATCTGAGGTTACACACATAAAAAAAGAAAATACAGTCGAATTGATAAACTCCTCCTTTTTTTGGAAAGTCGGTTAAAAAAGGGGAAAACGCAAAACAAAAGTAATTTAATCGTTATATAATTTAATATTATATACAAATACAAAAAAAAAATACAAAATCGTTTATTGTCACAATTAGCTTAATACATTAAGACGTGTTTGGAGCCTCCCTTTAAGCAAAAAATGCCTGTATTAGGAGACTCCGATCTTCCATAGCATTGCCGTGTTTACTTAATACTAACTGTGAGTTACTATAAAATAATATACTGTGATGTGACATCTATGATTATTTAATTTAAATTTAGTTGTTCATTAATTGAGTATTAAAAAATTAAAAAAATAATAATTTATTTCTTTAAACATTAAAAAGTAAAATAAGATTAAATTGATAAATGATTAATGATTTCACTAACATTATATAACACAATTTCTTGTTTTTGTACGTGGAGTTTTATGTGTTATTTGGTGTGTGTGCTGAAGTGTAGTGTGTTGTGTGTATTGTAGTGTTTTGTGTGTGGTGTAATGTAGTGTGGTGTATTGGATGTGGTGTATTAGATTTAGGTATATTATATGGGATGAGTTTCGACTACTCATCGTGTTCCAGAAGTGCCTCGGTTTCCTCGTAGGTAAGTGGTTTTATCCAGCTTATTATACTTTTTTTACAGTCGCGGTAATTTTTATCGTAAACATACACATGTTTATTAATTCTGTTGTATAGTTGTGCCGAACGTTTATTAAATTGCCTGCTTGCAAATCTAGTTTTAGTTTGAGGAATTTGGGAAACTAAATCTTTTCTCCTTTTTGATTTTTGGCTATTATTATACGGTGAAGCTTTATGTTTTTTAAGAGCGGTTTGGGTTATATACAGTTTTCTAACAGAGAGTAAATCACTTATTTGGTATAAGCTTTCAGTGGAGAATCTTTTATTTTTAAAAATACATAATTTTTATTAGTGTACGTTGTGCTCGTTCCACATTGATAAATCTTGTTTTAGCTGCACCACCCCAAATTGGGATGCAATATAGTAGCACTGACTGGGCCAGTGCTACATATATTTCATTGAGGAGATTTCTGAGACGGTTTTTAGTGCTCACCATTGAACATGGAACAATATGTCTGAGGGTTTTAAAGATCCAACTGAGTTTCCTTATTCTCGCAGAAGTTTGCTCAATATGAGGATACCAGGATAGTGCTTGATCTACCACAACTCCCAAATATTTAGTCTTATTGACCTTCCCAATACATGGGCAGTTACAACTTGTACTTGTCAAGTCTCCACATGTGTGTATCCTCAAATGTAGGTCATCAATAGGCTGTGTTCTGATAGTGATACTGAAGCATATGTAATTAGTTTTACTAGCGTTAAGTGAAAGTAAGTTGGTATTTAGCCATTCAGCTACCCGAGCCATTCCCGCCTCTGCACTCAGTTTAACCTCGTGCCAGGAAGAACCCGCGAATACAATAGATGTATCATCAGCGTACGAAAATACTTTTGCATTTTTTATTTCCATATTGCAAAGATCGTTTATATATAGGAGAAAGAGGGTAGGCCCTAAGACACTACCCTGTGGGACGCCGTATGATACATCCTCATCATCACTGGTATACTGACCTATTTTTACTCTTTGCTTCCTGTTGGTAAGATAGTCTTTGAGTAAATTGAGCGCAGCATCTCTTATTCCGGCTTTTTCCAGCTTGGTGACAAGGATTGGGACAGAGACGGTGTCGAATGCTTTTTTGAGGTCTAAGAAAACAGACAGGCATTTGTTTCCCTTGTCCAGGTGCTCGGTTACAAAAGAGCTTAACGCACTTACTGCATCCTCAGTACATACACCTCGTCTAAAGCCAAATTGTGAATTAGATATAATATTATATTTTTTTAGATATTGAGTTAGTCTGTTATTTATAATCTTTTCAAGCACTTTAGATATCGACGGTAAGACGGAAATGGGCCTGTAGTTGTTGATATCGTCTCTGTCCCCTCCCTTGTAAACTGGGGTAATAATAGATTGTTTTAGTGGAGCCGGGAATACGCCCTTTTGAAGACATAGATTGGCAAGATGAGCTATAATGGGAACAACTTCCTTTCTTATATGTTTTAAGAATTTTGTCGAGATATTATCCCAACCAGGGGCACTGTCAGATTTCAGGTTCATTAGTATACTTTCCACTTCAGCATTGTCAGTATCTAGTAGTACGAGAGTATTGAGTTGTGATCGTAATGCATGTAATCGGTTTTTAGAGACATTACTTGATCCCGGTTTAATTTCTTGAGCAAGTTGTTTTCCAATATTAACAAAATACTGATTGATGTGGTTTATTGACTCTGTGGGAGTTGTTTTTATGTTTAATAGTTCAATGTTATGACTTTTTACTTTATTTGAGTATGTGATGGTTTTTATATTTTTCCAGAGTAATTTGTTGTTAGACACTGATTGAGCAATTAAATTTCTTTCATATTTTCTTTTCAACTTTTTAATTAAATTATTACAGTAGTTCCTGTATCTAGTATAAGTGATTTTTATTGTTTCGTTATAAGGGGTCCTTGCGACTTTGTTTTTGCAATTTATTACGATTATTAATACAGCGTAGGAGGCCCGTAGAAATCCACGGCTTTATGGTGCGTTTGTTGTTCGGAATATTTTTTATGCAGGTGTTGTCGTTTACAACGTTAGTTAATATATTAATAAAAGTATCGATTAATAAATTTAGGTCATTACAAAATAATAAGTCTGACAATTGCCTTTCCTGTAGATCTTTTAAAGCTTGTTCAAAATTTAGCGTAGTGGTGATTTTATTTGCGATTTGAATATTTTTTAATTTTGCTAAAGAGATAAATGTTTTATAGTGGTCAGTCACCGTAGTGTGCAAGATAGCGATAGATGCCGAGAACTTTTTTTTTTGTATTTTGAGCATGAAATGGTCAAGGCTTTGTTCCCTAGTGGGCAAAATGTGTCCAGGAAGTATACCGAAAAATGACAACATATTTAGGTAGTTAACTCTACTCTTGTAATCCTGGGACGACTCGACCTCTTTGGGTTTGATATTAATATTAATGTCTCCTGCAATAATAATGTTTTTCTGTGATGTTAGTGAGTTTAAGTGTGAGCTGAGAGAGTCAATGAAGCTATCGGTGTTTGAATTAGAGGGAGAACGGTAGATACAGAAGACAATATTGCCCAATATGTCTAGTCGTAGACAAGACGCTTGGACTAGCTGTATTTCTTCCACTTTAGGTTTTAAGGAATCTTTAATATACACAACCACACCATCATTCTGGTTCATCTGCCGAGTCGTCATATACGAGTGGTAGTTGTACATATGTGGAATCGCTTTATTGGCATTCAATCTACATTCGGTCAGGATAACAATATCTGGTTCGAATTTAAAAGTAGATAGAGAGATCAAAATGTTATCAAAATTACAGTAAATACTCCTTATGTTTTGAGATACTATTGTGAGATCGTTCTTGTTTACAGAGATATGTTTATGGAGTTCTGCAGAGTCGCATTCTACTGTACGGGCTGTTTCGATGTTATCAATTTCGGTGACAGTGTGTAGTGTGTTAGACATTTATACTTAGTATTGTTTGAATAACGGTCAGGATTAGGTAAGTAATTATTTCAATGTATTTCGAATGTAGGTAGCCATGCAATAAAATTGGAGTTTGTATTTTTTGGGTGGACTGCATTTTTATTTTACAGGAATTTGAAATGTGTGAGAGGATTATTATATGTGTGGTATGTATGTGTGTGATATAGAATACGTGGTATATAAGTGTGATAAGGATGTGTATGTGTTTATGTATATTAGTGTTTACTTTTTTGACAAAATAACCCAACATGATGCCTGGCAAAACATAATAGCAATATTTGTTCGGAAAGAGATTCAGATGAAACAATAATAATACTGTTACAAGCATGTGTGTGGTATAGGTTTTTGTAGATATGTGGTGTATAAGTTTGAAAAGGATTTGTATGTGTTTATGTATAGTAATGTTTTGTTTTTTGACAAAATAGCTTAGTATGTAGCCTGGCAAAACATAAAAACAGCAATATTTGATGGCAAACAAAATCAGCTGGCACAATAATATTACTGCTACAATAAGGCCACTTAGAATTTTGCGGGAAAATAGTCATTTATCAAGCAACATTTTATGTACCTGTTCTTCACTTCTTACGACTATGGTTGGCGAATTTTCATCCTTCTTAATGTATACCTTGCCATAGGCGGTCCAGCAAAACTTATAGATTCCGGATTTACTTAAGTCACGTGCAAGGAAATGGAGGCGGGAGCCTTTAGCGGTTAAATGTTCCGATATAAAGACTGGAGTGTCTTCTTGGGTTTTGAATCCTAGGTGTTTGCAACTTAATTTGTTTTGATGCTTTACGTTGAATGCCTTGGCCATTTTCAAAGTTTCAGTTTTCTGGATTGTGGAGCCAGTTTCCACTACAATAGGTGAGTTTTGCTTTTCTGCCGTTTTTCCGCGCACCCTATATATGTCTTTAATGTCGCATTTGTTGATGCTACATTGTATATTTTGAAAGAGGCACATAGCCATTTCTAGTAGATCTTCTTTAGTCTCATTGTTTTTTCTCGGTACATTTTTAATCACTAGATTACCTTTTCGACTGCCCATTTGCATGACCTCAATCTTATTTTCTAAACTGGAGATGTACTTCTTGTCTTCTATAGACTGCGTTTCGAGTCGGGTTATCTTTTCTTGAAGGTTCTTGTTTTGTGCAGTTAAGAATGCGAGAGATGTTTCTATATGTGCGTTTGATTTTTGAATCTCTTGAAGTTTTAAATTAATTTGTTGTGTCTCCTTCGCCTGTTTTTCATTAAAGGACGAGAGCATTTTTTTCATTTCCTCCTTAAATTCATCTAACTGTTTACCAAGCGAATCCTCCAATTCCTCTCCGCGCCTTTTTTTGACGCGTGGAAACACATATTTAGCGGGCGTTTTATGCGTGCCCGCTGTGTTGATTTCAGTGTCCGACACAGATTTATCCATTGAATGATCCATTAGCACCAGGCAAGCTTATACAAGGAAAATGTGTCCCAACGAAATAGCAAAAGATGTCGTCGAGGCCTTCGTGGTCTCGTTAGGCCAACGTGACTGGACCTGTTGACTTATTTTCTTAGTTATTCAAACTCTATTCTCTATATGTGCTTTACAGGATGGATGGATGGTGGAGGGCGGAGGCGCGGCCGTTGTCTCGATCAGCTGTGTGACCCTTCCACCCGCGCGTCCCCCTCCGCTGCTGATACACGCATATGATGCGTGAATACAGGATAATCTAAACCTTATTCAACGGGTGCCTAATGCTTAATCAATAGTGCGTAATATCAAATTTTCTTGAGACAATTCCCAGGTTAAACAGAAATTAATCAGAAAACGGAAGAAAATAATGTTTGTTATTAACAAAATAACGATTTGTTTAGGACATCTCGTTTGTCTACTCAAAATAATACTTCCAGTGTTGAAAAGCAAATTGTATTATAAAATACATAAATATTGTGTGCTTCAAATCATGCTTTGTATACTAAATTCTACTCTACGATGCAAAAATCTGTAGGGTACAGCAGTAGTATTCGAAGTATTCCGCACAGGCTTCAAACGAGGGTCGCGCTACGTATGTAGGTGTTAAATTATTAAAATGTTGTGTACTAAATGGTGCATAGGTGGACTTGATGCAACAAGGCAATCTCTACCAAACAGTTAGCATTATATGATTGAATAGAAACATTAGGTAGTGGTAAGACAAGCAGTACCAAGTATGCTGGCGTCTTTCTATTGTAAATTTTTACAACGCTAGGACAGGTCAAAGCCAAAGTTATACCTCTTACGTGCCGTCGACTATTTCTAGTCATAGAAGTTCATTTTCTCCTTGTCAGAAAATCTTTAGTAGGATAGTATTTTGTAAGGTTTGGTTCAAAACCATTAAAATTGAAATATGCTCTTTTATTTTCGATATGATCAAATTGCGCTTACTATTTTGAATTTATCTGATTTAAAACCCAATCTACGTTTAACTGCGGTAATTAATTGATTTTAGCTATTAAACGTTTAATCAATGGAGTTTAGTTTTCAGAGACAAATTGAAACGATTTTCTAGTTATTTATGCCTAGAAAATAAATTTCTACAACTTTAAAAAACGTTTGGTTGAAATATTATTTGCTCTTTCCTGGGTCACTAAATGTTACAATTATTGGTACTTAATTTTACACTCGCCCTCGTATTTTATGGTTGCCATTCGTTACAACTATTTGCAGCGTTCTCTAACAGTTTTCTTTTCTAATAACTCCTAATTTACTGTTCATTATTAGTTATTTGTTTTAGTCTATTGCAGTTCCTAAGAAAAGCAGTTAATTTTAAAAATCGAGAAATTAATATTAGAAAATAATTATGAAAGTTCGTACCTCGTTTATTTTAAGATTTTCACGGTGCATTTCTTCGGTTTCAGAGTAAATAGTGGCGTGGAAATTGTATTGCTAATTTGATTCACTTTCATAGTAGAACTGCTAGCGACCTTGTTATTATTAGTTCTCTCGTTGTTCTTAGAGTTATATTAAAGAATAGTAGGTACTATTCCCAACCTGATGGATGAAGGGTAAAATCTAATTATTACAGAAGTGATTAATCTCAGTCAATCAACCTGCATTCGCCCAACTTTTGTGAGTTCTGCTTGCAGTCTAACCGATTGCAGCTGTTTACCATTGTATGCCGTTAAGCTACCTATCGAACCACCACAACATAGCGACAAGATTGGTGACAGATTGTCTGGCTACAGACTCCCGTTTGACAATCTAGATCTAGGAATACGGCGCTTTAATGGGCTTTCCGAGGCACGGCTCCTTTTTTTACCAATTTGGTACGAATCTTTAGTTACCTATTTTTTTAGAGGTTAGCTTAAAATGATACTTATCATTTTTTTATCAACACGTTAACTTTATATTTGACCATTTTTATTTGTTGTTTTGATACTGACAGTGTTTAATTGTCCTTGAAAACATTTGCGTCAAAGCATTGTTTATTTTATTAACATTCAACAACAACAAATATAAGTTCGTGTGTTCTTATTGTACATTAACGAATCTAAAAACACACCGATACGAGTACATCTACTTAATCAAATACAATGCTATAATTTAATTATGTTGATGCTGAAATAGTTCGCAGGTTATGCAAGGAAGATGTACTTGTACAACTTTTGTAAGTATACAAGTTTGTCAACTCTATTGTCAATTTATTTAGAACAGTAGCTGTGCCCGCGGCTTCGCTCCCGTCAACTGCCTAACCTAGGGTAGGTTAGGCAGTTGATGAGAGCGAAGCCGCGTGCTACTTACCTACCTACCTTATTTACTTTCCTACCTACCCTACTTACCTTACCACCTACCCTACTTGACTTCCAACCTACTCTACTACTACGTTCCAAGCAAAAATACATTAGTCCAGTGCAGTAATTAAAACAAAGCTGAGAAGAGAACTGCTTTCAATTGCATATGTTCTTAGATTACTTCTTGCGTGCCTGGAGAGTTTCTGACATCAGAGTTACTAGTCTTCTTGTATGACGTAAGCTAACGTTTAGCAAGATGTGATAAACTGCCAAACCATATTATTATTATACCCATATAAATACATGTAGATATGTCAAGAATGCAGTAATAGTTTCGAAGTCAACTTAAGCCTTTAAACTTGACGAGTTATCTACGCTGCAAGCATACTTAGACGTTGTCATTCCTGGCACGCCATACTTCCGTACTGCGAGCAATGGTATACAAAGAATCCTCATTCAAATGGATAAGGCATTATGCTAATAACTTATCCATTTAATGGAAGACATGGGTCCTGAATTTATTATGGCTGGAAATAGACGACACAAATTAAGCAAGCAAAAACGATACATTATTTTTAAGTATAAGTTTTCCCGCCTTGAGTTAGGAAATTAGTCACATGCCGGTTATAAAAGTATGAAAGATCTCAGAGTTGACAAGTTCATACACTTTAGACTGAGAAAGTTTGAACCGGTAAACACGACACCTTATTCAAGAAGAAAAAGCTACTGCAGTGGACCTCACAATATCAGGGACTGCCTCACTCGAGCGGACGGCAAACAGCCCACATGCGCAAACTGCAAGGTAGCACACGGGACGAGCAATGACCTGGCACACACAGCGTTCTGCGAAGACTGCCAGGAACGCCAAAAGTGGGACGGCATAGCCAGATCGCGCGTATCCTATTGCTAAGGGCAACGAAAACACACCAACAAACCAACCAGTCACCCCCGAAATCTCCTCAAGACCGACAGCAAGATTGCGGTTCATCCAAGCAAATCTTCACAGCTCTAGGCTGGCCACAGAAGAACTCCACTTGGCGGCCCAGGCAAGGGGAATTTCAGTAGCACTTGTTCAAGAGCCCTACGTAGGAAGAACAGGTGTGATGAAACAAAACCCCGGCATAAAAGTCATCCAGTGCAGCCTCAACCGCCAAAAGCCAGTTAAGGCAGCGATTGTTGTTTTCGGTAACAACCTGGAGGTCATCCACGACCCCCAGCTTGTGACCAAGAACGTTGCTGCTGTCTTGCTAAAGGTGGGTCAGCTCAGCTTTGGAGTACTATCGGTCTATTTTGAGGGTGACCAGGACATCGAACCCTACCTATCCGAAACACAATACAAGACACACAAATTGAACACAAACAACATCTTGGTGGGAGGAGACGTGAACGCCTGGAGCCATTGGTGGGGAAGTGTTTCCGAAAACCATCGCGGGGCGGCGTACAGTTCTTTCCTCAATGAGCGGGATCTACACATCCTAAATACGGGCCAAACACCAACGTTCGAGACATACAGAAATGACAGGTGGTGCACAAGCATCGTCGACGTGACAGCTTGCAGTTCGTCGCTGCTGGGCAAGGTCGATGAGTGGCGGGTAGAAAGAAGTCTAACAACTTCAGACCACAACGCTATAACCTTCTCGATGCGTCTAGAAAAGGCCCTGGAACCCTTAAGGCCAATTTCGACGCGCATCTACAACACCAAGAAGGCCAAGTGGTCCGACTTCAGCACCCACTTCAAGACCAGCCTAGCAGACAGTGGCATCACTCAAGTCAGAGTCTTGAACGCATCGAACCCAGAGGATCTGGAGACAATCATTTCTAACTATATTCAGAACATCCACCGCTCATGCGAGGAAGCGATTCCAAAACTGGGGTCGCCGAAACACAACGCCAAGCCCCCATGGTGGACCCCTTCTCTAGACCGTCTCAAAAAAGACGCCATGACGAAGAAGAGAAGAATCCGGAACGCAGCCGCAAGCCGGAGACACTTCACCATTCAAGAGTATGTGCTGGCCAAAAAAACTTACACGACAGCAGCAACGGAAGCAGCCACAGCCAACTGGAAGGAGTTCTGCACGAAGCAGGACCGAGAGAGCATGTGAGACGGCATCTACAGGGTAATAAGGAAGACAGCCAGAAGAAAGGACGACGCGCTCCTGAGAAATACCGCAGGCGAGACGCTAAGTCCAGAGCAATCTGCGGATCTTCTGGCAGAAACCTTCTACCCCGACGACTCAACGGATGCTGAACAGCCCTACCACACTGCGCTAAGGAGGCTAGCGGAGGAGAAAAACCCCCAAGGTCTGTCTGCAGACGATCCGCCCTTCACGACCGCGGAGCTGGAAATGGTTCTCCAGAACCAAAATCCGAAAAAAGCCCCCGGTCCCGACGGATTAACAGCAGACATCTGCACAGCGGCAATAAACTGCGATAGGGAGGTGTTCTTAGCGATAGCAAACAAGTGTCTGTTGCTGTCACACTTCCCGAAGCAGTGGAAGGTCGCCCACGTGTGCATTCTCCGCAAACCAGGAAAGGACGACTACACCAGCCCTAAGTCATACAGGCCTATAGGTCTGCTCTCGGTCCTAGGAAAAATCGTCGAGAAACTTCTAGTAGGCCGACTACAGTGGCACTTCCTCCCAACACTACACACAAACCAATACGGCTTCATGCCACAGCGCGGAACGGAGGACGCCCTCTATGCTCTAGTGGGCCACTTACGAGCCGAAATCAAAGCCAAAAAGATCGTGCTTTTGATATCACTGGACATAGAGGGAGCCTTTGACAACGCCTGGTGGCTCGCACTCAAGAAGCAGATGGTAGCCAAGAATTGTCCAGCAAATATCTACGCTCTTGTCGCCTCATACCTGGAAGACCGGAACATCAGGGTCAACTATGCCAGAGCGACTAGCGAGAAGGGAACCACGAAAGGATGCGTCCAGGGCTCAATTGCCGGACCGACGTTTTGGAACCTTATCCTAGATTCACTCTTACACAAAATGGCTAGTATGGGGGTATACTGCCAAGCCTTCGCGGACGACGTTGTCCTGGTTTTCTCAGACTTCACAGCCGGTCCCCTGCAACAAACAGCCAACAGAACGCTAGCCAAAGTATCGGAATGGGGCGTCCAAAATAAGCTACGTTTCGCCGCGCACAAGACCAATGCAATGGTGTTAACGAGGAAGCGAAAGTACGACGTTCCGGTACTTCATATGTCCGGCACGCGGCTAAACCTGGTTGAGGAAGTGAAGCTGTTAGGTCTCACGATAGACTCCAAACTTACCTTCAATGCGCACGTGTCTGCGACCTGTAGAAAGGCCGCAGACATCTATAAGCAGTTGGCATGTGCGGCGAGGGTGACTTGGGGTCTGAACAGAGAGATAATAAGGACGATATACGTCTCGGTGATAGAGCCCATCGTGATGTATGCAGCGAGTGCGTGGGCACCCGCAGCTGAGAAACTGATGACAAGGAAAAAGTTTGACTCACTGCAGAGAGGCTTCGCGCAGAAGATCTGCAAAGCATACCGCACGGTGTCTCTGACATCGGCACTTATCCTGTCAGGCCAACTCCCCCTAGACCTCCGGGTAATCGAGGCGGCAACCCTTTTCAAGATCAAAAAGGGACATTCCCAAGAGTTCATACCGCTGGGCCGCGTGCTGGAGTGCAACGTGCACCACTCCAAAAATCCCCACCCAGCGCAACTCACAACAACCGAGTATGAATGCCTAGAGAATTTGACTCCTGAAACCCTGGCAACCCACCAAGTAATCGGCCCCCAAATATACACCGATGGCAGCAAGATAGAGGGGAAAGTTGGAGCTGCCCTAACTTGGTGGGAAAACGGGACGGAGTCAAGGTTCAGCACCTTCGGCTTGGAGCCTCACAACACAGTCTTCCAATCGGAAATGTACGCTCTCTTCAGAGCTGTCAGGTTGGCAAGAGAATCCAAGGCGGCCTCTGTAAGCATCTTAAGTGACTCGAGATCGTCACTTGACCTGCTGAGGAGACCGTCTGTCACTCACCACCTGGCACTCCAAATCAAGAGAAGCGTCCGTGAAATCAGAGAGGAGGGCAGAGAAGTGAGGCTCTTTTGGCTCAAAGCCCATGTGGGAACTGCCGGGAATGAGAGAGCGGATGAGCTGGCCAAGGAGGCAGCTCTAACAAAATGCACATCAGACTACAGCAAGGTCCCCGTTTCGTTCGTGAGAAAGAAGATACGGGAAGGGACTATAAGGAAGTGGCAAGCGCGGTACGAGTCCTCGAGTACAGGATCAGTCACGAAAGTGTTCTTTCCAGACGTCCTAGCGGCGAAAAGAACACTCAGAGAAGCAGTGCTCACACCGGTCCACGTACAAGTCCTTACAGGACATGGCGGATTCTCAGCGTATCTCCACCGCTTCCATCTCAAAGATAGTCCCTCGTGCGTCTGTGACCCGAGTTGCGAAGAGACAGTCTGGCACCTGCTCTTCGAATGCCCAAGGTTCAGCCAAGACAGAATGGAGCTCGAAGTAAAATTCGAAACCCAGCTTAGCCAGTCCACACTCCACGCCGTCATGGGGAGACCGGCTACTAGGATTCCATTCTTGGCATTCGCGAGCAAAGTTGCCACAATCGCAGCAAAGGCTAACAGAACAGACGTAACCTTACGAAGTCGACCACACATTCGAACTCACACAACCACAACAACAACCACAACCACACAAACAACAACCACACAAACAACAACCACACAAACAACAACCACACAAACAACAACCACAACTACACAAACAACAACAAGCACACCATTGACTGATACACAAATTATACACACACTCTCTAACCAACGGCCATTACCAACGGTAGCAGCAGCGGTAGCACATGACTACCACACAATTTCTGGCTTGCGGAGAGGACGGAGTCCCTGGCATCAGACTGCGAGGCGTCGCTCTGTTCATGAACAGGGAACAGGAGAAGTTAGGCATAGGTTTCTGCATAGGCTCAAGTCGAGCTGCGGCCCGAATACACCTTTCGCCGGGCCTTGCCGCCCTGATTAACGGAAGCACTACCAAAACGAGCATAAAAGGCAGCAAGTATGCTGCACTACCTCAAGTGGAAGTGGCCACTCACCGATGCCGTCTAATGCGGTTTAAAAGGAAAACAATCGCATTAATCGAGTGGGGAGAGGCTACTCCATTTGCTCAAGCAAGCTCATTGCTTCAGAGGATCGGGGAGGCAGGAGACTACACGTCAGCCGCAGCCCGAACCATAAGTGTGGACGCAATGGTGGTGGGAGGGGAGAGAGGAGACGTCGCAGACCGCTTTGGCTGTCTAAAAGCCTCAGAACATCATGAGGTCGTTGTCTACGAGGACAGAGGAGAAACACTGAGTTTCCTCAAAGCCCCCAGACAACCAACAACCAGCGCGATGAGCCCCACCACTCAAAGCGGATCGGAAAGGGCCCAGCAGAAGGCAGCAGCCGAAAAAGCCGCTAAGGAGCAGTGCAACACCATAAACCCAGAGGACCGGGCCCGGTCGAGGAGTCGCCTGAAAGCGTTTGGCACTTTCCTCAGTACACTGCTCCCAAGCACCAGCCACGCATCACCATCTCATAAGCAGGAGACAGCACTAGAGAGGTTTTTCAGAAAAAAACCAAAGGAACCAACCCAGCAAAAGCCTGAGCTAACACGAGCCGACAAAGGGCAAGTCATCCCGCCGACCCTCGCAGTAAAGTCGGGTACCACGGACCACGTAAAAAGCGCGTTCCTCGAGTACGTGGCAATCGTAACAGCGACCAGAGAGGTCAATCTTATGACATGCAGGAAGATCCTGCAGACCTTCCAGAGAGACACATAGGGTCTGTTAAGAGTACTGCTCGAGGAAGCTGGGGCAGCGGTGTACGACAACGTCACATCCCAAGTCATCAAAGGGGAAATGACGGGGTCGTATATGGCAGCCTACAGCGCGAGGAGTGGCTTTGTGGCCCTGGACAAGGAGGAGACGGAGCGCTCGGGCAAACTCAAGTTCAGTGTGCCAAATGACGACCCGGTAGTGGTTACCGCGAAATGTACCAAAATCATGCCGGATGATAAGATCCTGGAAATGGCACAGTCCATTTCAGAGACCTCAGATGTCCCGGCATCGCAGGCAAGTTGGGCGGTACCCAATATCAGGTGGATTAACGGAGTTCCGGGTTGCGGTAAGACTGGTAAAGCACTTCGACGAGGACAGGGACGTGATAGCCACCACGACAACAGAAGCTGCCAAAGATCTTAGGGAAAAGCTTACGCGCCGCTTAGGAGACCGAGCAAAGGCCAAGGTGCGCACTATGGCTTCAATCCTAGCAAACGGTTTCAAGAGCCAAGACAAATGCTACCGTCTTACGGTAGACGAGGCTCTTATGAACCACTTTGGTGCCATAGTCATGGCAGTAAAGTTGTCTGGAGCAAGCGAGCTTGTCCTCGTCGGAGACGTTAACCAGCTTCCATTTTTGGACAGAGAGAACCTTTTCGAGCTTAGGTATACCCGTCCAGACCTGGTTGCTGGCATCAGCCAGGAGTTTCTCTGCACACACCGCAATCCAATGGACGTGGCTTTTGCACTGAGTGAGATATACCCTGGTATATACTCCTCCAAGTCGTCGCTGTCGCGGGTCCACTCCCTGAAGGTGAAAGGTTACACAGGGGCGCAAATACCGAGCACTGCCCAAAACACCCTGTTCCTGGTTCATACGCAGGGGGAGAAAGCTTCTCTTGCGAGCCAGGGATTTGGGTCCAGCGAAGGGTCACGCCTGCTAACCATACACGAGGCTCAGGGGTCGACCTACGACAGCGTCATCATCATCAACACCAAGTCCAGGAGGCTTCAGGTCCACGACAGCATATCCCACGCGGTAGTGGCGTTGTCCAGACATACAGTCAGTTGCGTCTATTACACCGACGACGCCGATGACGCCGCAGGCCGCCTTGCTAAGAGGGCGATGGATGCGCCGACTAAAACGGTCGTCAACTACAATCTTCAGACGGCCATGCAGCATCGAGACGTAGTCGTCATAGAGGCCTTGCTCACGCTAGCGAAGTCCCTGGTGAGCAGACATCACCAAAACACCACCTAACAAGTCCCATCCAAAAACTCCACGCTAAACACATACCTAAACCATCACCCTGTCTATATAATGTAAAGCTGCATGGTGGAGCGAGTAAATCATACTCACCTCAACGTCCTAACGACGGGGTTTCTTTAACCGGAACCGTCGGCCGGGACTGGTTTGCTCGCACTACCATGCATCTTCCCCCGAAAGTGTACCAATAAATATAAGTAAACAAAATAGCAAATAACATAAGCAGTGTATCAATAGAAATCAGTAAACAAAATATTTAATAACATAAAGATAAGTAGCAAATAGAAACATAAAATTGTAATGCCAGTGTGTAATAGATATAGTATTTAGTGAGGGATGAACTCACGTAGTCTTAAGTTAGTTAAGTTAGCCTAAAAATAATGTTCGACGTAGGAGTCAAACAATTGCAATTTTTTATGAAAAAAAAAAAAAACAAACAGAATATAACAAGGTAAAAAAGAGCGCGGACCACACATGTCCGCGGTAGAATATAAATAAAAAAAAATAAAAAAAAAAAAAAAGAAGAAAAAGCCTTACACACTCATGGGAGTGATATTGTTAGAGTTTAGTTATTTTATTGAGATAAATGGTTTGAATTTTGAGTTGTTGTTAATCTACTTGTGAGGGTATGACGACAGTCATTTGACGTTAGAAATGACTGTCGTTTTATATCACGAGATGGCGTTAGTAAGATATGCTTAACCAATATGTTTTGTTAAATATTTATTTTATATTTACAGCAACGCATTAATTGTTCCTTTCATTTTTGTGTTAAAGCTTAATGATTATAATAAGAATGGTGATTTCTGGATAGTTAGTTATTAATCTGTTTGTGATTGCACTGCGGATGTGACGACGGTCAGTTTGACGTTAGGGGTGACCGTCGTCGCATATTGCAGATGGCGCTAGTTGGATTTGTTGACATTTCCATTTGTTTTGTTAAATAAAACTAAGAGTTGTGTAATAATTAATTCCTGCGTTAAGGTGTAATATTTAATCAAATGTTTGGAGAATTTAATATTTGTTAGAACTATTTTGGTTGTTAACATGACATGTCTTAAATGAATTGTTTACTGTTTCCGCCGAGTTGGCGCGCTACACTTACTTCCTGTTTTTTTGAATTCTTGTGTAGCGCGCTTTTTCGAAGAGGCTGTCGGTTACCAACCGTGTTACGAGTAAGTCTTGAGAAATAAACCTGATAAGTGAGAACCAGTAAGTTTTATTGGAGTAGTTCCTGCAGTCCTTCAATATCTCAGAAGTGGCGAAGTGGTTGGTTGTTTATACCAGCCGCTTATATTCAGGCCTACATAAGTAAATTTGGTCATTCTGAAGTGAAGCCACTAAAGATATGGATAAACGCCGCTTGCGGACACCGTCTGCTGAACAAGAACGACATCCTGAATCGGTAGAGCCCGGTTCTCCACTGCTACCAGGTGGGAGTGCCTGTCAACGCGTTGTCAGTCCAAGCCAGCGCGGTCGCATCGGGCGCAGTCACGGACGAACCCAGGGCAGTCGCAGCGGGTGCAGTCGCAGTGGGCGCAATCGCGCTGGCGGCCGACGCAGTCGCAGCGGGCGCAGTCGCGGAGGCAGCCGACGCAGTCACAGCGGGCGCAGTCGCAGCGGGCGCAATCGCGGTGGCGGCCGACGCAGTCGCAGCGGGCGCAGTCGTGGAGGCAGCCGACGCAGTCGCGGTGGTCGCCGACGCAGTCGCAGCGGGCGCAGTCGTGGGGGCAGCCGACGCAGTCGAGGTGGTCGCCGACGCAGTCGCAGCGGGCGTAGTCGAGGTCGCAGCCGGCGCAGTCGCAGGCATCGCAGCTGGCGCAGTCGCAGCTGGCGCAGTCGCAGCCAGTGCAGTCAGCATCGTGGTGAATCGAAACCAATTAATTCTGTCTCTGCCCAGGGCGACAAAATTTCAGTCTCACAACTTTGTCAAGCATTGCAGGCCGCAAACAATAAAAATAACGGTTTAGATAAATTGTCAAATCAAAACACCATACCTGAATTTGACCCGGATCGTAAACAACAAACGATTGATATGTGGTTACATAAAGTAAACGAATGTGCTTTAATATATAATTGGTCTGACAAACAAACTGCTCATTTTGCTCTCCAAAAACTAAAAGGGACTGCTCAAAAATGGTATGAGGGTTTGCCAACCGTTTTATTTAATTGGAACGAATGGCAGGTGAAACTGAAGTTAGCTTTCCCTAGTAATGAAAATTACGGTAGCTTACTCTATACAATGTTGTCAAAACGTGCTAAATTCTATGATTCCCTAGAAGAATATTTTTATGAAAAAGTAGTATTACTTAACCGGTGTGATATCGAAGGCAAGCGCGTGGTAGATTGCATTGTTCACTGGATTGACGACCGTAGTGTAAGACTGGGTGCTGAAGCCGCTCGTTTTGATACACCGGATCAGCTTTTACCATATTTAAAGGCGGTTAAGTCGGATGTTCATCTAAATGAGGAAAAAAGATCTAGAATTGTTAACAATAGGTCGGCCAATACAGATACAGGGGACAATAAAAATCGAACAATTAAATGTTTTAATTGTTCGCAAGAAGGACACTATAAGTCAGAATGTCCTAAACCCCTGGTGAAGTGTACACGTTGTTCTAAGTTAGGTCATACCGCTGAAAGATGTAATTCGTCGATACAGTCCGTAACGTCCACTTCAAGGAATGCAAACCAACGAATTCTGTAATGTGCGTAGTTAGTTAAAGTAGCGATTCTGTTAAGTATTACAAACGTAGTTACATCAACTATAATCCGATTAACTGCTTTGTTGATTTCGGTAGCGCTGTGGCTTGTGCTAAGGAAGTGTTCACTGATTGGGCCCCTAATCAGCACTTACCTTTGCTCAAGGGCTTTGGTGAGGCCATAGTTAAACCTTTGGGAAAGTATACCGCAACTGTTGCCATTGATGGGGTGGGTGCGACCGTTGAAATTCTTGTCGTACCAAATGAGGTAATGCGAATACCGTTTATTATAGGTCAGACTTTTACCGAGCAATCTCATATAGTAGTAGAAAACTAGTTCCCAAATATCGCGGTCCATACAAGGTAGTTGAGGTTTTAGGTAATGATAGGTATCGAATTGAAGACAATCCAATCACCCGAAAGGGAAATCGGATGTATTCCACTGTCGTTGACGTTGTTAAAATAAAAGCCTGGGTCCATTTCAATAGAGACTATTCAAGTTCTTCCTCGGGCAATGATGAGGACGATTTGACTGATTAAATTATGACTACATGTATCAATGTTGTTGGCGCGGTTGTGAGATGACTTAGGTTTAGGTTAAATAGATTGTTCGGGGCAGAGGCAGACGTTGGTATCTTACATTTTGGCGGTTTCAAGGTAGTAGCGACTTGTACCGCCCTAGTGGTTTCATGGCAAGAGACTTGTACCGCCCTAGCGGTTTCAAGGTAAGAGACTTGTACCACTAATTAACTATTTGGTAGGTATGGTTGTGTGTACTTAGCTGTTTGGGGTAGAGACAGATGGACTCTACTCTTGAACACATTGTTTTGTATACATAGCTGTATGTACTTAGCTGTTTGGGGAAGAGACAGATGGACTCAACCCTTGATCACGTTGTTTTGTTTTGGTGGTTTCAAGGTGAGGTAGAGACTTGTACCACCCTAGTGGTTTCAAGGTAAGAGACTTGTACCGCCCTAGCGGTTTCAAGGTAAGAGACTTGTACCACCAATAGTAAAGTATTTGGTAGGTTTATACATTTGTATGTACTTAGCTGTTTGGGGTAGAGACAGATGGACTCTATCCTTGAACACGTTGTTTTGGATATACAGTTGTATGTACTTAGCTGTTTGGGGAAGAGACAGATGGACTCGACCCTTGAACACGTTGTTTTGTCTTGGTGCTCTCAAGATAGTAGAGACTTGTACCGCCCTAGTGGTTTCAAGGTAAGAGACTTGTACCGCCCTAGCGGTTTCAAGGTAAGAGACTTGTACCACCACTAGTAAAGTATTTGGTAGGTATATACAGTTGTATGTACTTAGCTGTTTGGGGTAGAGACAGATGGACTCTATCCTTGAACACGTTGTTTTGGATATACAGTTGTATGTACTTAGCTGTTTGGGGAAGAGACAGATGGACTCGACCCTTGAACACGTTGTTTTGTCTTGGTGCTCTCAAGATAGTAGAGACTTGTACCGCCCTTGTGGTTTCAAGGTAAGAGACTTGTACCGCCCTAGCGGTTTCAAGGTAAGAGACTTGTACCACCACTAGTAAAGTATTTGGTAGGTATATACAGTTGTATGTACTTAGCTGTTTGGGGTAGAGACAGATGGACTCTATCCTTGAACACGTTGTTTTGGATATACAGTTGTATGTATTTAGCTGTTTGGGGAAGAGACAGATGGACTCGACCCTTGAACACGTTGTTTTGTCTTGGTGGTTTCAAGGTAAGAGACTTGTACCGCCCTAGCGGTTTCAAGGTAAGAGACTTGTACCACCACTAGTAAAGTATTTGGTAGGTATATACAGTTGTATGTACTTAGCTGTTTGGGGTAGAGACAGATGGACTCTATCCTTGAACACGTTGTTTTGGATATACAGTTGTATGTATTTAGCTGTTTGGGGAAGAGACAGATGGACTCGACCCTTGAACACGTTGTTTTGTCTTGGTGGTTTCAAGATAAGAGACTTGTACCGCGCTAGTGGTTTCAAGGTAAGAGACTTGTACCGCCCTAGTGGTTTCAAGGTAAGAGACTTGTACCACACTAGCGGTTTCAAGGTAAGAGACTTGTACCACCACTAGTAAAGTATTTGGTAGGTATATACAGTTATATGTACTTGTCTGTTTGGGGTAGTGACAGATGGACTATGCCCTTAAACACGTTGTTTGGCGTTTACAGTTGGTTATACTTAGCTGTTCGTATTATTCGGGTAAGAGACAGATGGACTCGACCCCTGAATACATAATAGTAAAGTAATTAGTATATGACATACAGTGCTATGTTCTTAGCTGGTTATCAACTAGTAAGTATTGTCAGCATACAATTGTTATTATATTTTTTTTGGTATAATTAAGTAAAAGGCACTAAATTATCACTACGCGAGGACGCGTGAGTTATGCGGATGGCCGAATGTTAGAGTTTAGTTATTTTATTGAGATAAATGGTTTGACTTTTGAGTTGTTGTTAATCTACTTGTGAGGGTATGACGACAGTCATTTGACGTTAGAAATGACTGTTGTTTTATATCACGAGATGGCGTTAGTAAGATATGCTTAACCAATATGTTTTGTTAAATATTTATTTTATATTTACAGCAACGCATTAATTGTTCCTTTCATTTTTGTGTTAAAGCTTAATGATTATAATAAGAATGGTGATTTCTGGATAGTTAGTTATTAATCTGTTTGTGATTGCACTGCGGATGTGACGACGGTCAGTTTGACGTTAGGGGTGACCGTCGTCGCATATTGCAGATGGCGCTAGTTGGATTTGTTGACATTTCCATTTGTTTTGTTAAATAAAACTAAGAGTTGTGTAATAATTAATTCCTGCGTTAAGGTGTAATATTTAATCAAATGTTTGGAGAATTTAATATTTGTTAGAACTGTTTTGGTTGTTAACATGACATGTCTTAAATGAATTGTTCACTGTTTCCGCCGAGTTGGCGCGCTACACTTACTTCCTGTTTTTTTGAATTCTTGTGTAGCGCGCTTTTTCGAAGAGGCTGTCGGTTACCAACCGTGTTACGAGTAAGTCTTGAGAAATAAACCTGATAAGTGAGAACCAGTAAGTTTTATTGGAGTAGTTCCTGCAGTCCTTCAATAATATGAAGATTCGAATGAAGTTATTGCAACTCACGCTATTTCGAAATACTTTACGAGTGGTACGCCAGTTCGAAAACACATTGAGTCGAAGACCGCTATAACGAAAGACGTTGTCGCGCATCAAGCCCTTAAATAAACAATACTGTTAAGTACTCAAAATATTTTTCTACTATAAAACACTATAAGCATGAAAACAATAATAAAAACATATTGACTTCAGAAGGTTACTAACATGACGGCGCATTGCTAGCGCCATTTGTTGAGAGTTACGTCGGAATGAGATTTGACAGCTGTCAGTCTGGCGGAGCGTCGAGGCGATGGTCAGCGCAGCCGTTGAGAACGTGACAGTTTTTCCGAACGTCAACGGCGTGTGCATCATGTATCCGACGAATCGCTTTTATTCCGAGTAATCTTGTCCTATTTTGTTTCAAAAATAATTAACACCGATTGATTAAGTGATTTCCTAATTACTAGTGAATAGATTTTAGTGAAATTCTGGAAAGAAGATGTTTTGTGAGATTAAATAACTTTTGATTGTGACTCGAGTGATTCTTTGTTGGTTCCTACCCACATTACTACTTATGGAAGAAATGGCCGATTCTAATGATGACGGGCATATGCCCATATCAGGAGTGGGTCCCCATGTGCTACCGACCGAGGAAAAACGATCGCCTGACGAAAATAGCGCCTTGAAGTTGTTGAGTAATATGGAAGCCCTACTTACTCGTATGTTAGCAACGTCGCAACCATCGGTGGCAATTTCTAGCGCACAGTCCAGTGCAGTGCAGCTCGTACAGTTTAATCCGGAAGATGCCGACGCGGATATAGAAGGTTGGTGTAAGATCACAGAACTTATAGTCTTGAGTACACATCTAGAGGGTGTCGATTTGCTTGTGGCTCTTACCGGTGCACTAAAAGGCCGCGCAGCCTCTTGCATGACCAAGTTAAATTTGAATGAGCTTACATGGGAGGCTGTAAAACAAAGTTTAATGGCCAGATTTTGTAGACCGAAATTATTTCAAGACTACTTTGATGAAATATTGCGATTTCAAATTGGAGCAAAGGAAACTGCATCAGAAACTGGCCTACGCTTGTGGAATATGATCGAATTTATACCTAAGACCCAAATGCCAGAAGATGTTATAACCGGATTCGTCATATCGGTATTATGTCAGAAGGATGGTTTGATGCGCCGTGAGTTAAACGCACATGCTGTCACTACCAAAGCTCAGCTATTTAGAATCTTAAGCGGTATTTCACTAAAGCGAAGATTGGAGGTTACTGAAATCTTAGAACCTGATTTCAAGCGGCCTAGAATTGCGGATGCAAGATTTCCCGGTAAATGTCATTGGTGTGGAATCCCTGGACATCGGCAAGCTGACTGTAGAAAGCGACGAGAAGATTCTTCTGCGGTGACTAAACAGCAAGATTCCTCAACTGCCGCACGTGTCCCCGAGAGGACTTCAATCGTAACTTGCTACATTTGCGGTAAACCAGGACACATAGCAACGAATTGTCAAGAAAAGGGGAAAGGTGGAGCTGCTGCAAGGAAAGAGGTCAATCTCTGCGAACAACGATTGTCGAGGGGTACCTTGAGGACGTCATCCGGTGAGCCAGTCTCCTTTTTATTTGATAGTGGATCGTCTTGCTCTTTGATAAAAGAAAGCTTTTCTAGTAAATTCCCAGGTACTGTGCGCAATAATCTCGTGTATCTTTCGGGCATTGGCCGCGATGAAATAAAATGTACGTCACAAATTTCGAGTGAGGTAAATCTTGGAGAAATTATACAGTTCTTGACATTTCATGTAGTACCAGACTCTTGTCTTATGGACCCTGTTATAATAGGTAGGGACATTTTGGAAAACGGTGTGAGCGTCAAAATTAATAAAGATAACTTGATATTTCATTTTGAGGAACAAGCTAGTGTTTGTGAGTCGATGGCTACCCAGCCAGACTTTATTCAGATAGATACGGATTTGACAGGTACTGATAGAGACGCCCTTATTAAACTTTTGAACCAATATAGTAGCTGCTTCGTAGAGGGTGTTCCCCATAAGCGCGTGAGCACAGGCGCGTTAGAAATTGATTTAGTAGACCAACATAAAACTGTACAAAGACGCCCATATAGGCTAGCACCAATTGAAAAGCAAATTGTTAGGGAAAAGATTCAAGAGCTCCTCGATGCGGGTGTAATTCGGGAAAGCTCATCACCATTCGCGAGTCCAATTCTCTTGGTGAAAAAAAAGGATAATACCGAGAGAATGTGTGTCGATTATCGGGAGCTTAACTCCAATACTCGACCCGAACACTACCCCCTCCCTCGTATTGAGGAACAAATAGATCAGCTCAGTGGTGCCCATTATTTCACATCTTTAGATATGGCATCAGGATTTCATCAAATTCCTATCCACCATGACTCAGTAGAAAAGACAGCATTTGTAACGCCCGAGGGGCAGTACGAATATCTCGCGATGCCCTTCGGGTTACGCAATGCCCCTTCGGTTTATCAACGCTGCATCACAAGGGCTGTCCATGAGCTGAAGGACAAGCCTCTGATTTATATGGATGATGTGTTATGTTATTCTGATGACATATCCGAGGGTATTAAACGTCTTGATGAAGTCTTAAATGCTCTCTCTACCGCTGGTTTCTCATTAAACTTTACATTAAACTTTAAAAAATGTAAGTTTATGAAAAAGAAAATTGATTTCCTGGGTTATTCTATCCAGTGCGGAGTGGTGGGACCAAACTCGCGCAAGATACAGGCTTTAATAGACTCTCCCCAGCCGAAAACTGCGACGCAAGTACGTCAATTTATAGGTCTTGCGTCGTATTTCCGAAAATTCATCCCTGGATTTACAAAAATTGTTGGCCCATTGTACCCTATAACAAAGTTGAAAGGTCCTGTAAAATGGGAAGAAAAACATGAAAAGATCCGGAATACTATTATAGAGATACTTACCTCCGAACCAGTTCTGATGATCTTTGACCCGGACTTACCCGTTGAGTTGCATTGCGACGCCAGCTCCGAGGGCTATGGGGCAATCCTAATACAGAAACAGAAAGACCTGCCTCATGTTGTCGAATACTTTAGCCGACGTACATCTGAAGTAGAGTCTCGCTACCACTCCTACGAACTAGAAACGCTGGCAGTCGTACGAGCAGTAGAACACTTTCGGCATTATTTATACGGCCGACGTTTCAAGGTTTTCACGGACTGTAACTCACTAAAGGCATCGAAATCTAAAACTGATCTAACCCCGCGTGTTCATCGCTGGTGGGCGTTTTTGCAAGCCTACGATTTCGACATCGTATATCGCGAAGGTCGTGGCATGGAACACGCGGATTACCTCTCTAGAAATCCCTTGCCAGACCCCAATAGCGTAGCTACCACATCGCAAGTTTCTTCAAAACCCACAACCAAGACAGTAAAGTTTGTAGAATTGCATCAGGGTTGGCTTTCTGTAGAACAAAAGCGTGATGCAGAGATTCAAGACTTGATCAACAAGCACAATAATAACGATTTTCCCGAAACAGTTGGTAAGACATATGACGTTAGGGATGGCATTCTTTATAGGAAAGTTGTAAGAAACAGGGTTATTTCATGGCTGCCAGTCGTCCCTCGTTCCTTAATATGGACCTTGATCAATCACATTCATAATGAATTACAACATCTGGGTAGTGACAAAACACTGGACAAACTGTATGACCAGTACTGGTTCCCTCAGATGTCCAAGTGCGTTAGGAAATTTATTGATTCGTGCATTGTCTGCAAGGCATCAAAGGGTCCCTCAGGTGCTCAGCCTGTGCAGCTACACTCCATTCCAAAAGTTTCGGTACCGTGGCACACGATTCATATAGACTTCACCGGGAAACTAAGTGGAAAAAGTGATCGTAAGGAATATTGTTCGGTAATTATCGACGCGTTCACCAAATACGTGTTATTAGAGCACACCTCTTCATTAGACGCAGCCAGTGCAGTTCGAGCCCTTAAAAATGCCGTTTGCCTTTTTGGAGCACCTAAGCGCATAATAGCCGATCAGGGCAGGTGTTACATTAGCCAGGATTTTAAGAACTTTTGTTCAGAATATAATATTAAGCTGCATTTTATAGCAACGGGCTCCAGCAGGGCGAACGGGCAAGTAGAACGCGTGATGCGCACCTTGACAAGTTTGCTAACGATTATCGAAAACGATCCCAACAAAGCGTGGCGTGACGAGTTAGGAAATGTTCAGTTAGCCCTTAATAGTACTAAGTCTTCAGTCACCAAATTTACGCCAACAGAACTCATGTTCGGTATCCGTTCCCAATCACTAGGTATGTCGAAAATTAGGTCTTCAAGCCCAGATCCAGAACAAGAACAGCGAATTGACCTAGAGTCAGTTAGGCAAGATGCGTCTAATAACATACAAAGGGCAGCCGCGTCCGATACTTTACGATTTAACGAAGGTCGAGCCACTATCAAGCCGTTTTTTAAAGGTGATTTCGTATTTATCAAAAGCAGCGAACGAAACCAAACCAAATTAGATAGGAAGTTCAGGGGTCCTTATGTAATAACTGCAGTATTAGAGAATGATCGTTACGAGTTGAAAAGCATAACCGGTTCACATCGTACTTTTAAATACGCGCATGAGAACTTGCGTCCAGTACCTCGAGGTCATGACGGGTTAGTTGAAATATCTACTAGTTTGATGATTGAGGAGGAGGCCATGACGGCGCCGGAAAACGTTGAACACGATATTGGTCACCTCGACAGACTTCGTAATTCTGATACATTAACTGCAAGCTCCGATACCCTTTCCGCAGAATCAAACACACTTACGGCAGAGTCTGATACCCTTTCCGCAGAATCAAACACACTTACAGCAGATTCTGATACCCTTAGTAACATCTCAGATCATGAAGTCCAAATTCACGCAGAGCAAGACAGTCCGCAACTTATAGGTTTGTGTAATCTGTAAGCATTATTTGCATGAAGTCTACATAACTGTGTTGAGACGTTGGGAGTAGTCATCGAATAATGAAAAGGTGGTCGAAGGGATAATGTCGTCCGGGCCATGCAGCTGATAGCGGCTGGTCGAGGGGACACATTCATCCGGTCCATCCTTAAGTGTTCACTGGTCGAAGGGACAGTGTCGTCCGGGCCATGCAAGAGTGGCTGGTCGAAAGGACACACTCGTCCGGTCCAGGTTAATATTATGTGGAAAGTTGATTGCAACACGACAGTATCGTCCGGGCCAGACCTAAGGGTTGGTTGATAGGACATGCTGATCGAGTTTAGAGTGCATTGCTTGTTAATGTTTAAAGAAAGGTGCCGTCCGGTCCACGAGTGGTCGAAAGGACACACGCTTTCTTATGTTCTGAGACAGTTAAAGTTACTATGAGAGTAATGTTAAGTCTACTAGTCAAAGTTTGTCAGGTTGGGCGAGCGGGTAGATTTACTGACACCCGTTCGATTGATTATGTGATTGTTACAGGACTGCAATATGATGCGCCCGAGGACGGTCGAAAGTCAGTCCGGCCGTGACGGCGCATTGCTAGCGCCATTTGTTGAGAGTTACGTCGGAATGAGATTTGACAGCTGTCAGTCTGGCGGAGCGTCGAGGCGATGGTCAGCGCAGCCGTTGAGAACGTGACAGTTTTTCCGAACGTCAACGGCGTGTGCACCACGTATCCGACGAATCGCTTTTATTCCGAGTAATCTTGTCCTATTTTGTTTCAAAAATAATTAACACCGATTGATTAAGTGATTTCCTAATTACTAGTGAATAGATTTTAGTGAAATTCTGGAAAGAAGATGTTTTGTGAGATTAAATAACTTTTGATTGTGACTCGAGTGATTCTTTGTTGGTTCCTACCCACATTACTACTTATTGAAGAAATGGCCGATTCTAATGATGACGGGCATATGCCCATAAACATAAGACAATGCTTTCTTATATTGTGAAAAATATCTCATTGTGTTGGTACTTTTGTAGTTATCTTTTGTTATTCATACAGTGGATTGCGTATTTTTCTTTTGATATTAAGTAATTTTAAGAGAGGGCGCTACTGAGCAACTGTCAACATCAGCTCTGTGTTTTTCTTGCGAAATTAAATATAAAAACGCGAAGTTACAGTGAAACTACTATCAAAAAAGATCTTTAGTGTGCATTATATAAGAACAAAGTTTAAAAAAGCAACATTAGTCTACTAAACAGTGCAAAAAACAGTGCTTGCAAAATTTACGTACCCAGTGATTTTCTTGACTAAACGATATAATTTGGTAGTGTAGGCAACCTTGCGCATCGTAAAACTACTAGTGGCTGTGAAATAATAAAACATTGACTAGAAAAAACCCTGTACAGTGATCTAGTGAAAATTCTACAAAACATAACCTAAAAACAAATAAAACGATAAAATGTTATAAAAACTCCGAAGTCATCGTACACTAACGCCATCTATTGGCGAGTAGCGGTAGTAAAGCGAGTTTAGTGATAAAAAACGTGCAGTGACAATTATACTAGTGAATATAACCATAAATAGTGAATACACATTGAGGTTCTAAGTTATCGAATAATAAACAAAAAAAAAAAAACTGAAGTGTAAACAAACAACAATCGACGATCTTTTCATGTCTGTTCTAGCAAATCCAGGGACCTAAATTGTGCCAGTGCTTATCTATGAAATTGCCGGTGTGCCTGTGCAAATAATAAATAGAAGGATCGCAAAATTCTCACATTTGAATGAGCCTGTAATTTTGCTTACTTATCATACTGAACAAACTTTGAAACAGCGCCATCTATCAGAAAAGACGCACACTACGTTCAATTTACAATCTAAGAAGCGGATCAATATTAAGCTAGATACGAAATAATACTATCCAGTTCTACTAGAGGGCGCAACGAGTACCAAAACAAAGCAGTTACTATGGAGGAAATTATGAAAGCCTTACAAAATATTCAAAAAGAACTGAACGAACAAAAAATGGAAATTCAGAAAAGTGGTGATAAGGTGACAGAACAAGTAACACTTAACATAACTAACAAATTAGAAGAGAAATTTACCTTATTGGAAGAAAAACATCAAACCCTGAAAGAAAAAGTTGAACAACAAGAAAAAAGTATTCAATTTATGGAAAAACAATCAAGACTATGAAATATAATTTTCTTCGGTATTGAAGAGGGCGAGACATCCTACAATAACTTGGAGAACAATATATTGCAGTTCATAAGTGAAAAACTGTCCTTAAAATTGGATTGTAGAGATATACAGGCAATAAAGAGAGTGGGGAAAAGAGGTGTTAAGCCGCGACCAATAATTGTGACTTTTTCTACCCTTGGTGTAAAGATCAGCATTCTCAAGCAAAAAAAATTGTTGAAGGACACCCAATATTATTTGAACGAAGATTACCCTAAATACATATTAGAAAAAAGGAAAGAACTTCAAGAAGAAGCAAATAGAGAGCGCGAGAAAGGAAATAAAGTCACGATAAAATACGATAAAATTGTTATGTTAAAATCAAACAACAAAAGAACACTACCGACTTCACCAGAGTCAGATCCCAACCCTCAAGCACCAGGTGGTAATAGTACAAGAACTATCAAGAAAAACAGAACAAAACAATCAAACCCTTCTATACTCAGATCAAACAGTGTCTCAGAAGGTGTTCTAAAACCAAGCATTCTAAGCTACCTAGTAAATAAAAACGTCAACACACCGCATATACAAACTAAAGACAATACAAACAATAACATACATACATAGCAAACAACGCTCCCCTCCCTCAACGACGCAACATTCAATCAATTTCAACTAAGCAACGAAAATCATCTTCCAACCCGGCTGGTCACCGTGAAAGATCAAGACCAAAACCCTCTTAAGATTATATCTCAAACTTCTTCAATAATACAAAAAGAGACAGAAACCCAAGAAACACTTAACTCAACAAACAAGAAGAAAGATCAGATCTACATATTAACTTACAACGTCAGAACTTTATCTACTTACGAACGCCTAATCGAACTTAGCGAAGCACTCAAAGGAGTCAAATACGACATAATTGGATTGTGTGAAATAAGGCGGACGGGCACCCGGATAGAAGAATATAATAATTTCATACTATGTCACACGGGACACACACCTGGTAAATATGGAGTCGGTTTCATAATCAATAAAACTCGCAAGAACTGGATTGAAAGTTTCATGGGCATTATTGATAGAGTAGCGTTAATGAACTTAAACATACAAGGGATGTCCATGTCAATTGTACAAATATATGCACCGACTGAAACAGCGTGTGAAAAGGAGATTAACACCTTCTACTCAAATGTCAATAGAGCACTAGACCAAGCTTACAAGAACTTTATAATAATGGGTGATTTTAACGCGAAAATAGGACAACCAAGAAAAGATGATCTTCTAATAATGAAACCAAACGGGTATGGTGAAAGAAACCAGAGAGGTCAGAGGCTAATTGATTTCGCCCTCGAACACAAACTTGCCATCTTAAATACTTTCTTTCATAAAAAACCCAACCAAAGATGGACCTGGCGATCACCGAATGGTAAATACAAAAACGAAATAGATTACGTACTGTCAAATCAACCAAACATCTTGCAAAACATAGAAGTTCTAAATCTGGACTACCCGTCGGACCACAGAGCAATCAGAGCAACACTGTCCATCACAAAGCAGAAGAAAAAACGCACAGCATACAAAAGCAATCGATATCCATCATTGAAAACTGAACAAGAAATAATATGTTATAAACAACACATTTCATCCCACTTACAGGATATAAATAAATGCCGAAAAAAAACATCATTACAGGCTTATTATAACACATTAACCAAGGCTATAACCCAGAGTTTACAAGACGCTAGAGTACCTAAAGAAATATCAAAAGGTAACCATAAAGTTCTAAAAGAGCGTACACTGGCACTTATCAAGAGAAGACAAGAGTTACAGCATGCTAAGACAAAAACTCGAGCCACAAAAAACGAACTATTAGCTCTATACAAACTAATAAGTAAATACATTCAACATGACTACAAAAGCTACAGATCGAAGACTATCGAAAAACATTTGGAAAAAGCAGGCAGCTCAAAAAAAGCCCTTAAAGAACTAAGAACGAATAAAAATTGGATATACGGCTTAAACTGCAAAGACAGAACCGTAAATAATCGCAAAGAAATCATAGATGTAGCAACCCATTTCTATAAACCCTTATATAAAGCCCAGGAAAACGAGGGTAATATCCATAGCAATGCAAATGATATAAACTCTATAAACAAGAGCGGAAACATAACACCAATAACTGAAATTGAAGTCACACAAGAAATAAAAAGGTTAAAGTTAGATAAAAGCCCAGGACCAGACGGCATTACAAACGAAGCTATAAAGGCTGCCTGGCCGCTACTGACTCCACCCTTAACACACTTATTTAACCTTATATTAAAAACCGCCGAAATACCTTCGCAGTGGGTAGAGTCGGAAATAATTTTAATTTACAAAAAAGGTGACTCAAAAGATATCACAAACTATAGGCCTATAAGCTTGCTCTCAAGTATCTACAAACTGTTTTCCTCCATAAGCAACAAAAGAATAAGTGTCACAATAGAAGCAAACCAACCAATAGAACAAGCAGGCTTTCGCAAGCGCTTTTCAACAATCGATCATATACATACTTTAGAACAAATAATGGAAAAATACCAAGAGAAGCAAAGAGCGCTCTACATCGTATATATCGATTATAAAAAAGCCTTTGATACCGTGTCACATTCAAGTATATGGACCGCCCTGCAAGCTCAAGAAGTTGAACAAGAGTATATAGATATAATCAGGAACATTTACAAAGGTAGTTCAGCAAAAATAAAACTGGAAACCACTGGTCCTACGTTCTCAATCGGAAGATGAGTGAAACAAGGCGACCCGCTGTCTCCAAAATTATTTATATCTATTCTAGAGTCAATAATAAAAAGATTAAACTGGGAAAAGACAGGATTAAACATCAATGGCAAATATTTATCCCACCTACGCTTCGCAGATGATTTGGTTCTGTTGTCAGAATCTAGCACACAACTACAAACCATGATTGATTCACTAAACGCAGCGAGCAAGCAGGTAGGACTAGAAATAAATCTTTCAAAAACAATGGTCACGACAAATAGTGTACACAGAAGAATATCAGTAGACAATGAAACTCTGAAATATACAGAAAAATACATCTACCTTGGAAAACAAATTGGCTTCAACAGAAAACAAAATGAACTTGAAGTAGAACGAAGAGTACAAAATACTTGGAACAAGTACTGGTCCTTAAGAGAGATATTCAAAAGTAACATGCCAATAAATATCAAAACAAAAGTTCTGACGTCATGCCTCCTACCTTGCCTAACCTACGCATGTCAAACTTGGAAATATACATCCATAATAAAAAGCAAAATCACTACCTGCCAACGCGGAATAGAACGAAGTATGCTCAATATTAAAAAAATGCAAAAAATACGTCCACAAAAATCAGAGAAACCACCAAAGCGACGGATGCTCTAACTTACGCTAAAAAACTAAAATGGAAGTGGGCTGGGCACGTAGCGAGGCTAAAGGACGAGAGATGGATCAGCAGGGTAACAACGTGGAAGGGTCCAAACGGCAAGCGTCTTAAAGGCAGACCACACACGAGATGGGCTGACGAGTTAATAAAAATAGCTGGTACCTGCTGGCCGCAAATAGCTCAAGATAGAGACCAATGGAGTTCTTTAGAGGAGACCTTCACCTTCACTTGAGGAGGGGTTCATGCAAACGAACACTTTTTTTAATATTATTTATATTTAATTATTATCCTAATATATGAAAATGTCTAAACAACGTCATTTAATTTAATTTTTTTTTCCTTAAACTTTGTATGTATTCAACTTTGCATGAAATAAAAGGTTTTTTATCTTTTTTATTATTTTTTATTAAGTAATTCGTGTCGAGTTTCTAAATATTTTGACTGTAGAGTTTTACAATTATCGTGGTATTTAACCGACTTCAAAATGGAGGAGGTTGTCTTCTGACAAGGTTAACCGATATGATGATTCTTTTTTTTTATTTGAAGCTAGTTCTTTTCATGTGGTCCTATTAAAGTTTGGTAAAGATCTGATTAAGAACTTCGAAGATATAAAACCGTACTCTGCAATAAACAACGGAAAATCTTTCGGGATTGCTGCAATTGCATGCCTGTTTATTGTTCACGCTGTTTTAAAACATAGCATCACGCCAGTATGCTCTAAAAGGGTACACAGACGTGTACGATTCACCTTGGTACACTCTCATTTCACCGGTTATGTTCAAGTTTCATGATATTATGTAATATATAATCCATTCTGCCATTATAGGTACCTAACTAAACAACTTGCCTTTTGCCTATTTAATAAGGTAGGTACAACTAAATAGTGAAAAATAAAAAACCTTTTACAAAAAAAAAATACGGAATTCCAAAAAGTGAAAATCAACTTTCTTTTTGGAAGTCGGTGTCTTTCGTAGGCACCATTTTTATGCGTTATGGACACCGACTTCCAAAAAAAAAGTTATTTTTCAGTTTGTAGTATTTTTATTTGAAAGTCAGTAAAAGTTTTTTATATAATAGTTAATATGTGGGCAAGAAAATAAAAAGTAATAGGTATCAATCAATTTATTTGGCATTATTTTGATACCTTCACGAACTTATGAAAAGTGTCTTTACAGACAGACACCGAAGTGATAAGTGTAACTTTTTCTTTTTAGGTACCAAACCCAAAAAACACTTGAATATCTAATATAAATACCCTGGCGGTTTTCTCAAAAAATAAAAACTTCCATTCTTTATTTACCTCTGAGCCTGCTTATAAATATCAGGCAATCCTTAAGGATTACCTTAAAGTAACAGATCAAAAAACTGCTTATCCTAGTACACTCTTCTGGACTTCATAAAAATTCAAAAAAAAACTCGAAATTTTCAGTTTGCCGTCGATAACAGTTATTTCAATTTCACTAAACTCTGATGAAAAAGTAAAAGGCTTCGACTAACGACCGATTTGTACTTAGTTTATAAATAAAAGATTTACTCTAGTAGAAGTCGGTCGTTAGTCGAAGCCTTTTAGAAATTTTGATATCAACGGTAGGCAGGTAGATATGAATTTTTTGGTCGAGATATTTTACTTGAATCTAGATAAGCAATGCATTATAAAAGTAACTACCACTTAAAACGCGCAGATATGTAAGTTAGATAAGATAGACAGGCGACAAATCAATAAGAGGGAGACAGCAATATATGCTTAAAAAAATAAATAAAGAGAAAGCTCTATACGCTGTCAGCTCATTCCGGTTCCGGTAAAGACTAATTTAAGTACCAGGAGATTACAATCATGAGGAAGCTAGGCTGGAATCATGAGCGGTAAAAAGAGTACCGGGTGATATTCGATTCTGAAGTCCTAATACTCCGTTAGTCTCTACCGCTTATGATTCTAGCCGTGCAAATACTTCTTCCTGATTATGGCCTCCTGGTGGTTTGCCTCCTGGTAGATGTAGTTATTCTTTACCGGTAATGATTCCAACCCCGCAATCACGAACTCAAATCATATAGTAGTTATTTTAATAAAGACATTTTTGGTTAATTTGTGTCTCAATTCATATCAATAAAAATATTTAGCCCTTAATACACGTTGCAGTAAGGCGCTGGATGCGAGACGCACGGGATCGGTCAATGTGGCGACGCCTGGGGGAGGCCTATGTCCAGCAGTGGACGTCTTTCAGCTGAAATGATGATGATGATGATGAATACGTCTGTACTTGAGTGTACTTTATTTTAACGGTATTGCATAAAACACAATGTGTGTGCCAATTACCTACTACATAATTTTGGAGTGGTCGATTCGCACACCGATAAATTCACTTCGGGCGAATTGCCACAGAAAAATTAATAGTTTTACAGGGGGTCGATTCACACTTTTCGGGCGAGTTAAATTCGTGCGAATCGTCCAATAATTTTAAAAATATGGTTGGACAGAAACAAACACAATTTAAATTATGTTAGGAATTCTTTATTATTTTTTGTTTTGTGTTGTGTGTTTGTATAACCGCTGTTCATGATTTTCGTATAAGGAAGACATGTGGCGGGAATAGCCTCCTCCAAATCACAGTATAAATATAGACGAACAGTACGGAAACTACCTACAAACGCTCGAAACGGCACACTCACACAAACATGCGCATCGACGAGACCCCTAAGCAGTTTTTTCGCGATGCTGTCAGTAGTGCGGGTCTCTTACTGATTATTGCGTTTCGAGAGTTTGTAGGTAATTTCCATACTGTTTTTCCATATTTATACTGTGTCCAAATGCTTCTATTGTTCTCGAAGCCTGGCTGATCTGGCCGGAAGGTTAACTGACATTTTAACTATGTTGTCTTTCCATAGTTTAAAAGGCCTACTTCTTCTCTCCTTAACGTTCTGGGAGTCCAGTTTGATCTGACCTGGGCACATAGTTGTGGATCCAGTCTCTGGATATGTATATTGATCAAGAACGCAACGAAATATTAGGACGTGATTAAGTGGTTTCTCAAACTAAAATAGAGATGGGCAAGACATAACTTTTACAATGCCCACTAATAAATCGGACTGTCACTTCGTTCCTTGGTTTTGGGTAGCTGTGATTTACTTACACGTGTTTAATTAATTAAGCGAACCGAGGATATATAAGTCCTACCAAGACGTTTCAGCGATAATTCAGCCTGTAAGGGGCGAGCCTATTGGATAAACGTAATAATAGGCTTAACAGCCATTTTCACGAAATCGCATGTCTGACACAGGCCATCTGGGAGACGTCATGCGATACCGGCGCGTGTGATTCATCATCAGCCTATTAATGTTGCCACTGCTGGGACACAGACCTCCTCTCTGGGAGAGGGAATGGGCCGTAATCCACCACGCGGGCCCAGTGCGCGTTGGTGGATGTCACATATCTTCGAACATTTTGGTTGTAGCACATGCCGGTTTCCTCACGATGTTTTCCTTCACCGTTTTGAGAGAAGTGGTGATAAAAATAATTTACACAAAGTAAAGCGCCTGCCTGGGCTCGAACCCACGACCTACAACTTGTAAGTCGCGGCCGATATCACTGGGCCACCACTGCTCACTAAATTATTGTGTCCGTAAATTGTTATTCTTGTACTCAATTAATTACAATTGTTATATTATTTCGCGAGAATATGACCTCTTATTATCTTTCATTATTATAACAACTGTAATACTTTTGCCAATTTCAGCTGTAAATTTTGTAACTTCGTATTATGCCTACTTTGTTATTTGTCTTGTTTCTTCTTCTCAAAGTTGCAAATAAAGTATTAAAATATTAATATGTTTAGCCAGTATTCAGCTGCAGCAACGTCAATATTGACTCTCTTGGTTGGTAGTATATTATGACAACTGCCAGCTCTTAGTATTAGCAGTAGCTATGATGCTTTTGCAGAGCCAAGAATAGGATCGTTAATCATAATAAACTCTTGATCTGCAGCAGTCACAAGTGTGAACATTGTAGTGATTTTGCCTAATAGACTGGAGCTCCATCTTTAGATTTTCTTACGATGTTTCCTTTTATTAGGAGTCGATGTCATGTCGCAGGTATTTAATATTGTCTCGTATCTAAAACACTGACTAAATTTACCTATGATAGGTAAACTAAGTGCATATGGTAGTAAAATTGCTTGTTGGGTGCGTTGTATACTTTACAGGAGACGAGATTCGAATTCGTTAGCAAAAACTCAGGAAGTGACATCTTTCACCTTGAGAGCAGTGGTGGCCCAGTAGTAACGGCCGCGACATACAAGTTGTAGGTCGTGGGTTCGTAAATTATGTCATCACCACTGCTCTCAAAACGGTGAAGGAGCATCGTGAGTAAACCGGCATGTCTTAGAACAAAAATTTCGAAGAACTATAATTATAACTGGAACAAAATATGACATCCACCAACTAGCAGTGGGCCCGCATAGTGGATTAGGCCCATTCCTTCCTGCAGAGAGGACAACGCACCAAATGGGAGTCTAAGTGCGGAAAAGGGGGTTCATCCATCCTATTCTGTCCACCCTTCACCTTTATCCAGTTGGTCTATTCTGTAAACACCTCACCTTGAAAGCTAAGGTGGAGTGAGCTAGAAGTGAACTGACAATCCACTATCATTGGATGGATTTATAGCTCTCTTCATGTTCACTCCACCTAAGTTTTCACGGTAAGATTTTTACATAATAGCATTACAGACCATAGTGACATTTATACTTTTCGAGGATTTATCTCAAGTATAACCAAACACATGTCGTTAGAGAGCATTTTTGCAAAGCCCAAAGGCAGAAATGCATATAGTCTTGCATGCAGCAACGGGACTAAAACTTTAGAGCACTGTGCAGTTCTAAATGCAATTAGTTTGCGCTAGATTGATGTTTTATATTTATGTTCTCACGTGCCTTCGCAGTTGCTAGCCAAGTTTCCTCGTTCCAATTCAAAGGACAAGGGAATTCTGACGAAATAGTTATTTTGATAAATTAATTAATTATACATAACTGGAATTTACGTACTTATTTGTACAGATTTTATTCAACTAAACGTTTTAATCTTTTTGTATCCTGAGGGCGGTGAACTTTTATGACATGAAGCTATTTCTGAGACATTTTTGTGCCTATTCAATCAATTGAAAATATGATCAAAATTATAAAAAAATAAGATTAGACTGTAAAAATTGTGTTAAATTTTATCTAGTTTCAGATTGAATTAATTAAGACACATTAAAAGAATATTAAATTCGGTATCACATTAGAATCACTAAAGTGTCTTTTAATATAGACATATGGAACAAAAAAGATCAATAACAATAAATTTCCAATGAAATAACTTTCATAATATTATTAAATCTTTTAGCATATTGCAAGAGCTCTATTAAAAAAAAAGTCTCTTTGAAAGGGCTTAGTACTCGTATACGAAATCTTACGGTGTTATGATGTTTGTTCCTTAAAAGAGCGGACTCAATTGAATTCAATAGAATCATGGGTAGTTTTTATATCAAAGGCTAAATATATGTAAAAATGGATTATTTGCGATATTAAATCACGTTCTTTCAATTTTGCAAAACATGTAGGTGGGTATATACCTACTTGTTTTTTTTCTGAAACTACGTTAGCAGCAGCTTTTTTCCTCAGAGCTAATTTACTATGAAATTTGTTATTGTGAGATATATCCCTTTAATGTTATGAAAACAATTTTTTTACCTGACTACGGCGTCGCAGTGTTTGTTGATCGGTATGTTTGTATGTATTCGTGTATGCATTATTTTACGTTCATTTGTTCCCTCATTACTGAGTCTTCGTCTTCGTCTCGTTTCGTTAGCTAAGATAACTATACCAACATTGCACATACCTATTGTCCTTTAGTGAATAGTACATTTCCTATATCAACTAAGTTATCGCAATACGTTGTATATATTCCACTCTTATAACTTCTGCATTATCTAGATACCTTTAATACAACAAACCCTAACATAAAGTTTACACACTGAAAACCACAAACACATTTGCACACACTATTCGTCCTGAATGTGATAGTGAAAGCGACTCTCCACTATCGAGAATCCGATGTAAGACTATCCCTTTTTACAACACAACAGATTCATTACTTTAATTTATTAATTATGGAAGAGCGGAGTCCCCTAACACAGGAATTATTTGTTTAAAAGTAAGCTCCAAACACTAAATCCTTGTGTAAACTGAAGTATTAATCTTTTATTAATATTTTTTATTATAACGTCATGGCAGTAACTCAGATCAGTAGGATCTATCATTGGAAGACAGCCGCCACACAACCATCGACGTAACGCTCCGCTAGAGTGCAAATTATAAGCCAGTGTCACCAACCGACCTTTTCTATGATTCCAGTAACTTTGTTATAAAATGAAAATGCGACAAACTTTATTGTTTTATTGTTTAAAACTTAAGTATTTTTGTTAACGGTTAATAGGTAAAAGAATTGTAACAGTGCACATATACAACATTTTACATGACAACATACAAATCCATTAAGATATCCTTCTACTCAAATATAATACCCGAGTACAAAAAGATACCTCATAACGAATTCTATACTGATATAGGATAAGCCCTGTACTGAAAGTAATATTATGTCTTTGGCCGATAAGTAATATAATGTCCCCCGAAAACTAATGTACTGAATGTTCTTCTCCTAATTATTGAGGTATTGTTAGTCGCTATTTACATAGCTTTCAATAGAACGGTTGTCAGTAATCTGTTTAGGTCTTTTTTAGGGTTCCGTACCCAAAGGGTAAAAACGGGACCCTATTAGGAAGACTCCGCGGTCCGTCTGTCTGTCTATCTATCACCAGGCTGTATCTCATGAACGTGATAGCTAGACAGTTGAAATTTTCACAGGTAATGTATTTCTAAGGCTGCTATAACAATAAGTACTAAAAACAGAATACAATGAATATTTAAGTGGGGCTCCCATACAACAAAAGTGATATTTTTGCCGTTTATTGCAATAATGGTACGGAACCCTTCGTGCGCGAGTCCGACTCGCACTTGGTTGGTTTTATAATTACGATTATGGTGCTCCGTAATTAATTTAAAATAATGGAAACCTGAAAACGAATTATCTCGTCTCTGGTGGTTTGATGGTATATTCACGTATGTATGAACATTTCAGATGCATGTATGCGATTTCTTCGAGATATTAATAATAACGGGGCTATTATTTTTTTACTGTTTTTTCTTTACAGATGGTGCCTATATTAAGTTGACATCTGGCTGATTTCATTGCTGACTAATTTATTGTGTTTGTATGTCCCAGTAAGGACAGGGTAACTTCTATCAGAACAGCCAGTTCTAATGATCTAGCTGTCCCAAATGTAAGAAATTTCACGCTTTTAAGAATTCAACTCAACGGCATCTACAATGAAAAAAATTAACTTCAACAAACAAAATGTTCTCTTGTACAATTTCTAATTAAGGATTGTTTCTGCGAAAGAGATAGTAACTTTAATTAACTCAGGATTAAATGCAAAGGGTTCGGAATTGCAAACAACTGCTGGATATAGGCATCCCCCAAGCGGCGACACATTGAACGGTTCCGTGCTAATCGCATCCTACAGACTCCCGGTAACCCTCGTTCTCTTGTGGATCTCAAAATTTCTGATTCGATCATGCAAGGAAACTCCGAGCATAGCCCTCTCTATAGAACTTTGGGTGATTGTAAGCTTTTTGATGAAGCTCATTGTGAGCGACCACGTCTCAGAGCCATTTTACAAGCAAACATTTTCCATTTTCATAATTTTCTGAAAATAGAATGAGTACGCAACCCTAAGTAATTAGGATGGAGTTAATTTTATAGATGACTAATAACAATGATTTATACAAGCAGGATTATAACATCAGTTGTTGTGATACCAGGAATTACTCAATCTTATACACGTATAAATATTATGTCTGAATATTCACTATGATCATTACGCATGTAGAGATGAAAGATTTTCTTAGCTCTTTATATAATGTCTAAATCGAGTATAAATTAACTTCATAATTAACTAACATTTATAATTAAAGGCATTGCATGTGTTTTAGTTATAACTTTCTTTTTATTAATATATCTTATGGTGTACCATAAAGCATTTAATAAATTCTAAGACTTACACACAAATTATTTTAATAAATCATGTTTCACGGTGCGGAAGAAAAACAACCTATATTGTTTCAGCAAACATTCCAATTGCCGTAATTTGGTAAACCATCAGTTAATATGAGTAATCTATGTTTTATTAAAACGATCCTATTTCAATATGTATTTATAGCACAGAGCTCGGCAACGTCTTGGTAGCGGCTAGTGATGCTTAACTATAACATTTTGTTGCAAAAAATACAACCAAATTCCAAATAAAAAGACTAGAAAGTGAAAAATAAATTAAATTTCTGAAGTCGGTGTTCCTGTTTTTGTTTTTTGACACCGCGTTCCGAAATTAAAGCAATTTTACTCTTTGTAGTGTTTGTATTTTGAAGTTGATTGCCATCATCATCATCTTATCAGCTGAAAGAGGTCCACTGCTGGACATAGTCCTCCCCAAAGCGTCGCCACATTGACCGGTCCCGTGCGACCCGCATCCAGCGGATCTCTGAAACCTTCACCAGTTCATCGTCCACCTGGTGGGAAGCCTTCCAACGCAACGTCTTCTGGTTGCGAGCAATGTGCCCTGCCCACTGCCACTTAAGTTTCGCAGTTTTTCTGGGGCTATGTTTACCGACATAGCCTCTGAAAACTCATGAATGACACAGCTAAACTGTATTTTCTCAAACATGCTTGGAAATTTGAGCTTTATTTTGACAACATTCTTCGAAATTGCTGTACTGGTCAAATACATGCGAGCAGCGGCCGGCAAAAGTTAAGTGGCCAAATAAATTACATAGTAAACTCATATCTGTCGTGTAATTTAAAAATCTTTTCCTCCGAAACATGGCAACCAAAGAGGTAACTTATCAAAGGTTTTATTTAAATTTCGAACCGGCTTGCTTATAGAAAGCTGTTTATAGAAAAAAAATAACACTTTAGCACGAGAATAATTATTGGTGTTCGTCATTGATTTTCAAAAGTAATTGTATTTGACAAAATGAGTTCTAGGTGCTACTTAGTTTTAATTTCCGCGCATTATTTGAGAAAAGTACTATACAAGCCTTGGCCACAACTAGGCATTGATGGACTTACGTATGTGTTTTTTTACACGTTCGTCCATCAATGCCTCTGTTGCTGGCCGCTGCAGTAGTGTGCTATTTCTCAAACATGCTTGGAAATTTGAGCATTATTTTGAAAACCTTCTTCGACATAAATCTCAATTGCTGTACTGGCCATATACATGCGAGCAGCGGCCAGCAAAAGTTGTATGAAAATCTGTCGTGTTAAGCGGCCAAATAAATTACATAGTAAACTCATATGTGTCGTGTTATTTAAAAAAGCGGTCAAGTGCGAGTCGGACTCGCGCACGAAGGGTTCCGTACCATTATCGCAAAAAATGGCAACAAAAACACGTTTGTTGTATGGGAGCCCCACCTAAATATTTATTTTATTCTGTTTTTAGTATTTGTTGTTATAGCAGCAAAAAAAAACATCACCTGTGAAAATTTCAACTGTCAGGCTATCATGTTTCATGAGACAGACGGACCGCGAAGTCTTAGTACTAGGGTTCCGTTTTTACCCTATGGGTACGGAACCCTAAGAATGGAACGATCTTTTACTCCAAAACATGGCAACCAAGGAGGTAACTTATCAAAGGTTTTATTTAAATTTTGAACTGGCTTGCATATAGAAAGCCTTGGCCACAATTTAGGCATTGATGGACTATCGTATGAGTGCCTTGGCTTTGCCAAGGCCCACATTTACACGTTTTTCCATGAGTGCCTCTTTTGCATGCGTCTGCAGTAATGTACTATTAAACACAGTAAGGAAAGATATATCACTTTTTTATTACAAAAATAACGTCTTCTATTAGACTACAGGCCTTTGCCAAGAGTCCCCATATACATAGTCCGGCTTTGTGCTTTTCATACCCTGAGGTCTCCCGAGGTATCCATTATGCCATCGGTCTATCTTGTGGGCGGTCTTCCTACGCTACATCTTCAAGTCCGCGGTCGCCACTACATATCCCTTTATCCCATCGGCCCCATCAGCCATCGGTTCCACGAGCAATATGCCTTCATCACTGCCATTTCAATCAAACTTGCTTCAAAATTGATTAACCTTATAGTTTGTTTTTTATTAGCCTCGCGCTTGACCACCATCTCACAGTTTCATTGGTGCACCCAAAAAAAAAAGTTTGATCAATCCACTTAGCTTATAAAATAAAAATAAAAAAGCCTTTTATTTCATGCATTAAAGAATAATATCATTATCATTTATACATAACTATTTTTACATGGTAATAATTAAAAAAGAAAAAAGAGTTATAGTATTATTATTTTTTAGTTTGTTTCTGTATCATAATAATTTATAGCTTTCATAATATCTTTTCATTCCAGTTTTTTGTTGTAAGTATTTATTGCTATTAAATATATTAAATTTTCAAATTAAATTCCAATTTCAATTATTGATTTCAATATATAATATGTCAAAAGTATAAATTAAATTTAAATTTCAGTACGAATATTCATTAAATAGATTATAATTTAATATAATGATTGAAAATAAAAATTAAAAATATCGTGCATGCATGTACCCCTCAAGTAGTGAGGGTGAAGGCCTCCTCCAGAGAACCCCATCGGTCGCGGTCTTTGGCTACTGTCAGCCAGTTTTTTCCTGCAACTCGTGTGATGTCGTCTGTCCACCTAGTTACAGGTCTTCCTCTTTTCCGATTGCCTGTCGGACCTGGCCATGACGTCATGCGAACCGTCCATCGCTCGTCGCTCATTCTCGCTACGTGTCCTCCCCATCTCCATTTTAACTTTAGAGCGTAGGTAAGAGCGTCTTTCACTTAGCTTACTCAGCCATATTTTATTATAAACCTAGCTGACCCTCACGGCTTCACTCCTGTCAACTAGGTATCTACCTACCACCTACATATCTACCCTACCTACCTACCCACCCACCTTACCTAGTTACCTAGTCACCCTACCGATCAACCTAACTACCCTACCCTATCATACTTACCTTACTTACCCTATCCTACCTATCTACCCACCTAACCTACCTACCTACCTGCCCTACCCACCCTACCTACCCTACCCTACCTACCAAAAAACCTACCAGTTAAATTATTTATTTGAATAAGAATTAATACTACAATACGAATGTAACCAACTTTTGTTTCTAGCAGTCTGGCGATCTAATTAACTTAAATTAACTATGATAGTGAGATAAGTGTGTTAAGAGTACTTTTATCATGTAGTACAATTTTTTATGGATCATCAATAGTTTTCTCACTGCATACCAAATAATAAATTGTATACGCAAAATTTTGCTACTTTAGGTTACATTATCGCAATTTTCATAAAGATCTCTAATTGTTTTGAAAATAAATTATTTCTCGGGAATAATGTAGCTTGCCAGAGGTGAAAGAATTTTTTAAATCGGTCTAGTAGTTTCGGAACCTATTCAGTACAAACATTATTTTAAGTTTAGAGTCTCGGCGCTTACTTTTGGTGGTCATGATGCTGCATGGTTTGTGTAACAATAGATTCGATTGAATTGAAATCACAAATAAGTTACGCTATACAGTGCCCCGACATGTTATCAGAAGGGCGGCCCACGTGCCCCGGTTGTTCCATGTGGATTCATCTAAGACCAACGCCGGGGCACGGGTGCCACTTCGTCAGCTTGTGGAAACCTATAACACACACTTCATGGACATAGATATCTTCTCGTAAGAGTAAGCGATGATGTGGTCGACGGTGAACGTCGACCACATCATCGCTTACCATCAGGTAAGATAGTGGTCAAGCGCTAGCCTATAGAGGATACCAAAAAAAAAAACACACTTTCGCCACACCGACGAGACCATTAAGGCACTTCTGTAGTGCTGTCAGTAGTGCGAATCGCTTAGGGGTCTCGTCGATGAGTATGTTTGTGTGATTGTGCCGTTTCGAGGTAGGTAGTTTACATACTGTTTGTATATTTATTCTGTGATATTAGTATGATACTCGTTTTAGAAATAATTAATATCACGAGGTAAGCTAATGACTGTTATTGTATTTTATTGTCCAAAAATTTGTTGTGTGTCTATGGTATGTGTTTTTTATTTTCTTTGTCATGCCCAAGCGGTTTAGGTGTTTGTATTAAATATTTGCAATAAACACATGTCGAGCTCGAATATTGATGCAATTTTCTATTTCATTTCGCAACGTTGCATGAAAGAGAACATTCCTAAAAAAAAGTGGTGAAGTGTTAAAAATTTCATGCAGTTACTTTTATACAGCATTTTGCTTTACTATTTACGGATAAAGGATAAATAAAGAAAAATCAAACCACTAATCAAGTACTCCTATGCCTTAATGTAAACTTTGTTCTCAATTGTAATATTTTTACGAAAACAAGTAGCATTTGCCATGTAATTAATAACAATGAAACACTTTTATTCCTGTTCAAGTGTATTCATAAGATCCTTTTTAAAGGAAGATCTTTTCCACCGTCGGAAACCTACCTTTTATGAATTAATATATTATTCTAAATGTTATGTAAATACAATATGTAAACTGTTTTGTGCTTGACAACTCAGTTTACAATTATTATTTATTTGTTTACTGTTAAGGAAAGAGATTTATAAATCCCCCGACACATATTTATTTCATACTACATAATTTATCTAGTACATAGTAGATACGCTTCGATCAGCAATCTATTGAAACCGTAATTATGACACGATATTTTGCGATAACACCCCGATTCAAACAGTAAAACACCCATAACTTTTAAACGGCTGAACCGATTTTATTCAAACATAGCTAAGAACACTCTCGATAATTACATTTTTAAAAATGTTTACAAATGAAATCACATTTTAAACAAAAAAAAAAAAACAAAATTGGTTCACCCGTTAGGACGCTATGTAGCCACAGACACACAGATACACAGATTCACAGATACACAGCAACTCACGTTATACTTATAACACCCCTCCTTTTCCGGCGGAGGTTAAGAATATACTTTACTAGCTGACCCCCGCAGCTTCGCTCCCGTCAACTGGGTATCTACCTATCTACCACCTATATATTTACCATACCTACCTACCCACCCACCTACTACCTACAAATCTACCCTACCTACCTACCCATCCACCTTACCTACTCACCTACCCTACCGATCAATCTAACTACTCTACACTATCCTACATACCTTACTTACCCTACCTTACCTTACCTACCTAGCCACCCACTTGATCTACCTACCTACCCACCTACCCTACCTACCTTACCCTACATACCAAAAAACCTACTTAATACTAAAATACGAATTTTAACCAACTTTTGTTTCTACCTGCGATCTAATTAACTTAAATTAACTAAGATAGTGAGATAAGTGTGTTAAGAGTACTTTTATGATGTAGTACAATTTTTTTTATGGATTATCAATATTTTTCTCACTGCACGCCAAATAATAAATTTTATACGCAAAATTTGTTACTTTCGATTACATTATTGAAATTTTAATAAGGATCTCTAATTGTTTTGAAAATAAATTATAGCCTATGTTACTCGGGTATAATATAGCTTGCCAGATGTGAAAGATGTTTTTAAATCGGTCTTGTAGTTTAGGAGCCTATTCAGTATAATCAAACACAAAAAAAAAAATATTTCCTCTTTGTAATATTGGTATAGATGAGTCGCTAAGTAGGTACAGTTTACTTCACGCGTAGGCCTCCAAAACCAATGATGATGCTTCTCTTCCACATCCCCTCAAACATTTTACCGACCTCAATGAGCAGAACGATGGGCCGGTATGCCGAGGGGGAGTTCACCAAGCGTTCCTCTTTACGGAGGAGGCACAGCTGCCCTTCCCGCCACAGTTTCGGGAACCTCCCAGCCGTAAAGCACGCGCTGAAGAGGTCCCGAAACCTGTCCTGCATCTGAGTGGCAGCTATTGCCACCACCTGTGCGGGGACGTCACCCGGCCCAGAGGTCGTCTTCTTCGCGCGGAGGAGGAGAATACCCTTGTGAATCTCATCCGCCGTCACCGGGGGAATCCGATCCTCCGGCGAAGCCACCTCCACAGACGGATATAACGAAGACTCTCTTTACTGTTGTTCCTTATGTAGGCCTTTCATCACCTTTTTTTTGGTACGTTAATTGTTGTACGAGTAATTAAATTAAAAAATTAAGATTTATTGGAAAGTTATGCTTGAAGTATCCGATTACAAAAATCTTTCACTAACAGAATAATCACGGTTCCAGTATGATAGCTTACGGGCAGCAAAGCAACGTGAGAAAATTTTAAATATTCTGTGCCCAAAAAACTCAATAATACATATGGTAATTTAGGCCCACGAGTTAACCACCCACTGTCAGCTCACGAAGAAAATTCCTTCACGTTACGGAAAGTTAATGTACGGTGTGTCATTTATTTTATTATTGTAATTCCCCTGGTTAATAAACATCGTTAAAGGTCCCACTTATTAAAACTGTGGTTGTGGTGTCGTCAAAATGTATGGCCAAATGAACACACGATGATCAGAGTTTGTGAGGTTCATCAAATTATATGGTGACTTTAAGTTAATTGGGGATTTGGAGGCATGTTATGAGTTGACTATAAAATCACACAAATCCCAGATGAAAAAAAAACCAGCCAAGTGCGAGTCGGACTCGCGCACGAAGGGTTCCGTACTTAGTAAATTTCGGTTTACGGTTTATGACGTATTAAAAAAAAACTGCTTACTATATCTCGTTTAAACCAATTTTCGTTGGAAGTTTACATGGTAATGTACATAATATATTTTTTTTAGTTTTATCATTCTCTTATTTTAGAAGTTACAGGGGGGGGGACACACATTTTACCACTTTGGAAATGTCTCTCGCGCAAACTATTAAGTTTAGAAAAGAATGATATTAGAAACCTTAATATCATTTTTGAAGACCTACCCATAGATACCCCACACGTATGGGTTTGATGAAAAAAAATTTTTTTAGTTTCAGTTTCAAGTATGGGAGCCCCCAAAATTTATTGTTTTTTTTTCTATTTTTGTGTGAAAATCTTATTGCAGTTTACAGAATACATCTACTTACCAAGTTTCAACAGCATAGTTCTTATAGTTTCGGAGAAAAGTGGCTGTGACATACGGACGGACAGACAGATAGACAGACATGACGAATCTAGGGTTCCCTATTTTGCCATTTGGCTACGGAACCCTAAAAAGAACACCTCTTTAGTACGTAGTAATAAGAGTCTCCGTCACCTAGCCCGTTCCATCATCGGACTACCAGACGTACGGCGATGCGCCATCGATACATGGTAGACATCCCACCCATACGCACAAAACGTTTTGGGAACACTTTTATTATGCGTACAGCTAAGGAGTGGAATTCCCTGCCGGAGTCTGTGTTTCCCGATAGCTACAATCTAGGGGTCTTTAAGTCAAGAGTGAATAGGTTATTTCTAGGCAAGCGTGTTTCACCGTCGACCACATCATCGCTTACCATCAGGTGAGATTGTGGTCAAGCGCGAGCCTATAGGTTATAAAAAAAAAAAAAAAGTATAAATCGTAGTATACATCAGGATGTTTCAAATAAACACAATTTTGACAAGGTAATCAAACAATTTTCCAGCAAAAAAAGTACAAGTTTTCTTTTGTGTAAAATTATTAGAACTTTAAAAGAAGGGTCGAGATACCCTGTCGAGAAGGCCTCATATAACGAATTGTAAGTGGCCTTGACATTTGAGTTTTATTGTTACGAAGATGCTTGAAGGATTTTAAATGTTATTATATAGTTATATAATCTATTTTTAATTTTAAAGACCGTATTATCGACTTTACCCTTACTGTGCAATATCTCGCATACAAAAATCTAGCGTTACATAAAAGGTAAAATTTGTAACTAGACGTCATGATTATTTAAAACAGAATTCAAAACTTTCCATATGCTCTAAAAGTGCAACCTCTCAATTGAAATAAGTTTGGAACAAAACCATCACGGTTTCACTCTAGAAGTGCAACAGGTTAAGTACAAGCAAATTGCTAACGCACGTCCTTGGCATTAAGCTTCGTGATCGAACTCAATGCCTTTAACTTTGAAGTATATTTGTCTTGGAAATTTGCTCAGTTGGTTGTAGCCTCCATAAGTCCAGTACCAATAACAAAAAGACGAATGAACATTTTTTTTTCTAACGTAAGTGTGAGCAAGTTATGTTTGCATTTGTACAGTTTAGAGACCTCGCTTTCATTGCTTGACTTTGCAGAGCACGAAATTTTCATTGAAAAGCATCATGGCAATAGATGCTCCATAATCAAAAAATATTGTTAACACTGCTCGGACAAAGGTCTCTTCATTTCCGAAGAATCTACCTCGCGGCTTCAGAGTGGGTAGGTTCTAAGGACACGAATGATTATGTATTTAAAAACACTATTTTCAAAAATTACCAACAGTTTTATGGTTATCCTAACAATTTAAGTACGTACGCGTTTTATGTGACATAGTACCTATAGTATAGTCTTACTCTAATTTGTGCCACAGTTTATCATCTGGGTCATTAGAATAAAATATCTGAAATAGATTAATGCCATTAAAATGTAACAAAGCGGTGGAAGAAAAAAAACAAAAGAATATCGCGTTTCACTACGCGTATCGCGGTGGTAAGTGGTTGCTTCCTAACCGCATAACTAGGTATTGAGTTTTAGAACAAATTCCTTCATTATAATGTAATAACATTGAAATCAAGTACTAGCAGATTCATTTCAATCAATTCTGAACACTATGTAAACATTAGAATGTCTGGTAGCTAGAATCGTACGTAAAAGAAACAAATGCGGTCACTGGATCCTACTTGAAAGTTCCATATGGTATGAAATCATATAACTAGTCAATTATCAATTAACTTATCTAAAACAAATATCTATCTAAAATATTGGATCGAATAGATTGAGATTCTGAAGGAGTAGGTATGTTTGTGCATAAAACTAACTAAATGATGCAAACGTTATTGTTACTTGTTTGAAGAATAGAATGCATCATGAAACTAGTTTTGCCAATAAACTAAATAATGAATTACCTGAATAACTTCTGTGCATTTTGTAACGTTACGTATAGCTCAGTGGAGCTATACGTAAGCCACGTTAATAAAATTAAGATAAAAATAAAATAAAATTAATAAAAAGGATATAGCAGTATAAACTATAGGCCGGCTTCAGACGTCGTGGGCAGCTAACCAGGAGCAGGTCGGGCAGGAAGGTGTAGAATGCCCGAGGTAGGCAGGTGAGCAGGCACCACGACGGACAAGCAGGCAATCGGGCAGGTAGGCAGGTGAACAGGACCACGGGCAGATGGTCATGGCAGGCAATCGGGCAGGTAGGTTGTAGAGTTGGCAGTAAGGAGTGTGGAGACCAGCTATGACTCAATAAGCCAAACAGCGAGGCCTTTGATGTGAAGGGATGACTGTTGAGGGTAAGGCTCCAAGAAATAATCCTCTTTATAAACTCACACAATATATTTATTTATTGCACTTCAGAAAGTAATTTATTTACATGAGCTGGTAATTCACAGTTATAAGAGTTTCAGAATACAAAATACACTCGTATTCTAGTACACAGTATAACCCACTCCTGGCGTTCAGACCAGATTCCAGACTAAAAAAAAAGCTGAAGCCCGTTTTTCATTCGTTCTGCCATCCCTTCTAAATTGCAAATTCAAATCTCAATAAGATCAGAACGAATAAAAACGGCTTTACAAAGGCGGGTCAGTCTGCGCTGTCCTTACAATAATGTACAACTAGCTTAAGGAAAGTTCTAGATAGTCCATGGTACCTATGGTATGTCTATGGCTTAAGGAAAATAAAATAGACAGACAGATGTCATGTCAGATGAATTTGTCAGAGTATAAAAAAATCAGTAATTTTGTAAATAAATAATATAAATTATGTTAAAGAATGCAAATCAACCAGAGATAACTAAAAGCATGCTTTACAGGTAATAAGAATATCAAAGAATACTTATAAAAGAGTTATAAAAATTGATACAATATCAAAAGATAAGAAGATGGTTTGAAGAGTGTTATGAAACGTATGTAGATGTGGAATAAATGTGCGTAGTACATTATTACCTCAATGAATAAATACCACAATTTTAAACGACTCATCTCATCTCTATAGTGTAGAAAAATGCGTATAGTTTTACAACATAAATGGTTACAAAAAAAGAGTTTCGAATTGGGTAAGTACATAGTTTTTACCGTACAGGATCTTTGCCTATATCAAATCAAGATGAAATCAAGGAATGACCCGCGAGCCTGTTTACCTTTTATAAGTTGCTTAATCCTTATCTTGTAATCTCTAACCTCACCATTGTGTTAATTGCATTGATATATATTTTAGCCACACAGATATCGTATCAGCTTTATTACTATTTTGTTAATAAATTGCCCAATATTTAAGCAATGTTGTTGCTATTAATTCTATGTATGCATAGTCACGTGCAATGTTGAAGCAAATTTACATTTATGGCTATCGTTAACCGAAATATGGGCGGATTTAGTTCCGTGAGAATTTTAGCATGGAGTAGCGGTAATTAATTACCCTAATAACGTTTCGTATTGTTTTTCAAGAAAGACACTGATGACAGCAGTTGCAATGTGGTATAATATAAGACACTGAGAGACACGTTGAGTCTATTTTTATTCTGCAAAAACGAGCCATCAGAGCGATTTACAATCTTCGCCGTCGCGATTCTCTAAGTCAGTCTAAGAGTCAGTATATCGATCTCTTTAAATTTTTCTCTGAGGGTCTCGCGAGGACCCATTTTATAGATCGCGCGGATTGCCCTCTTTTGTAATATTAAAATTGAGTCAACGTCTGCTGCTGATCCCCACAGCAGAATGCCATAAGACATAATACTGTGGATATAAGCATAGTATACCAGCCTAGCTGTGGCTACATCGGTTAACTGCCTTATTTTCCTTACTGCATATGCAGCTGAACTTAATCTACCCGAAAGAGTTCTAATGTGCGCGCCCCACTGCAGTTTTGAGTCGATAGTAATCCCTAAGAATACAGTTTCAGCTACAACTTCAAGATTTTTGCCGTCAAGATTTAAATTTAGGTCACGTTGTGGTACATTTGGTAAAGAGAACTTAAGACATTTAGTTTTTTTCGCATTCAGTAAAAGATTATTAGCTGCGAACCATTTTGAGAGAATAATTAGACTTTCGTTGACCTGTAAGACATCTGTATCTTTCCTATCTATTTTAAAAATTAGCGAAGTAGTATCATCAGCAAATAGAATTATATCCGATAATTTGGCCATCATAAAAGGGAGGTCATTAATGTAAACAAGGAAGAGGAATGGGCCGAGAATTGAACCTTGAGGCACGCCCATCTTGACTGGAGACCCGGAGGACGTCGCCCCATTAACATTTACTTTTTGCTGTCTGTTTGATAAATAGGGAAGCACAAGATCAGCAGCTTGTCCTCAAATTCCGTAATGGTGTAATTTACAGATCAGTGTGTTATGGTCGACGCAGTCGAACGCTTTTGAGAGATCACGGAAAATGCCAATGGCATCCTGGGACTTCTCCCAAGATTCCAAGATGTGACTTATGAGTTTTACTCCCGCGTCCGTTGTCGACCTACCTTTCGTGAAACCAAACTGCTGACTATGCAGGATCCCATTTGAATTGAAGTGAGACAACATCTGATCCAGCATGATTTTTTCATAGATTTTACTCAATGCTGGAAGCACGGATATAGGTCTATAATTAGAGGGATCACTCTTACAACCTGATTTGAAAAATGGTACTACTTTACTGTGTTTCATTAAGTCAGGAAACGTGTCGCTGTCCAAACATTGATTGAATATGCCTGTTAGGACAGGAGCAATTGAGTCAATAATATCTCCATGATCCCTAACGGATATCCCCCATAAGTCTTCAGTATTTTTTATATTGAGACTTTTGAACGCGTTTTTAATTGTATCAATACATATTGATACAATTAAAAACGCGAAAAGTTTAAATCTAAAGGTTGGTAAGTCTTTAGTAAAGTTTTCCTTAAGAAGAGCTTCAGCTAATTTAGATGAGGAGGGAAGAGACTTCGTAACCTCTAACGGAATGTTGGTAAAGAAATTTTCTAATGTCTCAGCGACTTCTTGCTTATCAGAAATGGTTTGATTAGTTATTTTCAATGACAACTCATTCTGATCGCGTAGTTGTGTCTTTCCGGTTTCTCTATTAATTACTTGCCACACAATTTTATTTTATTATTAGAAACACCAATTTTGTTTATTTATTTGAGATTTTGCTTGAGCGCAGACTCTTTTAAATATTTTGGAATAGTTTCTAACATAAGTGTGGAAAACTTGATCGGAAGTCAAAGATTTTTCGTAATATAAATTATATAAGATATCTCGGCTTTTTCTTATGCCCACAGTGGCCCATTCGCTAAATTTTGATTTGTAATTGTTGACGTTAACTGTTTTTACAGGACACGTTTTATTGAATTCTTGGCAAACTGTAGAAAACAACGTGCCGTAATTTATATTGGGGTCTTTTGAATCAAAACTGGCGTTACATAGGTTGCTAAAAACATTATTATTAAAAGATTTTTTTTTTTTTTGTAAGAGGTCTTAATCGAATTGATTTAGCTAGGTTATTATTGTTTTTATCTGACTCAAAATATACTAGTTGACCAGTATGGTCTGTCTAACCTAACGCCACTAATTAAAAACGAATTTTTTACTTTACAATTAGTGAGAACATTATCAATGCACGAAGCTGAGGTTGCTGTTATTCTTGTCGGTTCATTAAATAAATATTTTAAGTTAAATGATTTAAAAAATGATATGAGCTTACATTTTTCAGGTGAATTTACTTATAGATCTTTATTTAAGTCACCACAAACAAAAACTAATTTATTATCCCTGAAAAGTTTACTTAACAATTCTTCCATTTCCATTAAAAACAATGACAAGTTTGATGCTGGTGGTCTGTAAACACACAAGATAGTATGCCCCTCGACCTCTGCACATGCTACCTCACATAAGCGATCAACAGAGTAAGCAGTGATATCCTTCCTTTCCTTATATTTGGGATGACTATTACAAAGTATCAGTGTACCACCACCCACTGAGGATCTGTTGTACGCGCTGGAAACTGAAAAATTATTTACATTAAACAACATCCTATCTGGTTTTAACCAAGTTTCACAAAAACATTAGATATCCATGTGGTATTTATCTACTAACAATTCCACGTCTAAAATTTTGCCGGAGAAGCGATTTATATTTTGATGATATAGTAAAATATTACTATTCGTCTTCTCTTTTGTCGGCTCTAATAGTTTAAACTTTCACTGTCAACCCTTAATTGCCGTCAAATTATAATTAACGTGACTTGCTAGAAAGTAATATGCTTATTTCTCGTGTCTCCTGTGCAGGTCACAAACAAATATTTTTATTACTCTTTAATTTTCTTTCAAAAAGGTATACCGACCTATTTGTAATATTTTGTTAAGTCATGTTAGGTGTCACAACAATAAAATGAAATTAAATTTTGTCATAAAACAAAAAGAAATGTATGTACGTATACCTAGTATACCTTGCCTATACCTAACTACAGAAACTTTATCGTCAGAATTTGTTTATGCATCAGTAAATGATCCTCCAGTCTTTATATCAAATTATTTAGAGTCGGCCCTGAACATCATCTTCTTCCATATGTTTATAACCATGCAAATTCAAACTAAAAACTTAAATTACAATATGTTACTCCATTCTTTAAAAACAGCTCACAGATATTTATAAATAAATTCTTTGATCCTTAAGTATTGAACTGTAATAAAACCAAAAACTGAACTGTAAATTCTTTGAATGCCATAAAACCTCTCTTTATCCAAAACTAGCTTCTGCCCGCGGCTTGCCCGCGTTAAAAGTGATTTATCATCCCAAGGGAATACAAACTATCCTATGTCTTTCCCAGGATCTCAAACTATGTCCATGCTAAAATTCATCTAAATCGGTTCATTAGATCCACCTAAATCATCTTTTGGGGGTAGTTTCAAAAAAATCATAATGATAACATTAATTGTTTATCGAGGTTGGTATTTATGTCAAGTTTTATATTTATTAACCCATGAAATCAAATACTGCCATAAAAACTTCAACACCCTCTATATCGTCTTTTGGGGGTCGTTTCAAAAAAATATGAATGACACCTTTATTGTTTATTAGGTTGGTATTTAGGTCAAGTTTAAAATTTTGTTAACCTTAGAAATAAGATTCTTCAAAAACATTAACACACCCCAAATCGTCTTTTGGGAGTTGTTTCAAAATAATAATAATGATAAACTTTATTGTTTATTAAGGTTGGTATTTAAGTCAAGTTTCAAGTTTATTAACCCATGAAATAGGTTTCTTCAAACTGCTTAATCATCTTTTGGGGGTAGTTTAAAAAAAATATAATAACAACCTTCAGTATTCCTTTAGGTTAGTATTTATGCCAAATTTCAAGTTTAATGACCCAAGAAATCAGATTTTTCCATACAAACTTCACACCGCCTAAATCATAATTTGTGGGCAGCTTCGACGACGAAACTTATAATAGCAACCTTTATCATTTACTTAGATTACTATTATTGCCAAGTTTCAAGAATTTTGGAATTAGATTTCTCGTTCAATCTTTCAAACCCCTTTTTACACCATAAGAAATATAATTTTTATAATAATCATATCAATAACAATCTACGTTCTTTAAAAGTCATGAAGTATACGAGTCTGTCGTTTCGCGCACGAACGAAGCTGTATATACTGCTATCGAACGTCTGTCCTCACTTTTGATCACTGGCTTTGCAAGCTAAAGTCATAAAGTACGAGAACACACGAAGTACAAGCATAATATCGGATCACGAACACCGATCCCAACAGTTCAGCATTGCCATTGATGGAACAGAATAGACTGTTTCATTGCAACGAAGTTCGATCCTAATTTTCACAATTATTTGATTGCTGTGAAATGTTTCAAAACTCTTTATGTTAGTATATTTTCACCACGATAGCATAACTACTATTTACAAGTAAAATAAAGAATTTTTGAAGAAACTTCTTCAAAAATTATTTATTTTAAAACTAAGAGCAAGCCATTTAGTTTTATCAAATATCCACCGTGTTCTTAAATTAAGAAAAGTTTTCCCGTTTTGTACTCGTTTGCTCTTTTTCTTCGGTTTTCATGGATTTCTGTGTAAGAGCCAAGGAGGAAGACTGATAAGTAATACTTATCCTTTTTGTTACCGTATGCTACCAGGAAAGAGTTTGCAGATCAATGCAGAACTAAAGAGCTTCTAGAAAAATAACTGCTTGGTGAATAAGAGCCAAATCCTCCTCAAACACACAACTCGAAAAAAAATACTGAATAGCAATTAACGCCCACCCCTCTCGATCTCCCAACACTGCTTTTCACCGCGGGAGATCTAGACAACAACCCTCCAACCACATCAAACAACCAAGTAAAACTTCCCCCAAGCCAGTTGGTCACGTGGGGGCAAATGACCAAAACCCTCCAAGTAATATAACTCAAAAACTACTCAATATTGAAAAAAAAAACAAAAAATAAAAAAAAAACATACTAACATGTAAATCTTTAAGGATAGGAAATAGTAATGGCTTATGATAATAATTAAGTAAGAACCAAAAGTAACAACTCGGTTTCACGTATTGACAAGTACACAGTTTACGCCAGTTATTAATAACAATAACAATGTTTACGATTGTTAGTTCAAATAATATTTGTGTAAACTCTCCAGGCTGTAATTACCATAATTTACACCAGGAGTTGAAATTGAAGTTGAGAATTTGTGAAACTAAACGTTATTGTTAAACATTGACAAGGTTTGAAGTGAAATTTGTCAACCCAGAAACTGGGTATTTTACTGGTCAAGTCGCGATGAGAACATTTATATTAACATATATTTTAAAGGGCGAATTGCAAAACAAAAAAAAAAAAATTTTTTTCATGTACCAGTTTTCTACTCTGAAATACTGATTAGCTACCTAATTCAATCAATTCAAAATTTATATTTTATTTATTTTGTTTAAGATAAAAGGATTTGTGCAAAAGTGCAAGGTCTCTTACGTCCGTTCCACACAAGCAACTGAGTTCTACGCTGTTAAGGGAATATAATATCAAAGACAAACTATGTTCTAATGAATCGCGATGAAGTCAATGCAATTATTGGTTATATTGCTTGAACATTTTTCTTTTTTTTTCGTATGTGTATCTTGATTCGTCTAATTGCACTTTTATTTCCCGTGAGTATTGCCTTGAACTTTGTTATTTTTTTTATAGACTAGAAATTTGGTGCTTTTAACAAATAAAGTACCTATTTTAAGAAATTACGTATTGTGTTTGTACTCATATTAGAAAATCAACTAGCAAGTTTGAAGTCAAACTGAAAGATTGATTCAGAAAAAACTAGGTACCTATATAAAAAATGAAAGATGAAACTTTAGTATTCAAATCAAATTGCTAATGAAATTATATAAAGAATCTGATTCATCTGTCGTCTCAACGGTCGTGTTCCATTATTTGTCAATTTGACCAAATCATATCGATTAATCCTTAGTAGAGTTTCGCCGTAAGTTTCAGTTATACCAAGACTGTGGATGCCGCAACTTCTAACTGTTCACGTGTTTAACGTTATAACTTCAGTAACTGTTTGACATCTGATCAGAGCTTTGTTCCTCCGAATTAGTGTATATCTGTTAGTCACTCAAGGATGGAATACAATGCGGTATACCGTTGGTTGGACTGTACAAATATAGTATACAGGTTGATTGGTCTGTTGCGTAGATAATTAAGAGATATTGGGTGTGTGTTAATCAAATATGTCATTGTTGAGCTTCGACTTTGTGGTGCACTGGTAAGTAAAGTCAGTTAAGTAAATTGAAATTTCACTATAGTTGAAACTATCATAATAATTAGCTGTGTCCCGATGCTTCACCCGCGTAAGAAGTTTTTTTTATTATGCCAGGGGAACGTTTTTACTAATCCATAATGACCCGTCTGCTAAGTTTAATTAAAATCCATCTAGTCGTTACGATGTCATAACGTAACAAACAGATAGACAGAACAGATATACCTACTTTTGCACGTGCTAGTGACAATAAGATGATAAACAATTAATTTCTATAACTGTACAAATAATATTATACTAATATTTTACCCGCTCTTGTAAATAATGACATGGCCTTTCTACTGTGAGTATAGAAACAAAGTAAATATCCTCTCGTATTTTTCCTTCACACAAAAGGGTTTAAGCTAGAATAAACTACATTCGAGTAATCTTTAAAATAGCTTCTGGTTCGACGTTGCATTTTTATATCAAGTCGAGTACGTTTTTAATATGCTTTTGGGTTTTTTATGCTTGGACAAACTATTTGCTTAATACGAAATGTCACTATATGGATACTTTGGCAGAAAGTCTAATATTTTTAACCGACTTCCCAAAAAGGAGGAGGTTCTAAATTCGATTGGTATTTTGTTGTTTTATGTATGTACACCGATTACTCAAAGACGCCTGGACCGATTTGGAAAATTCTTCCTTAATTTGAAAGGGTATAGTTCCCATTTGGTCCCATAGTCATCAGGTCAGGATCTAATGATGGGATCACACACAGCGATTTTGGTATTTTCATCAACAATGCAATCTAATATGCACTCATAAAGTATCATTTGGTAAAGTGGAACTGGTGAAGAAGACCACAAATGCCCAATGGAATTATTTAATGCTAAGTATGTCACGGGTCTACGATATCTCGAATTTAAACGACTTTGATGAAGCAAATACTTATAGGTAAATAGTAAGCAAATACTTATAGTGATGAGAATGGTATCATCGAACTGATCTTATGATGAAGCCGGCAGGTAGGCACTGGAATTCCGAAATAAAACAATGTATCCTAGTCGTGTTTGGGCTTATTGGCATCGTCATGAGATTTACTTTGGCTATATATGATATTTATGGCAATTGGAAGTACCTATTAAAAAGAGATAAATAAAAAACATTTTATAAAAACACTACAAAATGAAAAATAACTTTCTTTTCGAAGTCGGTGTCGAAACACGGAAAACAATAGTTACCAAAGACACCGACATCGGAAAAGAAAGTTATTTTTCGGTTTGTAATGTTTATTTTTGGAAATCGATTTGTCGTTTTGTTCTTGAGTATATCATCATACTCCTCATCTTATAACAATTTATTAGGAGTCAGCGCAGCATGTCTTCTAAGTCTTCTTTCTTAAACACGACATCTTTATTTGCCGTAATTTCAAAAATCTTTTCTTTCACACAATCCATTTCATCATTTCTTTTGGTTTCCTCTACCCTTATCAATATCCCACATTCATACTCTAAATTTTCCTGACGACATCATTCTTATTCCTTACATGCCGATTCCATGAAAACTAATTCATTACAACTTTTTTGTCACTAGTGCCACTTTCAGACTTCAGCTTATAAACTCATTTTCTTTGACCCACTTGAAGGAAATCTTAACTCCGAGTTAGTTGCTAACACGAGATTAAATAACAAATAAGTCATATTTAATTGGCCGGGTTAGCTACAAATTCCCAGTCAAGCAGGCCCTAGCAATTTAACTTGGTCACATGCAATTGTCTTTAGTTAGTCCCTCTTATAGCTTAGCATTTAAAAGCCTCATCATTGTTACGCAGAAATTCCCCTTAAGTTTAAGGGTAATGCGGAGGTCGCAAACTGTTTCTACATTACCTGCTGCCATTTCGTCCACCTTCTGTTAATTATATTCCTCAAGGTATAAATTTCAATCAAATTGACAGGAGATTCAATGAGCTATCATAAAAATAAAGTTTTAAACTGATTTATAAACATACTGAAACTTGAACAAAATGTTAAGATTTTTATCATTTCAATTTAAACTTCTGTCCAAAGCTCTATTTTCTTTTACATTGATTAGTGTCACTGCTTTAGCCTACGGCCGGAATCAATACATATAATAAATCTGTAGGAAAGTCGTTTTTGTGCATTGAACATATTAAAATAAAAAATCTCCAGGGTGTTAAAGGATAAGGTTCTGTAGAACCCATTTCCAGCATTTTTGAAATTTTTGTCTGTTTATCCGTTTATCTGTTTGTCTGTTTATTTGTGCACTCATGACGTAAAATGTACGAAGCCAACTTTTATACATAAACATTATGCGTAACTGGACGTATTACAAATTCATTCAGTTGTAGGTGAGGGATTTCCAAAAAACCTACATACTTTCACTTTCATAATATTAATAGGATATATAGGATAACATAAAAACCTGACATATCATCAACTGACTATTCTAAAACAACAACGTAACAATTATTTAGTTATTAACAGACTATAAATATCATTAAGGCACCAAATTATCAACATTTCTTTTTAAACATTCCGTCAAGTTGTAGAGATATTTCAATACTATTAAACGAGTAATATTTGTATATAATTTATATGTTTAATCATGTTCTCAAAATGGCTCTAACGGTACCAATAAAATTTTCAATATAGGGATTTAGGGGGAAAAAAATCGACCTTCATAGGTCTCCTTCAGGTTGAGGTTTGGCATCATATTCTGGGGTAATAGTAGTGAAAGAGAAAACATTTTCAAGGCCCAAAAACGATGTGTTAGGTCAATTTTTAACTTACATGTTACGGACAGCTGTGTTCCTATTTTCAAATTACATAAATTACTAACCTTCCCATGTCTGTACATTCTAGAAATGGCCATTTTTGTAAAAAGCAACCCGCATCTGTTTCCATCGTTACGTGAGATACGAAAGAGGACAAATTGTATGAGATCTCAGTATCAAAATTTATTGCACACAGGTAGCTATAACACCACACTGTTAAAAAAAAGCGTTATGTGTATGGCGCCAAAGATATACAATAAGTTACCTGAAGTTATAAAAGAACAACAATTTAGAATATTCAAAAAGCGACTAACTGACTTATTGTTGCAAAAATGTTACTATTCTATATCCGATTTTTTGAATGATGACTTGTGATAGTATATAGGAACATATTTTCGTTTTTCTCTACGCTGATAACCTGCTATGTCATATGTATGTACCGGTGTCTACCCATAAATGTTTGCATGCCGAAAGGCAGGATGTACAAGGATTCTTGAACTTTTGTTAACATCTTATTGTAATACCTACATTCTATACAAATAAAAACTTCTTATTCTTATTCTATTCTTATTCCTATCTTGGAAAATTCATTTTCTTCGACCTCGGTTGGCCTGGTACTAATTATTAATATAAGTGCTATCATATTTTTTATTATCACCCTCTTTGACATTGCTAGATGAATTAATAGTCACCCTGTATAAAGACTTGATAAAATCATACATCCTCGAGAGCTTTAAATTTAGCTTAAAATGTTCAGTGAGAGCAAACGAGCATTTGATATCTACTGAAAATGTTTTCAATGATCTTCAAGCGTTCATCAGATTCCAACCTCATCGAAAATTTAATTTATGAGCAAAATTCAGCGTTGGTAGTATCTTTCGCTCAGTGGACGGCTTAAAATAGAACGATGAAGATACCCTTGAGGGTATCATCTGGAAGTGTCGTTAAAGAGTACGAGTTTAAGATTAATAAGGTGGCATATTCCCTTGGCGTTGGAAAGTAATTTGGATAAGTTATAATGTTGAAAATTAATGACATTGTATGAGGGTAATATCTAAAATGATCACATGAACCATGATTTAAATTGTTTATAATTACTTGGTAAGAACTATGATGAGCGATTTCTTCACGTCATATAGCTTGAGAGAACTGAAATCACGTCAATCCCTAATATTTAAATATAAAAAAGTATAGGTGAAATCAGTGCATAATCGAAAAATACATCTTTAGTAATGACGTCTTTACAAAAGCGCTTATAATACCAAATAGTTTTCTATTTAGATAAAATGTATTGTGATTATTTAAATTTAAACTAAGAAAATTACCAAAATCGTCCATTTGTCACGTCATGATGTCTATTTAATAGGCACGATACAATCTAAACTAGCATTATTTTATGTATTATTATTTGAAATGCCTTTCATCAGGTTTATTTTCAAATAACAAAGAATCATTTATCTTTGGATTGCTATATAACATAGTTATTTATAGCCTTTTCTTATTGATAGCTAGTAATAACGCGTGTACAATTTCAGTATTAATTTATATTCCTGTTAGACAAATATCTCGCCTTGTTTTATTGTGCCTAGTTGTAACACGCTTCTGTCTTAATCTAACTTAGTTTTTCGGGCCATCTTTCTGACTATCGGTGCCTCGTCAGTTCTGACATGAAACTTGCCGAATTTGCTCAATAAGAGAGAAATAATGAACAATATTTCCTGTAATGTTCATGTCTTTCCGAAAAGCTGATGGAAAAACTGACAAGACGTAATAAATAATAACTGAAATGGTGCGCAAAATAGATTGTAGGTTAGCCCAAAGAAAAAATATTACTATGACGGTCACGAACTCGGTATGCACAGCTATGACGGTCAAATGTGAAATGTAACAGAAAAGGGTAGGAATGATATGCGTGGCTTTCATTCAATAAACACAATTGAGTGTGATATTTTGAGTGATGAGGCACCCACTTCCTACTGAAACCCGCCAGAAATAGAATTAGCGCCAAAGTACGAGTAACAGAGTTATTAAAATCGAATTAAAAAACGTTTATTCAGATTATGCTGAAAATCAGCACTTTTACAAATTGCGTGTATATAAGACCATCCTCAAATCAATGAACTGTTATATCCTATCATTTTCTTAGACAAAATAAGACACATTTTTACTGTTTGAATTCATTTGACCTCGAATCTAGCCTTCAATAAGTTGAATGAAGCAGAAAAAAACTTGTTAATTATTATTCTTAGGTATATATCACACTAATCACATCACATTACACTATCACACGTGATTATAAAGGCGAAAGTTTGTTTGTGTGTTTGTATGCTTGTTACTTCTACACGCTCTAATGGCTAGACGGATCTGGATGAAATTTGGCACAGAGGTAGATTATAGTCAGGAATACACTTGGGATACTTTTTATCCCGGGAATATGCTCCCTTGAGATAATTTGCGACTTTCACGTGAACAAAACCACTGGCAGAAGCTAGTCTATGAATAACATAAACACCTAAGACAAAAAGATCGGAGCAAAAGACTAATATATTTAAAAACTTAATTAGGAAAATATAAGGAAAAAGAGTACGCATACGCTTCTCATTTAATATTTTAGTATTTGTGCCTGGATTTTTAATTTTGCCTTTTACGGTAATCCATCGTTGATACGTGACACAAATTGCTCTTGACGCAATCTTTTCTTCTTTTCGAGAAAAATATTCTTAGCATATGAAACGCTTATCCGATCAAGAGTTATTAAAGACGTTGGGTAACTAAAGCAAAATTACGGGTACCATATTTCATCCTATTTTTTGTTTTAATGTCGTCTTCCCTGTTTAAGTATTGACTGGCACCAAAATATTAATGTAAAACTTTCTATTACTTATTCATTTAGTAACTCAATCATTGACTTTCCCAACTTATTTATAAAATTAAATAGGTATTTATCAATATCAATAAGAGCTAATATGCTGAAGCTTGATCTGGACACTTTGCAAAATGATTATCTTCGACTTTCTATCACGTCAACGGTGAAAAGGTTAATAGATTCAAATTTAGATTGTACCGACACATTGCCACAAAGCTCTATTGGATTAATTAAAGAAATCAATTTTAATTAAATGATAATGTTCTTGGAATGTGTAACAAGGTGATTAACATTATTTTCTTATAAGTTCTGTCATTAACTCTCACTGTAAACAGCTGTTTCTGTGTATAAATATTGGTGCAAACCAATATAATGTATGAATTTATATCGAAGACGACCACGCGCCGACATATAAGTATATACTAATATATAAATATATACTTTTTGGTCTTTTCGATAACTCAGCCCTTTGGTTCCTATGTTGTTCTTTCATTGTACACGTATATAATGTTGATAGGTAGGCGCAGCGTAAAAGCGTTTACTTTGTCAAAAACAACATCGTTGTTTCGGAAGTATTTTAAGGTAAGGTTACATTCTAAGAAAACCAAGTACCTATCTTTTTTCTTCTTTAAAAAAAAATCAGGTTAAGAAATAAAGTTAGACCATTCTTAGATGACTTGGCTCTTGTCAACATACTGTGAAAATTAATACTGTTTTCGGTTTTTAATTTTTTATGTTCCTTAAATAAAAATAAAAATATTAGAAAGCAATTAAGTAGGTATCTAACTACGTACCTACCTCATTAGGTACACACAATTACAAAATAAAGATTTAACATAAAGTTTAGGTAGCCATCTCGGGATTTATTCGGTGCCAAATATACAAGCGATATTCTTGGAAAATCGATCCATTACAATTTTCCTTAAAATATTTTACTAACTGCAAGGAAAAATATTATGGATTGGTCACTAAAATACAGTTCACATATTCTATATCATTATTTTTACCCGTAAAGCATTAAAGAAATAAAATACGCTTTCTTGTTAACATCATCACACGTAAGTCACATTAAATTTATTTATTCCTCCTAAGCCTAAATGTTGGGCAATAAAAAGGTCCACTTAAGTTTCGTGTAGTAGTTAATTTATGTTACCTCAGATTAGTTTGGTAAATTAAGTTACGATAAGCGTTGTGGCACAAAATAATAGTTAAAAACCCAAGAACGAAAAAAGATACCTTGGGCTTTAGACTACTTCTGATAATTATAAATATAATTGCTGATAGAATTTCATTTTTTAAGCCATTCCTCTTGTCAGTTGCTTAACCCCTTGTATGCCGTAATTAACTGATTCAATTAAAAAGCCATTGTTTCTCGCGTAGATCTGCGTTCGATATGAGGGTTTAATATCATCATTTTTTTGCTTGCTTTAGGTAAATTTTGTTGTCGTATGTTAATGTAAAGTTTGTATCTCTATATTTGATCCACTTAATTTTTTCGTCTGCCTGGTTAATGTGCTGACCTATAAAAAAATAAATAATAAATTCATACGGACATGGGCAAAACACTACAAATTTATTAAATATGTAGTTTGGTACTTATATCCATTGTACGGTTAGTACGGTACAGGCCAGCAATCAAAATAATAAATAAGCCTAAATTCAAACAAATCAACAAGGAATATAAGTTTTTAAGCTGATATGGTCACAATCATATATCATGGCCTGTATGTTATCTGTAGCTGTGGGCAATCATAAATATTGGATAGACGAAGCGAACTGTTGCTTGCCGAATCAAGCAATCCATTAGGAGAGTAAAAAACTACGATACCCAAAAATCAGCCATGGCCATTGATGTATTAAAAAGAGGAAGATACGTTACGCACTAACTTCGTGATCAGAAAACCTGGGCTCGGCGCACGACTACATGCGCCGAAACTCACACATCTGTGTTCAGTGTCATCACCAGTCCCAACCCTACAGTTACCGATAGACAAGGACAAAGATAGGAGACGCCGCTGTAGTGCGAGCGATATCGCGTTAGCCACCGAATGTTGGCCGAATGTTTACTATTATGAATGAAATGACATTGCAATATGTGCGTATCGTGTCTCTCACGCATGTTTGTAATATCTGTCTCGCTCTCACAAATATGGCGAAGCAAACATTAAATATTATTGTAATTTTCAACAAATTAACCTTTTAACTGTACTTACGAGTGGTAAGTGATCTTGTGTGCCTTATTTTTCTTCCTGGTATTATTTAAACACTGTTTAGCTACACCAGAAGTCATTTTGATGCGTATTTATTGCAAAAAAAACATAAAAACACTGAAATTAATGAGCTGTGTGATCAACAATGTGCCGTGTGCGCGACTGAGTACCCGCTACGGGCTTTCACTTAGATTAGTAGGACCAAGCACTGTGAGCAGTCCCGTATCTTCCTCTTTTTAATACATCAATGGCCATAGCAGAACACCTTCTCGAATCAGCATAAACTACTGGATCGAGTTACATGACCCACAGATTATCTCCACCGAACACCATTACGTACCTAGAATGGTTCGGGAAGCAATTGAAATAACCAAGTGCATAAATTTCAATGGGGACGACGGGTTTCAATCGTTGAGAGCCTGGAATCCAGTGGTTCAACTTTGTAAAAGTACTGAACATGTGTCAAAAGTGGATACAGTGAGCATCGTCTGTCGTGAACAATGTCGAGTAACTAGTGAGACGAATTCTGAACAGTGTCGAGTAACTAGTGGGACGATTTCTGGTAGTAACGGCATCTTGTGTGAAAAACGAGTGAGGAAGAGGGTAGACAGATATGTCAGCTCGTAAACAATACCTACTCACAAAGACTTTAGTTCTCGTGATCATTGCGCTTGTAACGGTGCCGAAATATCGAGCTCTCAACCAAAATCAAAATATACATGGTAAATATCCTGAAACAAATATTAATTCTAAATCAACAAGGAGCTTAGCGTAATTATCGTAGCTTTAATTACTTACGTTTGCAGAACTATCTGGTTGTTTAACTAGACGGTTTGGAGGTCACGTAATGTATACATAATTTGGCGAATTATTTGACGTTCTAATTCATAAATTAATCAGTTTAAATAGAAGCGTTATCATCATTGTCCTTTGTTAACTTTAGTAAAAACTAGATTAGTTATGAAAGTCATTTACATAATGAAGCAAAAAGCACTTTGAAATTCAGGTTATTTCACAAAGTAGTTGGCAGCCAAAAAATTAGGTCCCAGAGAATTTTTCAGTAAAACTTTTATTCTGACATACATCATGTAAAATGGTCATGAATTAACTGTAAGCAACCAAAAACGCTATTATAATATTTAAAACTAAAACTCCAAACGAATACTTGTGAAATCGTTGGATATTATAAAAGAAAGACACCTGTTTGGCATGTTAAATAACATGCCAAACAGGTGTCTTTATTCCATGTATCCACATAGGTACATATTTTAACATAGATATTCTTATCATAAACGAATACCATATACCCGCTAGATACCACCTTGATCGAAAAGAATTTTCTGTATATGTTTAAAAATAATCTGGAGCACGAATCTTTGATTGCCCGAATATTGCCCAAAAAAGGTATTGGAACGGACAAAAAAGGGATGAATGAAAACCGATTTTTAAGTGAATCTACCCTGATTTAATTTATCATATTCCGCTTTTAGCATTTTAATTGAGGTTTTGAAAGCACCACCGTTTGACTTTGATTCTAAATCGAATTCCGTCTGTCGTTTTCTTTTATGCCTATTACCGACGAGATGATCAATTAAAAAAACAATGAAACTGTCCCTATTCGTTTTTCGGTTTGTCCTACAATGTCGCTAAGTATATTTACTTTTATTGGATCTTGTCATTTCTGCTACACTAATCAAAAAGACATAATAAAAGTAGAAGAGACACTAGCTTCACTTGCGTGAAAGTCAAAAATTAACTAAATGAAACGATCTACAACCGGAACAAATAAGTTAAGCCGTTCTTATGAAACTCCCAAACATCTAAGGTAGAGCTTCAGGATAATAGATTTATGAAAAAAGGAAGTACATAGGATAAGATTGATGTGATTGCACAATTAGATACTGTTATTCTAGTGCTTTCGTTTCAAGAAGGTTATTCGATAATAAATATTGGCTTGAATTTTTACTAAGCATCTGTTAATCTGAACCCGTTTATTTTGGAAATGGCTCAAAATTGGCCATTTCTACGTCAAGCCAACGTACGAAGCATACGTTTCTTCAAAAACATCAAAATTTAAGTAAGGCACCACTGTATTGTCTTAGTACGTGTAATAACGCTTTTCCTTGTTGGACAAAGACAAATATAAAACATCCCGCAATCCACGGTGTGACATTCGATGTTATTTGTTGTAACGGCTAGGTCACGCTAGGTAAGCTGCGCAGGCCGCTAACTGGTAGTTAGGAGGTAGTTAGAGAAACAGCTTGTAATTTAATACATATATTTAAAGTTAAATATAACAGCTAGGTCGAGGGTTCTAGCGCCACTCAGTTCTGTACAAACGCCGTCACGCGGATAAAATAGTAAGGGGGTACCGTCCCTTGGCAGCACGTGGTAGACGCGGGGACCGGTCAGCACCGGCACAGCGATAGGGTCGCCGGAACTGTAGCAGCTTGGGGTGCGCAGGGTAGGCTGCGCTGGCACCAGCTCGCGCGACGGCAGGCCGCAGGTAGGCAGGCAAGACCGGGCCACGTGCGTAGGCTGGCACGGCGGTAAGCCGCAGGTGTCAGATAAAAGGACCTGGCGGTGGGCGTAGGCAGCGTGCAGGTAGTTGGCAGCGTGCAAGTAGTAGGAGAACGTCAGGCCTCAGCCCGTACAATGAGGCAGCAGCACGTGGCAGACGTGGGGCAGTAGACCGCGGCCGGCTTAGCGGTAGGCCGCAGGGACTGTAGCGGTTAGGGGTGCGCAGGGTAGGCTGCGCACGCCGCTACGTCCTTGGGTAGCGCATAGCCGGACGGTACGCCCGTACGTCGACCCCGTACCATGAGCCCCTAAATCGGGGCACACAGAGTCGTGAGGATTGAAAGTAAGTTGTCCGCTAAGCTAAGCCACCGGAATCGAAATGACCGAGTGACAGTACTCCGGCAAGTTAGAGTTGTGCCGTGTCTTTAGAGATGTGACTATTAACCGACTAATTCTGATATTATTATCATTCGACTATTTTCAGTTGAGATCTCACAACGCTACATTGTCCAGACAGCGTTGGACAAATAACATCGAATCATCGAAAAATCAAATAACGATGTTATATTTTTCTAGGTTAGTTCGTACGTTAGTTCCTACGTTTAGTTTTTCACTACATATAGAAAATAATGATTAGTTAAAAGCATTGCATATCTTTACATAGATAACACAGAGGAACTAGTTAGTAGTTTCTGACACAAACAGGAAAATTTAACATGTTCGCGGACAGGAATGCCATAGCGTTCGTTTTTCAAGCTCCTAGTGACGCAGATGCTATAGCGGCCGTAATTTTAATGCTGTTTTTTGTCGAAAATGCGACGGCTAGTTATCCTACATAAGTATTATAATTAACTTTCTACAAAGTTACGTTCACACTTATGATTTTTAGTATTATAAGTGTGTAATTGTCTAGGATATATTGAAAATAATGATTTGAGGGCCAAAATTTATCAATTTTCATTCACTAGCACCGCAGAGTTTCAATACGCATTGAGAATACAAAAGCATTAAAAAAACCAGCCAAGTGCGAGTCGAACTCGCGCACGAAGGGTTCCGTACGTCGTAAATTGCGGTTTACGATTTATGACGTATAAAAAAAAACTACTTACTAGATCTTGTTCAAACCAATTTTCGGTGGTACATGGTAATGTACATCATATATTTTTTTTTAGTTTTATCATTCTCTTATTTTAGAAGTTACAGGGGGGAACGGACGCATTTTATTTATTTATTTATTTAAACTTCATGTACAATAGTGGTACATAGGCGGACTTAATGCCACAAGGCATTCTCTACCAGTCAACCTTTGGGTTATAAAGGACAACGATGTGAATGGGTACAACAAAATAATATTTAAAAAAACAACTTGTATACGAAAATGTATATACTTACATATAATAATACACATATACAAATAAAAAAAATAGACTATTTTACCACTTAGGAAGTGTCTCTCGCGCAAACTATTCAGTTTAGAAAAAAATTATGGTAGAAACCTCAATATCATTTTTAAAGACCTATCCATAGATACCCCACACGTAAGGGTTTCATGTTTTTTTTTTTTTTTTGTTTTAGTTTCAAGTATGGGGACCCCCAAAATTTATTGTTTTTTTATATTTTTGAGTGAAAATCTTAATGCGGTTTACAGAATACATCTACTTACCAAGTTTCAACAGCATAGTTCTTATAGTTTCGGAAAAAAGTGGCTGTGACATACGGACGGACAGACAGACAGACATGACGAATCTATAAGGGTTCCGTTTTTTGCCATTTGGCTACGGAACCCTAAAAACAAAGGAACTGAATGTTATGAATAAAAACTCTAATTCTTATTTTACATGAAAAGCTCAACTGCACCATTTGATAAAACACAAAGCGCGTGTTTGCTACTTCGAAACTTTGAATTTCTGGAAATTATCGTTTGTATGTGAAAACAAAATATACAAAAAAAAAGCACCTGTTATTGTTTCCAGAAAATGTTCCAAGAATTGCTTTCATAATCATCCACAGCCCGACTTCGCCCACTGCTGAGCATAGGCCTCTCTCTTCTCTTACCAATCACCACGTTTCCTTGCCAACCTCATCCAGGTTCTACCAGCAATGGCAACAATGTCATCTGCCCATCTCGCCGCTGGATGACCAGAATTGCTTTAAAATTAGAAAATAAGTTTTGTGTTTCATCTGCCTCGTTATTCTAGTGGTCGCAAGTGCTACTGCGGATCATGAGGTCCTGCAGTTCGATTACCGTGTCAGGTAAAGTGTTTTTAATTGGGTTTTTCCACCTAGAATTCCTCATTAGCAGCCCGGAGTCTGGATGTGTGCTGGTTGATGGCAAAAGGCTCACCCTCTATTTTATTGCACATAATCATAACTGGTGTACTTTAGGTGCACCACTGGCCTACCCTTTAGAGAATACAGACGTGATGTTATGAAACTTGTAACTTTAAATGATATTACTTTTGTCATTTTATACATATACAATAACTAAGTTGGTAAATTAGTTCTAAAGTACTAAAGTTATATTTAACTTCCTTTATACTCGTCTCTAATATTCTCTGGGACCTACTTAAACTAACTTATTTGTACATGTTCTTAATTCAATAGCGTGGAGTTTCCTACAAACTTGGTATAAGTTGGAATGAATAAGTCAGGTAAATGCCTTCGCTCATTTGTTTATGAAAAGAAAAAGTCATCTGTTAAGTTATTGAAATTTTAGGCTGTGCTCAGATAGACAAAACAGTCGTCGGAACAAAATAGTTTTTTTTTTAACTTTTAATGGCGGTTGAATAAACATGTATCCATAGATTCGCTAAATATTTGTGTCTGTGCGATGAGTAAAATACATAACAAGATTTAACTAAAGAAACGTAATTAAGAAGATACATCTACCCTAGATTCAACCGAAGATTAATGTGACCGTGATTAGTAAAATTGAAATGACAGTGAATGGTTACAATTTTATTATTCCAGTTAATACGAATATATAATTTTGCTGCAAGTAGGTACTCGGAATCAGTTTTAGGCTAACAAAAAGTCAACTTACTATTTAGCTATTTTACTGACTATATATGGTACTACTAGGTACTCTGGTAGAGTACCTAGACCTCTTGATATATCCCAATAAATATGATGCTGGGGTTGTTCAAAATTTATTTTAGGTTTTTTCATCCAGAGTTTTGCCGCAACATTCTAGAGACAATAAATAATAGATAATTTATTAATTATCTGAAAAGTCAATTCTTCTTCTTTGCTTTGCTCTTGATAGAGCGATCGTGTTCAAAATTAATTTGGTCCATTCACTGATGCTTTTTTAGAGTTTCGTACCCAAAGGGTGAAAACGGGACTTTTTTTGTTATTTCAATTACGCTAAGGATTTTTTGGGTTACAAAATAAATAATAGATTTTTTCGCCGATATTTAGGCCGTCCAATGTTTTGTAAAATTTATTAATTTACCTTATTATTTTGTGTTCAACTGAATTCCAATTGATACCTGTATCAAATAGGATTGTTAGGTTGAAACGAATCCAATTTCATTTTGTGGGTTGCGGTAAAGTCTAATTTTGCGTGGATGCTTGATCATTTCAGACGTGTAAATCATAACTACATCTATTTATCTAGTAAACAATTATGTGTGCCTTTTTCATGAAACGATATTATTAAATATAATAAAGTGGCGCCGTCCAACATTGGTGACTCCTTCGGAACTATTCAAAATTCATCTGTGGGTATTTGAAGAATCTTCATATAAATAAAGTTCCTAATATTAATAAACTAGCTTCTGCCAGCGGCTTTGTATTAATTATAATCAATATTGTCCCGAGGGAATATATTTTCGTGATAAAAATATCCTATGTGCCATTCCAGACTATAATGTATCAGCGTGCCAAATTTCATGCAGAGTCGTCAAGCCGTTTGAGCGTGAAGAAGTAAGACACATATAAATACACACACTCACAAACTTTTGCCTTAATTATATTAGTGTGATAATATTGTTTTTAATACGAACCTATTATCTAAATTCCGCACGGAACAAATATTTTTATGGGCTACAGATAGTTGTTCCAGATTTGGCTTTTTGTACTTTTGACTTTAAATTATAAATGTTTATCAATGCACCCACGTTACACGAAAACTCCTAGTATAGGACAACGTTTTTTTATGAAAATAATTGCACTCAAAAATTGTATGCGTCGCTGAACGAGTTTACACCTATCATAAATCTGTGGCCATTGTGAAAAGGGATCTAAGACCAAATATGCAACTTTACAGGAAACGCAAAAAACACGCCGCGCGCTTCTAATATCGTGTTTGACCTTATGTAAGTCACACATACCAGTCACATAAACCGATACCAAATGAAATATATGTGATATTTTTTGTTTTTTGCTATTAATTATATTTTAGTTATTTTTTATGTAAAGTTAATAGTTTTTAAGATAGTGACTTATACTAAACACAAAATGAATTCTTTGAGGGTAAAAAATAAGTTTCATCCCTATCGCCCATAAGTTAAATGTTAATTCACACAAATTAAAAAGGCACACAAGTTAAAACGCATTAGGAATGATTAACCAATTAATGCAAAGAGATTTAGATTATTTCCCTTTATTTTGATGAAAACGGATTTATGTCTAGTAATATCACCCACAAAACCATTTTTAAGGACCAGGTGTTGTTGTACTTATAAACACCAACTAAATAAAAAGTGGGTAATGTATGTTAATTTAGATTAAAACACACAAAATAAAATAAAAAATTGTTTCCGTTTAAAAGAATACAAAAGTGCTTGAAACCGACTTTTCTTTGGTTTCAGTTCTTTTACACAAAGTAACTTCTTTTTTAGAGATAGCTTTTAGCCGTTTTCAAAAAACGATAGAATATTTTTTTTTGATCACTTTGGTATACTCAACTCATTGTCGTCAGAATCGGACTTATACCACAGAAATTAGGTATATCTTATAATCTCAACTCACACAGGTGAGATAGTGGTCAAACGCGAGCCTATCATTAATTTTTTAAAAATGGTTTACCGTCATGCTCATTATGATCGAAACAAAAACAAAACTATTCTCAAATAATAAAAACTCTATGCGTCTGGCTGGCATCGGAGTAAAAAATTAAAAAATACAGAAAAGTAAAAAGCACTAGTGAAAAAAGTGACACTTTTCGCACAGTTTAGCTGCTTAGAACATGCTCTTTTCGAGGACATGCATTGTAAAGACCATTTAACCCTCTTAAATCATTGGTTTCTGTGAAGTTTTCTGCTTTCAAGAATTCAATTAAGTGACCATACAACTCTAATATTGAATCATTCTTTTATCTTTTACCCAGAATTTTGTAGCACAAATTGATATTCCAAGGATAGATTATTGCTATTTGATTGCTATTGGATTGTTGATTATCCAATATAATCGAAGCTTCGATTGCCCGTGCTTAATCTGAATATTCAGATGGGACTTAACTTCAATTACCTGGCATCATCGTCAATCAACTAAGCATAACGCAGTTTACTGCTGTACTGCTTCTCAAAATAAACTCGAAAGAATACACACACGAAAACATACTAATTACAATGATAAGATACATAAAAATTATGTAAAGTTTATAAAGAAGGAATATAATATCACAAATACGCAACATTATTTTACAATATTGTGTTTTTTGTAGGTTTTTTGTATCATCAGTCATTCTAACAGAATTACTTTTCATTCATCAGAAAATAGATTGAGTTCAGGACTAGATTCAAGGAGGCCGTTGAGAGCAATTGCCATTCTCGGAATAGGACACATACGTATATGAAGCCTTCCGTATATTAAATTCCATTGATTCCAAGTGGAATGATTGCGCCTCAATCATTCCACTTGCAATGATTGAGGCACAATCATTGCAAATGAATTACTTACACCCTATAGCAACCGAAGTATATCAGTTACTTAAGGGCTTTAAATTTTTAATGACAAATGCATCGCATTCATAGATGTCAAAACGTACGGGCTCGTTGATGGGAGCCAATCAGCGACGTCCGGTTTCGAAAAAAAAAGGAAAGTAGTAAAGTCGAATAGTAACGTTAGTTTTATCTCTCGTTCGAATGCACGTCTCGTTAGCTAACTATGTTTTCTGACATCTCATTCTGGATTGATTCAAGTGAAAGCTATAGGATTGAAGATTTTCAGAAATATGCTTTTCACGTCACTACTAGAATAATGTAGGTCGTCACAATTTTCTTCAGTCCCATTTATTATAATTGTCTTTCCATATAGTTAAACTCTTTAGGATTCGGTGATCAGTTCATCGTTATCAATTAGATTAGATGAGATAAAGCTTCATATAATTATTCAACATTTTGACGGTTTTGATGTATTTTACGGTGCTTATTTATCACTAAACAGGCTTTAACATATTTTCTTGTTTGTTATTTGCTTCTAGATACTCCTTTTTACAACTTCTGAGGTTCCAGAAGTTTTATTAGCAACTAAAACCTGCTCACAGGATTTTAGTACGTCAATTTGTCTTCTGTGATGATGATGATTAGCAAGAATATGCCTTTGTGCGGTGTGTGATAGATTGTCTATCATTTGGCACCCTGTTTCCTTATTGCGCCAATCTTTTATTTTAGCTTGACGGATGGAGCAATATGTTCTTGCTAATACCCGAAAATAATGGTTTCCTGACATTTATATGTAACATGTGAGGAAACCAATATTTTAAGAGATGAATTCTTTTGGATATGTTTTCATATTCTGTATTTTGACTGTCTATGTTTTCATTTTTTTCTTCGATTACTGAACTTGAATCATATGTTCGATTTTAGGTTGGGTATAAAAGTGTTTTTATGTAGATCGTTCCGGATTGTTAATAGGTATAAGCCTAGTTCCATTTTACAAGGCATTTTACCATAACTAGCAACAACTTCGTGAACTGTCTTATATCTCTGCGTACCCAATCGGGGAATCTAGGTATGTATAAGGTTATCGTTGTTAAATAGTTTTATCTCCAGTTTAGCTGTTGAGTTAATATTGTTTAAACAAAAGTCAAGTTGGATAGAATTAGTGCACTTTTGTTTTAGCTATTGTTTCGTTATTGTGATATCTGGTATCGGCACGAGCAGAACGAAAATAGCTCATCGGCAGTAGTCTCGATACGAATAGCCTAAGGGTCATTAGGGTTTTATCTCAATGGGCAATCATCAAACGTGGAGAAAAGTTGAGCGGTTTTTTATTTCAGAGTTACGATAATTATTTTTGTTCCAAATAAAGCTTACGTTACGAAACTATTGCTATGAATCTTGAGTTAGAAAACAGAGAACTTTTCTTCCTCTGTCTAGGGGAGCATTATAGATAATGTGTTAGGGTTTTTCGTAATCCTGCAACACTTTTTTAGAAAAACTATAATCTCTTATGCAAACAGTACATTTTTCAAAATAAGATCAATTTCTTATATTTATTTTAAGGGTATTCTGGCAGAACTGGATAAGTGCACAATACATAATAATGAGAAAAAGCACTTAAAGTTTTTGAGAGATCATAGTTTAATGTTGAAGCATACTAACAACATGATATCAGTACTTGTAGTTAGATATGTTATCAAAGAAGTTTTTGATATATTAATTTACATAATAATTGTCATTAAACTAAAGGAAAAAGGATAACTTCGCGTCAAGTTAGTGCAGTTATTTCGTTTTACCAGAAATTTGTAAATAAGCTGTAAATCCCTAATAACACAAAGTATTAATACCCGATATACTAATAAGGGATCATTGTACGACAATGACTTAGTTCATGATGAGATAACTAAAATAATTTTGTATTTAAGACAGAAATTTACAGAATTTTTCAAAGTTATCCGTTGTTACCTGTTTTTTTTTTGGAAGATTACTGTATTTTTAAAACAAATAAGTAATCTATTTTTAATTATTACGCTTTAATTAATTTAAACAGCTTAATCGCGTAGGTACACTGCTAATTATAAGAGAAAAATAACAAAAGAAACCAAGAATGCATAAAACTACACATCTTCCTCGCAAGACAGTACATTCTCTTCTTCAACATCTTCAGGAACAGTATTCCCCGTTTTCAAACTTTTATACCTGGGCTCCAATTTCTGCGGTATTTTATTCTTTTTAATCAAATACAATAAATCCTTTATTTTTGCCTGTGATATAGGTATTGATTCTTCATTTTTTTTTCAACTCGTTTGGAAATTTATCACGTTCCTTTCTTTTTGTTCGTGAAGCTCTAGTCTTTCCTTCTTTGGCGGTAACGTCTATGTAATTAAAATTTTAACTTATGTCGTAGTTAAAATACATTCTTTTTCCCCCTTTAAGAATCATAGTCACTTAATTTCAAGCCACTGCACTCTATAGTTAGTGCAAAGTTATCGGAACATTAAAACTTCAACATTCTGAACAGTTTATGTCCTTTGGAACCTTTGCTGGCTGATCCTTAGAGCGAAACTTGTAGGGTAAACCATCTGCTCGCCTTTTTTTTGCTATGTATACTGCCCAACATCCAGGATTCGATTTTCTCCACCTTTTCAATGGTTTAACTTTTTTCCACAATTTATTTATAATTTTCTAAAATATAGAATTAGCAATATCAGCCGACTCTTTTTGTTTTCTATTTTCTTCCCATAGCAATTGTGTCATATTATTTTGGTCAAATAAATCATCGACTCCATCATTATTGGGCTGTAGGTAATCTTTCAGAAAATCTCTAGGGGCTCCATCATTAGCGGGCTCTTGTTCAAGTAAATCTTGAAGAGTAATTAAATCACCATCTTGATCCATGTGGTGGCTGCAGGAGGGTAAATAGTTTGGATCTTCGTTATCAGATACATCACCAAACAAGCTTTCCATCTTCATCTCGATTACATCGCCGACATATTCATCTTGCGAAACTCTGGTACTGGTTGGCGACCTGGAAAAAATATAATAACACTCACTGACTACAGATATCTAGACATTTTTCTTCTTAAGAGTGGCATAGCAAGGGGAAGATTATAGTATCGTAAAAGGGATAAAACTAGGTACACTCACCGGTAAGTTAAGTCTTTAAGTTTCAGTAATCTCAAGCGGCAGTTGGCTTGGCAGAGGCAGCTATGGGTAGCATAGAGTAACCGTTGACTTTTCACCAAAGGGGGACGTCGCTTTCCTTCATACCGCACCCCATCGTTGCTCCGGCAGACGGCCGAGTTAACCCACTATTAGTATATTATTACTCTATTTTAGAGGTATGAACATACATGCAGGAACGCATACCTGATTATTGACGTTTGGCAAATTCAGATTCATTCAAACTAGGTACACTCACCGGTAAGTTAAGTCTTTAAGTTTCAGTAATCTCAAGCGGCAGTTGGCTTGGCAGAGGCAGCTATGGGTAGCATAGAGTAACCGTTCACTTTTCACCAAAGGGGGACGTCGCTTTCCTTCATACCGCACCCCATCGTTGCTCCGGCAGACGGCCGAGTTTACCCACTATTAGTATTTTATTACTCTATTTTAGAGGTATGAACATACATGCAGGAACGCATACCTGATTATCGATGTTTGGAAAATTCAGATTCATTCAAACTAGGTACACTCACCGGTAAGTTAAGTCTTTAAGTTTCAGTAATCTCAAGCGGCAGTTGGCTTGGCAGAGGCAGCTATGGGTAGCATAGAGTAACCGTTCACTTTTCACCAAAGGGGGACGTCGCTTTCCTTCATACCGCACCCCATCGTTGCTCCGGCAGACGGCCGAGTTTACCCACTATTAGTATTTTATTACTCTATTTTAGAGGTATGAACATACATGCAGGAACGCTTACCTGATTGGCAAATTCAGTTTTAGTTTTTTGCACATCTGTGACGACAGTAGAATGTTGAATCGGTTCGTTATCACTTTCAGAAGAAGACTGATATCCTGGAAACATTTATTAAGTATTAACTCAGCGTCTTACATAAATCTTTTGTTTTGAATGAAGCAAAATTATAATCTCAAAATTACGTAGTTAGAATATAAATACCTTGTTTTCCACTATTATTGAATACCAAAGACACATTCTCCTTTCCTCTGGACGACATTATCACATACCTTTTTGTTTTAACAAGCTTATAGTTTGTAACAGAAAATTTAAATAAAAATGTCAATGAAATGTTGCACATGCGCAAGCGACGATGTTGGACGGAGACTAAAAACGTTAGCAAGCAAGCAGAACCGACTAAGTGAGCCTTATCTGTTTTTGTGAATGTGAATGAAATGAATTTCTATTTTAATCTATCTACACTTTATTTTATGCATAAGTATTTCACTATCAACACAATACAATTTTGATTGACTAAGTGTCTGAACTTTCGATCGCAATATTCTATTTGTATTTTGCCCATTGCATTTCTGCTAATCTTTGGCCGATTAATAGTAGCAGACTTATTTACTAAATAGATTGAGTTTTTTGAATATTTGCGTGACTTTATATAGTCTCTGGGTTTTTCTGTGCCTAGAAACAAATTTTACTTCAAAGTTTATCAAAGTTATAGTGATATACTCACTATAACTTTGATAAACTTTGAAGTAAAATTTAAAGCCTAACATTAAACTAAAAATCGCGGGGAACATCTGCAATGATGTCCTTTTATGTGTCTAGAAACAACTTTTATTTAAATATCTGTGACAGTTCTAGTTACATAGTATAATTAACCAAACTTTAAAAAAGTTACAGCAGGGAACATGTCAATATGCAAATGAAAAACTTTTCATCCTTCAATCATCATCAACATATTCCACAGCCTGACTTCGCCCACTGCTAGGCATATGCCGCTGTTTTCTTGTGCCAGCCCCACGTTCCTGTGCCAGCCACACGTTCCTGTACCAGCCACACGTTCCTGTGCCAGCCACACGTTCCTGTGCCAGCCCCACGTTCCTGTGCCAGCCCAACGTTCCTGTGCCAGCCCAACGTTCCTGTGCCAGCCCCACGTTCCTGTGCCAGCCCCACGTTCCCGTGCCAGCCCCATCCAGGTTCTGCCCGTGATTTAATTATTATTTAAGTGAAATTAGGGTGTAATTATAAGTAAAATCACAATGAAACGGCATAAATACATAGGATTATTGTTTTCCTGGCGAAGTGTCAAGTTAAATAAGAGTTTTTGCCCCGGTTGTCGACCGGTAACCTATCGAACAGCTGACGACCGAACTACGGCATTATACAGGGAGTATTGTTTACTTACGTTTTTATAATTATAGCACACAATATTAATTAACTTTGTAATACGCTCGCCCTTTGTTTTAACGTAACAATTTTGCTAATTTAGCCCTCTGTAGTGTTTGTAAATCGTTTCGTTGACAGCGTAAAAAAAAGAAACAAAATCAACATTAGGCCCATTTAATTAGTTCTATTAACTGATTCTTATTCCTCATTTTTACCAAATGCTTATGATTTTTGAATGGTTAAACTATTAATCTGCAATAAGTCATACATTCATATTTATAACCACCTCATTCTACCTATATTTAATAAAAATAATGCAGAAAGGCAATCAAAATCAAAAAACTCCATAATAGTTAGCTTTTCAAGCCAATTCAGCAGCCTACCTTATTTCGGTTCAGAATTAAACTAACTTTTTTTCCATTTTATTATTACCTACTTATATTTTTGTTTTTGTTTTTGTTACTTCCCTTCATTTCCAGATTTTCTGTTTTTTTTTTTGTCTATTCTTTTGGATCTCACCGTTTCTTTAATTCTACTTTCAGTGAATTATCCCGAAACCATGCCTGTGATGACACGTAAGACTCTGCTCAGGATTTAGAATTTAAACTTAGAACAGCACTCCAAGAGTTAAAAGAATCGCAATAACAATGTCAGGCAATGTTGCAGGAGAGAGATGAATGTGAAGTAGAAGTGCAGAATGTAATGTCTAAAAACATAAGCCTTAAGCGGGAGCTAGTGGTGCTGAGTCAGTAATATCAAAATGTTGTTGATGAACGCGACCAACTGCGGCTAGTCACGGATGGTTTCCATAATGGTAGTGATTTATATGAGGAGGCTTTAGGTAAAGTTAGGGACCTAGAAGATGAATTGGCTCATGCTAATTGTCAAATTAAGAATCTGCAAAAATAACAGTAATGTACTCAGGTACAGAAAACATGCCATTTATATATTGAGCTAATAAAATCAAAAAGTAAACCTCATTCCATAACAACTATTGACCTGACTGAAGATTCCTTATTAAATGAGACAAATAGGTATAAAATTAGTCATACTAAACTGAAAAAGTATGCAAAGTTTATTAAAATAATTTAAAATAAAGAATATTCCACTCAGAAAAGAACCTGTTGACCTGCTTAATAAATTAAACATTTACCAGATTAAATTAGAAGACAGCATAAAAATCTATGAAATTGACAAATAGGGCTTACAAAATGATATTCAGGTACTTGGGGACAAACTGGGCTCCCTTTACAATTAACCCTCAAAGTGTCAATTTCCAGACACAATAGAAATTACCATTGTTTTAATCCGATTCGGAAATATGGACAGTTGAGCTGTTAATATGTTAGCTCCCAGTTACAAATTAAGGAACACATTCTGGCCGCAAATGAGTTGGTGATGTGTCAATGTAATTGTCAGATAGTCTCAAACCTGAAGGCTGTCCAGCCTGATGCAACGGGGGGCCCGGCCCAGGCTGAGAGGGTGTCTCAGGTCGGTGTCTTTGACCATGACCAAGATATAACTAATATTTCACAGGAAGTGTCTCAAGTAGACCAGCCTGAGACTGTTTTCTTTGCATCTAGTTATAGTAATCATGGGTCTCATTCGGGTCTGTTTACAGATGGTGTTGGAAGAGGTGTAGGTAAATTATTAAATAGCAATCAGAGTTATTTGACTTTTAATTATTGTATTCCTGGTTCATCTTACAAGCATATTATGGAATCTTTAACAAATAATGTATATAAATCAGATACCAATGTTACTGTTTTTATAGGTAACAGTTTGGATGTAATAAAAGGAGACATCACTGAGTGTGTAACGGAGATAATAAATTTGAATTGCAATAAAATTATACTGTGTGCTTTTCTATATTTGGAAAAATTTACTAGTAGACAAAATAATTATATTCATATGCTGAATAAACATGTACATTTCCTTGTCAGCCATTACAGTGATAAATTAGTTTTTTTTGACATCAACATTTTTGTTGATAAATTAAAGTTGACAGGCAAAACAGTGTATCTGCCTATTAGGGTAAGACGTCAAATAGCGAGGCTATTATCTTTTACTTTAAACTCAGACATAAATAGTACGAGTATGTCGAAGTCATGTACTGTAGTTGATATTAGTAGTAATACTAATTTACAGGTGGTGAATAACATTAATAACGTTATCAAATTCTGCTATTAAAATTTATAATTTAAACTAGTTTGTAGGACAAGGGAGGGTACCAAAAACGAAACAGTTGGGAGTACATCCACCAATAAGAAAGTACCTTCTTGCTCTCACACAGTTAATTTAAAAAAAGGGGCTAAGCAGAATTCTTCGAAATTATTCCATCAAAACATTCAAGGTTTTACTGCAAAGAAATTGGAAATAGAACTGTTTTTAGAAAAGACAATGTTTGAAATTATTTGTTTTACTAAGCATTGACTGAAGGAATATTCAATTCTTATTAATTATGAAAATTATACTGTGGGCAGGTGTTTTGACAGAAATGTTATGTTGCGTGGAGGTTCACTTATATTAATCAAAAATGGTATTAAATCAAAACCTCGTAAAGATATTGTAGATCTATCAGTTGAACATAGTGTTGAACTGTCCTGTGTTGAGCTGGATAAGCATGTCTTAGTATGCGTAGTATTACAGACCCCCCGATTATAAAAAAACTACTGTATATTTGAGTCAGTGATGGAAGATGTTTTGTTTTCAAATCATTTAATTTGTCGCATGTGTTTGAGGAACCAACCCGAACAACTGTGACTACTGCTACATGTATTGATAATGTGTTTTGTTCCTGCGACTACTTAAACAAAGCCCTTATGAATTGTCTGCCTTCGGATCATAGTGGGCTACTGGTAACATTTGAGTCCAACATACCAATACAGCAAGTGCAGATTCAATACAGACCAATAACATCCGGTAAATTAAATAAATTTAACAGCACTTTAATTGGTAAGTTAATTTATCATGACCTCACAGTGAACGATGATAATATTTTATACAAAAATATACGTCACTCACTTCTGGTTTATTACACGCTAACGTTTAAGCCTGCCCGCCTGAATTTAACTTTTCAGATATAAACCCAATAACAGTAATACAAGCTTTTAAGCAAATAAAGGTTAAACTGACCGAAGATCAGACAGACTATAGCGCCGTACTTAGCTTTGATTTTCAATTTGTGTGTGGATCAAGGAGTCTTTCCGGATCTAATGAAATAAAGTAAGGTTATACCACTTTTTAAATCCGGGGACAGTAAAGACACAAATAATTATAGACCAGTGTCCGTGTTGCCGGTATTCAGCAAGGTATTTGAAAAGATAATTCAAAAGGATTCTACTATGAGCAACAAAATATGCAAATAAGGTTGTCATGTTACATAGTACCTGCTTACTTACTGTACAAATATACATAATTATAGTCATGTAGTAACTGCGTTACCGACTGTACCTACCATGAACATATAATAAGTTATGAGTCGTACGTCGCAAACAGCTAGAGTAAACACAAGTTGTCTAATAGAAATTGTATCAAGAAGTAAACATAGCCAGTCTAACATCATTAACTGTTAAAAAATGTTAATTTCACGATAAACACATGATTATTATAATTTTCTCAGTTTTAAATACATTAACTTGTAACGTTACGTTCAGCACAGACAGCTATACGTAAGCCACGTTGGTAAAAATAAAAGTAATTCTAAACTAAAATTAAGAAAAAGGATTTTATTAATAATAAAAACTAAGATCCGGCTTCCCACGACGTGGGCAGCTAACCTGACAGCAGGTAGGTCAGGAAGATGTGGTATAACCCGAGGTAGGCAGATGAACAGGCACCACGACGGACAAATAGGCAATCGGATAGGTAGGCTGTAGAGAAGGCAGTGGGTCAGATAGGCAGGCAAACAGATAGATGGTCAAGGCAACTGAACTAGTAGTCAGGCTAACTAACGGGCAGGTAGGCAGTAGCACAGGTGCAGGAACAGGCAGCAAGGGGTGTGGGGGCCGGCCTGTGGCTTCATACGCCGATCAAACGAGCCCATTAACATGAAGCGGTGATCGACTAGGTTAATGAACTCAAAATCTCAATTTAGAAATAAGACCAGAAATAATAAAAAATGGTTTTACAGAGAGGGGCAGTCTGCCGCTGCCCTTACAATAATGTATAACTACCTTAAGGAAGGTCTAGGTGGTCCATGGTACCTTTGTTATCTCTATGGCTTAAGAAAATAAAAAAGACAGACAGACAGACGTCATAATAAATGAAAATGTCACAGTATAAAATACTCCAAGATTGTACAAATTAGCAAAATAAATTAAGTTGAAGATATTAAATCAATCAGAGATAACTGAAAATATGCTTTTCAGATATTACAATATCAAAGAAAACGTAAAAATGAGTAACATGAGTTGAAACAATTTTAAAAGATATGAAGGTGTGGTTTATATAGATAGTGTAATAACACGTATGTAGACGAATAGATGTGGAATGAATACCACGAACTCCAACGAACAAAGTAAGCTTTAAATAAATATGTGTGGGTAAATAGACTTAAGGAACAAAACTGAGTACAATACATTTTTTAATTTACGATTTCGTATGTTTACAGCTGGAGGGATTTATAAAGTAAAACTGATGTGGGTTTCCATTAACAAAATAAAGTTTGGAAAAGTCGTTTGTCTTTATCCTGTTTACTTTAGTAGCTGAACTTCAATTAATTATAATATTAATAGTATCCTTCCTATATAATCACTAACTCTTTGTGTTTCAACCATTTTTGAATAATAATTTCTCAATTTTCATTCACAACTTACGATTAAATTAATAGACAAGCAAGCGTGGTGATTAATGCTCTATCCTTCCTTATAAGAGAAGAGGTCTTTGCCCTATTGTGGGATGGTTCATAGGTACATATTCGTAGCCATCAATACTTTATTACAAAATCTACTTTGCTTTTGCCTTTCAAAAACTTAAAACCATGTTGACTATTTTACCAATAAAGTTAATTTTCTAAATAAAATTGGACCCTTTAAAAGGATTTACTAGTAAACATGCGACTACGAAATTGCGTCTGGCTTTAATCTGTTTATCAATCAGTCGTAGTCTTGGACGATTTAAGTTCTCGTAGAACTTTTTTTGCAATGTCAAATGTATGAAGAATATTTCAATGTTTTTCTGGCGTGTTTGTTAAAAATATTTTTTTTAATCTTTTATTATATTTTATTTTTATTGAGTACTTTTACATCGTAAAGATTAACAATGAATTAAAGTTCATCGTGTATTCACGACGAAATATTTGTATCATATTGAAACTGTAGAATCAAAAAACATTAAACCTAGAGCTAAACTCAAACCACATCATATGCTTACGAATTTTGTCTTAACAAATTGTGTCCACAAACATTCGAAGTGCATCAATATTCTGTTTGAATGATGTTCTACTTTTGGTTAAAATCGGAAATGGTATTAAAAAGGTCAAACTGACTATGAGCTGCATTGTGTGTGAGATCTTCAAGAAGGGCATTAGAAGGTTTTTGCGGGGTCGGCAGCGCGATTGTGATGCCCCTGGTGTTGCACGCGTCCCTAGGCCACGGTGACCGCTTCCCATCAGGTGGGCCGTGTGCTTGTCTGCCACCTAAGTGGTATAAAAAAAAAAAAAAAACCTACTCCTAAAGATTGTTAAATAATTTTAGTGTACAGGGCTTCTTTTTATGATATAGGGGAGCACTAAGAAGGGATTTTTGGAAGCCTTTGACTATAAAGTTGTGTCATGTTCCGTCATAGGAACGCAAAAAGAAAAATGGATGAATTGTGTGAAGAATGATTATGAAAGAAAAGGGGCTGAAAGAAAGCGTCACGATTGATAAGAGAGAACATTGTGTTTCGCAAAAAAACATCTTGCCGCCTTTTCGACACAACCAAACTGCTTAAATTGTCATGCAACGTATATTTGGACTTAACGCTTGAATTTCTTTGTTAAGGAAAGCTAGAGTACACTGGCTTGCAAGCGCTCTTGTAGCTCGCCGTAAGGGGCTGCGAACTAATGTAGCCAAGTCTTTGACAGCAGGTACCACAGCGATGACACAATATTTCTGTGATATTTTAATAAATATGCCATCATCACGATCAGCCTTTTTTAACGTTGGTGGATGTCACATGTCTTCGAATTTTTGGTTCTAGGACATGCCCGTTTCCTCACGATGTTTTCCTTCACCGTTTTGAGAGCAGTGGTGATGAAATAATTTACACAAAGTAAAGCGCCTGCCTGGGTTCGAACACACGACCTACAATACGCAAGTCGGGGCCGTTACCCCTAGGCCACCATTGTTAAATCAATACAAATATGTAATTTTGTTTATTAAAAGATCAGCTGATATTAGTCGAGACACAGAATAATAATAATTTTCAGTTCATTAATAAGAGATAAAAATTGTCTCACCGAAGCAGCATTAATCATTTAGCGCAACGTACCGTGTACCTTTGCACTATTCTATTAATTTATTTATTTATTTAAACTTCATGTACAATGGGTTCAAAAGGACACAATAGTGGTAGGTGTACAAAATAAAAATAAAAATATGAACACTAATTAAATTTAAATATTAATTAACTACCTGACTAATCAAATACATAAATGATTTCTAAAACAATGGACTAATACGAGTGTATATTATAATCAATACCTCATTCTAAATGAGACATTTTTTTATTTTTTAACTTACAAGTATAATTGAAAAATCAATGGAAACTCAATTAAACATAATTTTTCATCTAAATAAAATGCATACCGCTACAAACAATACGTAAAAAAACGCGATGCGAAACATTTATTTGAAAATATGCGACTTCTGAATATTCCTGATATTTATACTGTCAAGTTCTTGTACAATCGTGAATATGTATCAAAGATGTTGTTGTCTGAGGCAATATTCAATTATAATTTGTCACATACTTGGGATGCTTAGAGACGAAAAACAAACATACACTATTTGTTTACGATAATATTCAAACATAATTTGTCTGTTAAAGCGTGAATGCCGCGCTTGATTAGTTTTAGGGTCATATTTAAACTGTTACTAGTTTCGCCCGCGTGAAAAGTGTTTTCTTATCCCAAGGGAACATTATACCGGGATGAAAAGTACCCTATGTGCTATTCCAGCCTATAATCTATCTCTGTGACAAATTTTATCCAGATCCGTTTTAGCGTGATTGAGCAACAAAAAAAACACACATCCATCCAAACTTTTGCATTTATTATATTTTTAAGATAAGCTAAACCTGGTTAACTTTTAATATCAAATATTTAATTACATTTGGGTAACCTAAAGAAAAATACGCAAAAATGTTTCTGTATACAATAAATCTAATTCCAAACAGCTGTGAAACTCCGTTCATCTCACTATTACAATGGAACTAATCTATAAGCTGAGACCCAATTTAATCTGTCCGAGGCAAGTCCACACTCCCCGAAGCTGCCGTTAACTGAGGCATTAAATTACCACTTCATCAGCTTTGCAATAAATCGAGGCAGATGTACGTTTATTATTTACCACGGCTCTTAACACTCGGAATGAAAACGCCATTTAATTATAGATAAGGATGATCTTCAAGAGATTAGTGTTTTGTTTTAAGTATAAGGAAATAAGTGCACAATCATTAACGTATTTTCAAATGGTGTCTCGCGTAAATCTACGATACGATGAAATAAACCTATTTATTTTCGAGGTTGTTGTAGTATTGTTATTCTGATGTTACATAATAATAATACGCTCAACTTCTTTGTTTCAGATTATTGAGGAAGTTGTTGGTGACGCATGACGAAACATGGACAGCGCAGGCAACAATACCACATTATATGAAGATGACGCGCTATACCCGAGCGAATTAGCTCTTCACAGAGAGTTCAGCGCGACAGAAACTGTTCTTGAAGGCTATTCTATATGGCCTGCAGAAAAATGTCTAGAAACGTTTTTGTTCAATGGCTCACACGCCGAAGAGTTCACGAATAAAATTTTCATACACAATGGCACTCGAGTCATGTGTTTGGATCACGCCCCAGTTTTGACTAAAAGTACACTTATCAGAGCAAGCGTCCTTGCGGCTATGGCTGTTTTATCATTCTTTGGGAATTTGGCAACGATTATAAGTATACAGAGAGGCAAAATAGGTCGAGGAAGAGCGAGACCGTCTTGGACAGCGATATATAGTTTGATATTTCAACTGAGTATAGCAGACTTATTGGTGACAGTTTTTTGCATCGCTGGTGAAGCAGCGTGGTCCTTTACGGTGCAGTGGTACGCCGGGCATATAGCATGCAAATTGTTCAAGTTCCTGCAGATGTTCTCTTTGTATCTCAGTACTTTCGTGCTCGTGCTCATTGGAGTGGACAGATGGCTCGCTGTGAAGTATCCGATGCGCAGTATGGCGACTGCGACGCGGAGTGGCCGACTTGTAATTATCGCGTGGGTCCTGATTCTCGTCTTAAGTGTGCCACAGGTCAGTAATCATTAATAGCTATCTCGAAGTTTCTTGCGACTTTGTTTTTTGTTTCTTGTTATAAAGTACCGAGTAAAAGTAGATACACAAAAGTGAACTTACTGACTTAAATGTCAAGTAAGTAATCCGGAGCAATTAAAACTTGGCTCTGGCACATAGTTATTGCAGAACAGGCAAGATTAAAGCGACACGTACTTAAGAGACAACGTTTATTTTCTACACACATACATAATAGTAGACTGGTTTTGGTAATACAAAAGCTGTCAATTGGTATATATTGTTCCAAAAATGTATTGCATATTCGAATCCGTGTGAAAGTAAGGTGATTTGTAGTACGGAGTATGCTGAAGCTGAATTACGATTAGGCACGCTATTAAGTAGGTAAGGCCGCAACTGTTATTGCATAGCCATTCCTGCTGATATTTATGATAAATCGTTCAGAAAAGTTAAAAGCTGCGTTAATAAGCACACTCATTTACTGGATGATTAAAGACCTAATTCATGCGTAACCATTCTTTGTTTGAACCGACCACTGGCAGCCACTGGCCGTGGTTAAGTTTAGTAATTATAACAATTCATTTTTTATTTACAACCAACCATTGGCCTTAAAAATTCATTGATTTATCTTTCTGGCTTAAATTTTTGATAAAGTTAATGATTTTTCCACAATGATTTATTGATTTTAAAACGTGTCTTCATTGGTTTTGTCAATCATGCTTTCTATAACTCAAAGTATGTTTCATTTTATACCAGTGACTGAAACAAACTTTATTTCATGAATGTAAACGTGAACATACCTTTTTTAAATTCTACAATAAACGGTACACTTTTGACTGGTGAAGATATTAGTGACTTTAACAAACAGTTAACCGTCACTAGAAATTAAATATAATTGCACTATTGGAATTGAAAATACTGGCACTGAAATCCTATGAGCGTTAAAACCAAAGAGTGTGAGTTCACTTAGGCAATATTAAATTTGGTGTCATCTAGTGTAGTTAAAACGGGTATAAAACATCTGCTCCAACAATGAAATAGTCGGAATTGAAATACAAGGCTATTGTTTTTGAATTTTACTTGTTGTAATTTAACACACATTTTAAAGTTCTTAGACGCCGTCGATTTGATACGCACTGAAAGAATGAATATTATAACTTTGATGGGGACAGTGCTATATTATGGGTAGCCAATCTGTTTAATTTATATTATCCAAAGTTAGAGTCCGGGCGAAAGTTGGTAGAAGTTGATATCGGATAAATAAATAATATACAATGACCATCTTTTAACCATTGATGAACAATATTGTAGAGTAAAAGAATCATCCGCATAAATAAATACCTTCGGATGTATTTTTTACCACCTTGAACCGAAAAATGTTTGACTGAAAATTAAAATGGCATCAAACCAAAATTGACAAAGATGTTGCGTGGTATAAACAGTGACATTGTTTGTATTTTTTTTAGTTCCCGGATTCTAGCAGAAACAAGCAGATTTTTTGGTTTTGGACTCTATGTGAAAGATGTACAGTCACCAGCAAGAATAAAATATTGCGATTGATGACTGTGGGAAAATTATTTCAACTCTCCTAGGAAACCATTGAAATAATATTTTATAATTGCCACTTCACACTGTTGCCTACAATGAAATAAAAACAAATTGTTATATTTATTTATAATTGTATTGTTTGCGACGCTATAATATTTATCGGTCCGTTTCAGTAAGAGGAAATTTCCAATACGCTACAGCTAATTATATCTTACCGTATATTTTTTGGCACTCTTTTTTTTTCGTTCATATTGGTACCAACAAAACTCACTCATATTATAAAATCATAAACAATGGATGTCAATAGGCTCATTGTATTAAAAATAAAAATGAATGTGTATTAACCGTCTACTGATAAAAATAAAAGTAATAATTAGTAATGATTTTCAACTAAACATTCTGATTTCAGAAAGGCATCCCTCTAGGTGGAGGGACCTGGTCAAGTTTGCGGGTGTCTGAAATGATCAATGTTGATTCTAATTTAACATTGAGCCTTTCATTAAATAAGTATTTAGCGTATTATTTAAGGTACAAACATACATCATTATAATATGGAGATAACTATACCTTCTATTTTTAACTGCCTAGTAAAATAAGCGCTACTCCTGAGCATGAGGCCCTGGGTTTGATTACTGAGTCGTGCAAAGCGTTCTATTCCATTTCGAATTTCTTAGTAGCAGCCTGAAGTTAAATGTGTACCCGGTTGATGGTCATACGCAATATGGTTTGGCATATAAGCGAGTAACCTCACGACATTCAAACGCTTCAAAATTAAAGACTTGATCTAGTACCGTACCAAGTCAATGCAAAACAACAAAATTAAATAATGTAGTTATGCCATAATAACGGCTAAAACATCCAATTGGCTGTAAGAAATTGGTTTCAGGGATAAGACCGCCTTAAGTACGTGCAATATTTTGTTTATGTTTTCTATATTTTATCTTTTTCTGTTGTTGTATAAAGTTCTCTGTTATTTATTGTTCTAACTTTTTTTGTTCATTCTATCAAGGTTTTACCGTTTTACCTTGCAGTATCACAATAAAGTTAATTCCCGTCTTGGGTTATAAACAAAATAACATTCTCTCTGCGATATCAATTCTCAATGTCCGTAGTTTTTGAAATCGCTCACTTAACATTTTAGTTGCACATGTCAATCCACAATATAAAGTACAAAATCAAACAGACGTTTCGTGAAACGATACAATTGATACTCCCAGATGTCATATTGCCTAGGCCCCCATAAATGTTTTAGGGGTAGACGACGAAATATGCTTTGCCAATGTAATACTGAACCCCCAAATTAAATTCTCCAAAATGCGGCACCATAACTTTTTTGTAGTTAGTTAATGTTTTTTATACGCAGTCCCTAAGCCCGTTAGTTATTTGAGTAACTAATATATCACTGCTCTATTTAGAATATTGGATTGAAAATTGGAATAATCTAGCTAAAGAAATATAAGATTTATTTATGTCATCGACTTTATCCAATTACAACGAAGATAGGTAGAATATTATGAAGGTATAATCGACTCCACGTCGTCGGTGAGTATTTTAACGTTGAGTTGGTAGCGGAGTACAGAGTTCCGATAGCAAACCGAGGCCAGCTTTTACTAGCATTCTTACCAAATACGTGTGGCCTACAGAAGTCAAAGTTGTGACTTTTCTGAATTACTAGTCGAAAATCAATAAAATGGGATAGTTTATGATAACAAAAGAATCAGAGACAAGTAACTATAACCTTCTGCCATAATTTACTCCAACAGAATGGAGACGATAAAACCTAGAAATCAAATTTTCTATTGTCGGAAATATATAAAATCCTCCATAACGCCTTTTATTGTAGACACTATAATCGAAACATCACTGTACTTAGGCCCTGCGCAGACGACAGACTATCCGTGACGCACTTTTTAGTCTGTGAAAATAGAACCTATGCAATTGTATGCAGTAACGCACACGACGCGCAAAAAGTCCGGCGCACAAAAAATCCGTGTAATTCGGGCAGACCGCACCCCGCCGCGGCGCGCCGCTCCGCACAAAAAGTGTGTGAAAAAAATTTAACGTTTGCTTCAACGCGCGCTAACGCAGACGGCGCACACTTTAGTCGGCAATCTGCATTTGCTAGGGGTGGACGTAACGCACGCGATCTATTATCATGGCGCCAGAGGTCGATGTAACTATGTTAATTCAAGAAATACAAAACAGACCAGCAATTTATAGACCAATGCACCTCCTCATTGTTGTTGACTGAGTCAAAGCAGGTCTCAAAATAAATAGCAACTCATCAAATGTAGTAACAGACATTTTATAAAATTTGAAAAAAATTGCCGGATGTTGTTTCAGAATTGAATGTTTAGTATGGAACTGTCCCTTCAGTAATCTTTTCGAAAGTATAGGATGTACCCAAAATTCTCTTTTTCTTCTTCTTTTTCTGTACTTCATGTACAAAATAATACTTCGCGATCTCTGCACGATTTCCATAGCGTCTACGTCCCTACAGAGTACAGCTCTGCCGACAAAATGATCGAAGATTTGCGTCGTGTGCGTTGAGTCTGTGAAACATCCGCGACCGATTTTTTGCGCGCCATGCAGACTTTTTGTGCGCCGCAGACTCGATCGCACAAAAAGTGTGCCGTCTGCGCAGGGCCTAAACTGAATGCATGCCAATAAAAAAAAAAACATAAACTCTCTTCTTGTTCGATCTTTGTCCTTTTTGGAAGTTTTAGGATTTCTTTCACTTTAGCTTGAAGTAATTGGCAAGATTGGTATCTTCTACACACGGAATATTGTAATGAAGACACACTATAAGTACAATAAAAGGAAAACATCGTGGATTTCATTGAGTGGAGAAACTTTTCTACACTTACCTACTTTTGAAGTAGATACATACTATCTCACTCACAGCTGGTATTAACCCATTGAGTGCCTATAACGTGGATCCACGCGATACACGATAGCTTTTCAATTGTTTCGGTAATATGGCATTCAATCTTTTGTACCGATTAATATGGCATTCAAACTTTCGTAGCGATCTTATCACATCGCTAAATCTTAGTATAGGCCAAAAGTCGTAATTTATTACCCTATTTTTTAATAGCACTATGATAATAAATAAATCAATTCATATTATTATCTCAATCCCAAATCAATCTCGGGCTGAAACAAATGAAAACCAATAAATCGATCAATATTGTAGCGTAAGCCTGTTTGGCTTACGTTACAATATTGATCGATTTAGTTTTAGTACGCTTGTTTGCATGCAAACAAGCATACACCATACACACAGCATGCAAAGAAGCATGTAGCAAGCATGCAACATGCAGCAGGCATGTTTGCTGTCACAGCTCCGGCGCTGCGGGGCTCCGGCGTTCCCATGCGAGCTTATCGTCGCAAATTTGGCTTCGGCTTGCTGGCCGGCTTAGTCGGCCAGCCTCATCCGCGGCGGCGAGTGTTAAGACCACCTGCTCCTCAGCTCGCGGGCCACCTCGCCCATCCAGGCCTACGCGATTTTAAATTACTCTCTCGGGGTAGGGCAGACAAGACTACGTGGAGTTGGTTTTCCAGCGATTCGTTTCTGACACGCCGCTCTCGCAGCACGCTCGCATCACTCGTTCGCCTTCGGGCGTTAATGGTCACTGTTCTAACCAAACCTTACCCAAATTATTCACCAACTTAAGGGGACCTGGCACTCCGCTCCTGCTTTAACCTTCTAAACTTATATAACCCATCCGAGTCGGATTGCTTTGAATCGGGGAGTTAACCATAAAGATGGTATCCCTATTATATATTTTAAACGAAAGGCCTAATGATCTTCGATGAATTAAACGTTATATCCAAAAACGTCATACGAAATATGTTTTAGAGTATATAAATGTTATATCTAAAGAAATTATATTAACAGTCGGTATAACTCATGTTCATTATATCTTGTGAACGTTATTGAAATAAAAATTTACCAAATAACTTTATATGATATGAGACGTACCCACTTATTTCAGCAATAAATTGTTTTCTTTGCCCAAACAAACTGGATTTATTACAAATTATTTATATCATAACCGTTTACGAGCAAAACATGTTAATAAGTACCTGAATCACGGTCCCTAACGATAAGCCGTGAAAAAAATATGGTGACCCGTCCGGACTTGTCCTTTGAAAGTCGGTATGCCTGGAACGTTAATCTGCGGACGCCAGTAATATTTGTTTTTTGGTGACACGAAGCATTTTCGGAACAATTTTTTGAAGATTTTTGGTCTGGATTCGTAGTTTTTGTTTATTTAGATCTTCAATAAAAAGATGACTCAGACTGTATGTTACTCCTATAGTAAATTGTGAATTAAATCACTTGCCGTCCTCGATGATTTTCATGGAAAATCTTGTGTATCTGGCAGTTGTTGCTAACAAAAGAAGCAATAAAGAGACAGATGTATGTAGATATTAACACCTGTAAATATTCTTGGTTCAGAAATGGTAGGTGTTAACATCATGATAATGCCGAACGCTAGTCAGAAATATTTGTGAGGCGTAATTTTAGAAGTACGCAATATCTTCACCTGTATTGATTCTGGCAACTGTGACTGATATTGGTATCGTTAGCAATTGTTCACGTACAATGCGCCGAAGCTGTCATAAAATATCAATTCAATGTATAATCACAGATAATATAATACTAGCATACAGATGCGTCATCCCATACAAAGAAACCGTGCCGACGTAACTAGCTTTTTCATCTGACTAATCTTGTAATTTTTGTAAGTAGTAGAATCGTGAATATTTTTTCTTTAAATACAGTGAAGGTTCGTTTTATACTATTTTTGAACGTTTTTACAGTTTTTTTTGCACCAAAATGTGTTACAATGCCAATTTTAACAATCGAGTGGAATGCCTCAGAAATTTAAAAATGCGCCATCTATTGGCATTAAATTTAAATGATCTGTTAAACAAGAACATACAATTTTTATGTTCAATTCCAGAAAATATTAATTTTATACACAATTCTATTGAATTGTGTGTACATGTTGCGCCATCTAGTGAGATTTATTTGAACCAAATTTTCTTTCTTAGCAATGAGACTCCGTGGTATAATACAAGTATGGTCACGTACAAAACGACTGCGTTGACAGTGGTTTAGTGGCTTCTGCAGACAGTTTTGACGAAACTGCGATTTTTATAAATTTTTCTCTACGATTCGTGCTGTCAGCGACCTGACTGCGTCAGCCTTGAAAGATTGGCGCTCCTAAAACCTCAATTAATACACATGTTGGAAATTACTTAATTATATTTCTTAGTTCCACTGAGCAGATTCCAAAACACAAATTAGCAGGCTTCGAATAATAAAAAAGTTACCGAGCTCCAAAAAATTGGCTTCGTTGCCCACAATCTATCTTAAACAAAGAACAATCAACCTCAAATAAAGACAAATATGATATATCTTCTTGGCAAAAGCGCCAACAGTAAGATAACAAAACCTGAAATTGATAAATTCAACAAATAAAACGAGCTCAGTCATGATAGCAGTTGTAAACTAGATTTAAATCGTATAAATGCATTTTAGCGCGAGGCGAACGGTAGGTCAGCCGATTTGTATGTCATGGAAACTAATTTTACCGCAAAGTTAAAGGATTGCGGTAATTGCAACTCTAGGTACGGGCCAATATTAAAAAAGGAGAGATAACCTGTTCTCGGCTATAGCGCCAACAGTAAGATATTAAAACCTTAAGTTGATAATATATTGAAAATGGAACGAGCATCTGATTTAATGGCATCTTACACTGTGATAACTAATTCTGCGTAAAATAAGATTTCAAACTTTCCTAACAGTAAAAATTATGATAAAATATCCCAAAGGAATTCTTCATTGCATTTGATTTATTACTTACGAAGTCTATTCTATTGTTTTTATAATTTAAGAATATTATAAAAACTTCAACCAATTCTACAAAATAAATAATCTTTGGTAGGTTTAACTGTACTTGATCCTCAATATTAACTGTTAAGTTAATTTCCGGTGGTGGGTGTGGAACCGATTCCCTGTTACCCAAATAATAGATATAAAATAAAACTTTTAATGAAAATAATATCTCTGTTAAATCTAGGATATTGGGATTGTTTAAAACAAATATATTGAGAACTTTCATAGCAAAATTGATAGGCCCCGACAGTTCAATGGGCGATTCAAATTGATCATAGTTCAATATGCTAACAGCCTACAGCGAAAAAGTTTAAGAGTGACGTTTCCTTTTTTATAGAACTTCAATATCTGTTGTCTTGTTTCAGGCAGTGGTGTTCAGAGTAGCTCAAGGGCCGTTTATCGAAGAGTTCCACCAGTGTGTTACCCACGGGTTCTACACGCAGCGTTGGCAGGAGCAGGCGTACACTACGCTGTCACTGATCTTCATGTTCATACTGCCTCTAGTCATATTAGTGTCCACCTATGTCTCCACAGTCAGAACTATTGCTAGTAGGTATTCACTTTTACTTTAGCCTATACTTTAAAATTTCTCACTCGCGTAACAGTCGAATCTTGTGATCGACTTTTTCATCTATTTCCAATAGGAAATTGAGAATCCAATTGTCTCAAAATCTGTCTCTATACTATCACTGTCAATAGGCAGGTAGGTATGTTTAGATCGTCTGATGATGGCGACGTAAAAAATGTTCAGAAGGTTGTCTTGAAGAATTATTTGACTTAGTAGGTAAGGTAATTTAATGTGGATCACACAGTTTAAATCAAAATATTTTTCTTAAAACCTAACTAATCAAGTGTGAAACTAGTGCTACTGTTGGGCTTGGTAGTGAGTTATCTGTGCAACAAATGAGCCTCTGTTCTCTAATTACCGTGGCGTGTCCGCACACCGACTTAATGTTAAAACTTGCTTGTAATTTTTATAACGTATTGATTTACTTTATTCCATTCAACTATTTAAATGATTTTGAGCATCGTGTATCGCATAACAAAATATCAACTCAATAGAACTAGTCTGTAAAGAATTATCATTAAGTAACCGCACTTCCAATGGAAAGTTATAATTGCCGTGACATTTTCAATTTCACAATCCTCTCTTTCAATGTCTGATCAAAAAGTAAGCAATAACATTTGTTCAGTTCGTCCAGCTGTATACATACGAATTCACAGTCTAATAATTACAAATAAGTTAGTACCAACGTCAAAACAATGAGGTTATATTCCATAATTATTGTAACAGACGGTTCCTCCCGCCATGATAGAAAACAACCTTTAACCAACTTTACGTAGTGTAAATATCAAGGAAACCCAATGCGACAGTTCATTATGAAAACTAATATTTGTGACGTCTGTTTACTTTATCAAAATAGTCGTTTAATTATTGTTTCCATTACAAATATCTGTCTCTGATTTGACTTCGATAGTTATAATATTGGTCTGGGTGAAGTTTTTAGGAATGAAATACCGACATATTTGTGATTAAAGTTTTCTTTTATAACGTTTAAGGATAGGAATTTTATGAAATAATTCCTAATCAAAGTATCCGGTGTACGCACACACAACGGACCAAATGCGAGTCTTAGTGCCCCTCCTATTATTATACTAGCTTCAGCCCGCGACTTCGCCCGCTCTACTACGCTACTTCTACTCTCTATCAAAAATTGCAACGCTTTTCGGTAAAGAAGGCCAATTTTCTTGAACTACATTATATTAACGGAACCTGTTTTGAAATTTTTCGTTTCTTATTATTAAGTTCTGTTCAAGATTATAAGAAATAGGTGGAGGTGAAACTTTGTTTCCTTGATTAAAATTTTGTGTTTTTTTCAAAACTAATCGAAGTTTTAAAAGAACAACGCTGTACAATGCTGCGAGATACAGATATTACTCATTTCATACTGGGAGAGGAAAATCTTTGATAACATAAAAAGAAATACGAAAATCTCATATTTTATCAAAATGGTAGGCAATATGGTAGCTTCGGTGACCTTCATGTAACTTGGTTAACACAATATATTGTGGTAGTATACTCTATGCGTCGTAAAGTTCACGGAAAACATCCATATTAGGTACTTCTCAGAACTTATGACAAGCATTTCGGTCGGTCTCCGATTACTTATAAACTCCTTCGTTGACGAGCGAACTTAATAATTTATGAGTCACGATTTTTATTAAAGCACTCCAATATTATTTTCGATTTGTTTTCAAAAAGATCGAATAAAACATTGATAAAGTAAAAAATGTAACCGTAAAAACTTCGACTTTACAACAATTACAAAGTGCTGTTAATTAATTTCAAAACGAACTTCCTGTAGTAAAACAAATTCAAGTACCAACATATCATAACAAACTTTGAATAGCCATTAATAAACAACACTGGGAAGATGAATTATTGAATTCCAACCTTACATTGTTGGATTAAGGTTGAAAAATACCAAAAAGATTGTCGGTACATAAAATCTTTGGTAAAAAGCGAGACAGTTATTTTCGGCGATCAATTTCGTTATTTCTTATTTATTATCTCTATCATTGATCATGTTTTTATTAGGCAACAATATGTTAACATGAAAGACGTAAAAATAACGAATCTATTTTAATAAAATTCTAAATAGGGTAACGAAAACATTTTTATTGTTACATAAAACGTATAGAGCAATTTCATTCGTAAAATACGAGTACCTATTATAGAATGTTTTCATCGTAAATTTAGGTATCTAAAATATTAGTACAGTATCTATGACATGTGGGTATTGAATATTATAACAGATTTAACCTTTTTGGAATTAGTCTGGGGCGAGACGGTATTGGAATTTGCACTTTCAATATTTTTTTTGTTGAAATGTTTTTACAAAATCCTATCATTTTCATTAAAAAAATCATTGTGCTTTGTGTTTTATGTAGCAAGGCGTGCATTGCTGGAGTAAAATATCCACCAATATGGGATCACTTATGTTAGACTTAGTGCAACTCTGGTGAAAATGGCTGGCAGAGAAATGTATTTTACATACAAATAAATAATAATTTAATAAAAACACATATAACACATACGCTTTAACAGAAAACCAAACTCAAAAGTAGAAAATAATTTTCAATAAATTTAAATTAAGAATAGCGAGATTAAAAAAAAAAAAAGCGTTGGGTGCTTGATGTCAATTGTTGTAGAGTCATCATGGCTTCCAATCTAACCGGATTCAGCTGAATACCAGTGTATTACATGGAGCGACTGCCTATCTGACCTCCATAAACCAGTAACTGGGTAACACGGTACCCCTAGGCTAGACTGGTGTCAGATCTCAAGCTTCTGACTATTCGTAACGACTGTCAAAGATCTTAAAATGACAGCTGGGACCAACGGCTTAACGTGCTTTCTGAGACACGGAGAAAACTCGGTATATTGAAATGGTCACCCATCCACGGACCGACCTCGTCAAGCGTTGCTTAACCTTAAAGATCGACCCGTGCGGCTGTTATTATTTAGCCACGAGCTCCTCAATTGTTGAAGAGTCATTTTGAAAATACCTTCAAAAGCAGCCCACGCTTTTTAACACGCTTTTATTAGCTTGGTATCTATGAATATATGTATCTATGTATCAATGTGACGGAATCGTTGAACGTGATTTTCACCTCCTTCAAAACGTCGGATTGATTAGAAACTTTGACACACACTTATCAAGGACCGATGACAATTCAATAATTTAAATAGTTTGTCCCAGTATCCTTACCAGTATTTTCAGGATTAGCGACTTTTTAGCTAAATTTACCAATAAAGCTTGTTTTTAGTTTTTAAAACTACAATTTTACACGTATCGATGTATCTACATAGATACATACATACCAAGCTAATAAAAGCGTGTTAAAAAGCGAGAGATGTGTGCCAGAATTTGCGTGCAAGTGATATGTCATCACATATTTTCACAGCACACATCCTTACGCGGCCTCGCTCATAGCGCATCTTTGGTGAAAAAGCACCTAGCTTTTATCTAACATTATTTCACGTTTTCAAATTATCGTCTTTGCTAAGAAATTCCGATCATACCTTTTGAATCGCAACATCTTGCGATAAGAATCGTTTTATGAAGTAGAAGAGTATTTTAAAATGAAAGTAGATTTTTTGCCTTCCTTCTCCGGAATTTTGAATTTATTGTCCCTACCTTTGATTGAAAAGTTTCGTTGCAAATATTTCAAATTTATTTTTCAGAGAGCGAAAAAGTATTCAAGCCTGAAGTGCGGAGGCAGGAGAAGTACTTTACTCCAGATTTGAATCGAAGAAGACTTATTGATAGAGCAAAAATGAAATCTTTGAGGATGTCTGTGGTCATAGTGGCTGCTTTCCGGATCTGGTGGACACCTTATTATGTTATGATGATAATCTTCACATTACTCAATCCTGATAAAGACGTAAGCACCTTTTCAATACATAATGTTATAAGGTTCCCCTGTAATTATTGTTATTAAGAATAAATAAGTAGGCACTTACCATTTTTAACCCTCGCCGGAAAAAGACGGGTGTTATAAGTTTCACGTGTGTTGCTGTGTATCTGTGTATCTGTGTGTCTGTCTGTGGCATCATAGCGCCTAAACGGATGAACCGATTTTAATTTAGTTTTTTTTTTGTTTGAAAGGTAATTTTGTCGAGAGTGTTCTCAGCTATGTTTGAATAAAATCGGTTCAGCCGTTCAAAAGTTATGGGCGTTTTATGTTTGAATCGTGGTGTTTTCGCAAGATAAATGTGTCGGAGGATTTTTAAATTTTGAAATTTTACTTGATTTAAGTTGCCACGTATTGTAGGTGTATGTTGACATGGCAAATACGTAACGTAAATGCAACCCTATACAAATAAACCGATTTGGATAAACGATAAGCCGTTACAATCAAAATATTCCTCGTTTACAAGAATCTCGACGAATAAAAGTTGTAGGGATGTACAATGTTAGTTAGTTTATATCATTTAAGTTACCGGAATCTTTTCTTGATACTTTGACCTTTTGACCGCATTATTAAAAATCATAGAAAGAAGAAAATGTAGACAGATTTTTAACATATTTCTAACAAGGCTTTACACGATTTGGTGCGAGGTCTTCAACCAGTTGCCAAATGTGCGCACAACGAGTTTCGAACTTTGAATTCCATTTGAACTTTTGGGATTACCGAGTGAAATTCCGTACTTTTGACACCGAATCATGAATCGGTTTATTTGTGACTACAATTCAAGGTTCTCTTCGTCCTATCATTTATACATTCCTACATTACTTCAACCTCACGTCTTTTTACCCATGGAGGTATGCAGATACTACAGAAGCCTCCAGCTTCGATCCTTTCGTACTACTTTTGCTACATTTATAATCATGCTCCAGACGAAACGGTTTTGAATGAAATTTGGAACAAAGGTTTACTTGTACATGGCTCGGAAGTACTAACATAGGATAATTTTTGTTGTTTGTCGTAAGTTCACATAGGTGAAACCTCTAGAAAAGGTCTGTTTAAAGTAAATGGAGTAGTGGGTGAACCTCTTTGTTATTGGTATATTTTTCCCTTCTGCAGTCGTGTCAAAAGAAATTCGATGATCCACTTGATATATCTGTTCGTACTAAAACTCTTTACAATAAAAATATAATATTATATCGTACACCAAATGAATTAAGTTTTAAAAGGTAGTTAGGAAGTATTAAAAGGAAAATAAACACATGTATATTTCATTATTTTTAACAGCCTGTACATGACACTTTATAGAAAAAACAAACGTGGGGTAGAATAACATCTCTTTAACATGAATGTTTGTTTTGTCTGTACCCGAACAAAATTGTAGCCTGGTTGTTGTTTAAATAGTGGTTTATTTTTATTAGACCATAAAAAGCTTAGTTTTATTTTTTTAACTAAACCTACGCCTTCATTTGAAGCCTTTCATTTTATGCAAAATTTTTACAAAAGTAATATTTTTTTTTATATTTACTTATTTTTATTACAATTAATCTCTGCACTTACATACAGTGTCTATAAAACAAAGTCGCTGTCCACATTTTTCGACGTTATGTCCGTTTCTCCTCTAACTTCTTCTAAACCACGAAACCGATTTCAATACGGTTTTCACTAATATCGGAAACTGTATTCTTAGGAATGACTATCGATTTAAAATTGCAGTGGGGCGGGCACATTAGAACTCTTTCGGGTAGGTTAAGTTCAGCTGCATATGCAGTAAGGAAAATAAGGCAGTTAACCGATGTAGCCAGAGCTAGGTTAGAATACTATGCTTATTTCCAATGTATTATGTCTTATGGCATTCTGCTGTGGGGATCAGCAGCAGATGTTGACTCAATTTTCATCTTACAAAAGAGGACAATCCGCTCGATCTCTAAAATGGGTCCTGGCGAGTCCCTGAGAGATTTTTTTAAGAAATCGATATTCTGACTCTACCTTCACTTTATATTTTGGAATGTATTTTGTATGTCCGCAAAAATCGAGGGCTTTTCAAAACTAGAAGCGACTGACATAATTTAAATACACGCAGTAAGCACGAAATTGTAATACCCAAATTCAGATTAACTAAACCTAGCAAGTCTTTTCATATAAACTGTATACGCTTTTATAACAAATTGCCGAAGTCAGTTATAGAACTGACCGATGGAAAGATCAAAAATTACATCAAAAGTGTCCTTGTTAAAAATAGTAGTTTATGCAATGGTCATATAATACGGGTTATTAACGTGGGTTTATCACATAAGGCGAAGCCGAATGTGATAATATTAACACGCGAGTGTTTAAATACCTAATTATATGCCGTTGCATACACTATTTTATCTTCACTCATACAGTTGAAATAAAATAAAAGTAGAAAAGGAAAAAATTATAGGATGGCGGGCAATTTAGATTCTCATAGCACCATGACTGTCAATGTCAATGAGCCCAGCGCCAATAAATTAAAAAGTAAAAGTGCGCTATAAAAATTAAAAAGTTATTTTATGATGCAGTTGTTTGAAAATCGAAGGAAAATGTTGAACTGTAATGGTTTTTTTTTTTTAATTTTACCTATCCACGAATATAAAGTACGTGTTTATGCAATATTTTTTGAATTCATATTTGGAACATTACGTTGTGAGTGTAGATAAAACATTATAAAATCAAGGACTACGTTGAAGGTAAAAATTTTGGCTTAACTCATATACGGCACAAATATGTGGATGTCTCTAACTATTCTTAATTTCATTAATTCTTTTTGTTTTTTTTTCTCTATTTTAATTAGTCTTTTTACACTGGTTTTCAATCATCTTCATAGCCCTTTGCTAAGAATAGTTACAGCACTGATAAAAACATTTGTGCCACATGTTAAATTTAATCTTTTTTTATTTTACCTTTTACCGATTGTTTTGTAAATGTGTGAACATTGTAGGCCTTCTAGATGCTTGTTAACATTTGTTAACGTTTTATTTTCTTTTGTTTTTATATAATATATAATATTTTTTTTGTTTTTCTTACGACTTATTGTCGGGCCTACGTTGTCCCACCATATCGAAGTACTAATGCAGGCACATGGAAATATTGTAAAAGCAAACAATTTTTTAAAAGAGTAACCATGGAGTTTCTTGCCGGTTCTCCTCCATAGGGAACGACCAACCCAAACCGTGCAGCTTTTGTCGACGTTTTATAAGTGCCCATGTAGGCCTATATGAAATGAAAAAAAATATTTTGATTTTGTAGCTAGTATAAAATTAATCGCTTTTCGTGTCTGTCTGAACGCCTACATTATTTTTTAAACCTAGTATCGGATTTTGATGCCGTTACTACCATCAAATAGAAAATTTGTTCTGGAAAGTTTAAGTGTATATTATACAAATTTTATGATATTACATAATAATAAATCGTTTATTTATTACGTTGTGAAAACCGTACAAAGCACGCATAGGTTGCTAGTGCTATAAACGTTGGTTCGAATACCAAAACCGTATATTAGGAACATCGTTTGTGGTTTTATGAGTGTTAATCCCAATTTTCGTACACTATATCATTGCTGAATCTGTCTGCATTAACCAAATAGTTATAATTTATAAACTCTGTCAAACGCTTTGCCTTTTTAAATATTTTTTATGTTATGTGATCCCTATTTGTTCATGGGGTGAGGACCTGGTGAACTGTAATACAGGTTAACAACACCTATAACAGACACCAGCTCTGCGCACTCACTTGACTTGAAAATGTATTCCCCCTAAATTGTATTTATAAATTGTTACATAAATCATGTTTTTGTATGGAGAAATAAAGATTATGATGATGATGATTAAACAAAAATCTCTAATAAATAATGCAAGCAATGCTGCCAGCAAATAAGCATTGCATAATTTTCTGCCGTCCATAACTCAGTCACTGGGTAGTGCGTTTTCTATTGGTAAGACTTGTTGTCAGGCTTTCGGGTTTCTAACTACCCGTTACGACTATCAATGAGTAATCTACAAATTAACATCTTAACATGCCTTCCAAAGCACAGAGGGCACATGTATTTAATGAATATGAGTTACAATAACCTGTTTCTCCTTCAGATAAAAGTTTTCTTTCCCAATACATTGGGCTACGTAATAGTATTATACTGTCAAAGTAAACATCTAAACATACGATCCTACTAACTAACTATAATATTCAGTATTTCCTCTTACTAGCCACCATATATACTTATATATGGTTGGCAACAAGATAACTATTTTGTCCTAAACACATATTTTGCGAAATGTTTGTATGGTAACCAGTACCTACCTGTTGTTGTACAAATCTGAACTAATCCTCGCATAAAGTTATTGTTAATATTATATTATAACGTGTACAAATTCAATCTCGTGCATGAGTTAACAGAAATATGATTTTAGAAGCAATGATATTAATCATTTATGTTCTCTTTTATTCATTATGTTTTATTGAAATGATATAATTAAAGTTTGTTGGCATATAATGTCATGATGAGCACGCTTATGACTGCTGTATTGGGGAGATAAGTAGATACGATTGACAAGATAAATACAAGTAAATTTTCATAAAGTCTCAGTACCTATATTACAAAATGTTATCACCCTATTATTCAGAACACATTCAGAGATAGCCGGCCGCGATACGTGTCAGTTTTCAGGAATGTCTCACTTATTTGCCGTCTAACCAAAATTTCACCCACATTCCCTAATCTGATTGGGTAAATCAAATTGGCATTAATATGAAAAGATGAAGTTACAGTCTTATAGCAGATTTAGATGTTATGGAAACGAAAGGGTTATCGGCTTGTGGGAGATAGAGCCTTTCGAGAACTGGAGAATTTTTTGGTTTTTAATCTCGAATGGCCACAAGCAATAATATATAAGCATAAGGATTTGAATTTGATTGCACGATCGGATTATTAAGTTTTATATTACAAAGTTCTGAGAAGGAGCATAAAAAATATAGGCCTTACCGACCAAAGTATTATCTACCTAGGCTTACAAGAAGTTGTGGGTGTACTAAACACTTCTACCGACTTATTCTGAGAAAGCAGTCATTTTCTTGTTTACATTTTTACTAATCACACTATAATAATTATTGTGAACATTATTATTCTATTTATTATTGTTTTTTAGCCTCTCTGAAAATGCTCTTAGAACTCTATATTAATTACTTAATTTTTTCAACAGCAAAGTGAAGAGCTTCTGAGTGGGATCTTCTTTTTCGGCATGTCGAACAGTCTAGTCAACCCCGTCATATACGGAGCCTTCCATTTGTGGCCTAGGAAGAATCGATCTCATCGACACAGTGACAGGTAAGGAAAACTTTTCATATTACTTTTAATTTCAGACAAAGCACTTACGGGATGGAGGTAGGTAAACCAAACATTTTTGATTAGGATTCCGTACCTTGAAAGGAAGACAAAACAAAATCGCAATGCACCTGTGTGTTGCCACTGGTATTGCAGATGTCCATAGGGGACGATAATCATTTACCATCAGGAAGACCGTATGTTTTCCAATGAAATTACTTTGAATTGTGTTTTTAAAGGAAATCGGTAATTTGTAGTACGGAATTTTGATCGCGATTGATGCGAGCCCAAATAGCCTTTGAAGGCTCCAGCGACCAGGCGCGCCTTCTAAAAGCGTTTTTATATATATATAATAATAACTAACTGTTTACTAACACTAACTCGGAAGTGCTTACAAACTGAATCTGGACAAATCGTCATATACTACAATTTTCCAGTATTAAAAGCGTTAACACTGAACGTGTTTTCATTTCATACCAAGTTAGAATGGAGTGTTATTGATAATTGCCGAATGGGTAAATCTCTGATTGCTACTTACTTACTTGCTTTACTATAGATATCATTTTGAAACCTTTACTAAACGAAGATATTAATATATATGCCTCGAGTTATATCATCCTCAATAAAAAATGTCGCTAGAGCACATTTTAGAATTAAGCACGTATTTTCATAAAATGGCCGTCAAATAAAATAGGCGCCTATTTTGAACATTTAAGAGAAGAAATTCAAGTAGGTATGCATGTTTCCAGCGGCATGGTTTTTAATATTCCTATATTAGTTTGTGGGAGCAAAACCGCTTTTCATACCTCTTTCATAACATAAATACCTAGTCATCTTTTTTGGGTTGGTTCGAATAACGGTAAGATGGGCTCATGTCGGCGTTGGTTCAAGATGGTGAAACTATTGGGAGTCGGAATAACATTTTTAACGTTTTTGTATTCATTCAGTTAGTTGAAAAGGAAAGCTCGTAAAATAATTCCAACTTCTCCACTACTATGAAAATGCAAGAAAAATCAGCTTCTTGGAAGTTTTCCATGCCCATCATTTAGTAGGTACTTATTACGTAGGTAGGTAGGTACGTAGGTACGTTATTCCATTGTAACGCATGAATGTTTTACTATAACTATATTCAACATTTTAATAAATTATTTTCTTTGTTGATAAATGTATTTTCCTTGTGATCCACACTACAGAAATTTTTACACAGTCTTTCTTTCTGATACACCGACATTTGTCTACTGCTGTTTTGCACATACCTCATTCTATAGAAGTTTATGAAAATATGTGTAAAATGAGTCTGTGAAGTGTGTGTTTGAGTGTGGACCCAGCATTATAATTAGATTATTTTCATTATAACTTACTTCACGCTTCTGTTATTGTGGTGTGAACAATATAAACGAGAGCCTTTACCTTCTACTGTACCGTAGAATTATTTCTGCGAAAATTCGTCGTCGTTTTTTGTCGTATGGTCGCGTCGATCTCAAGACTTAAATTTATAATCATAGTCAATACCTACTTTTGCCATGTACTTTTAATTATGGTCTCCGTTATTCAAGTTTCAGAATTAATCTTCAGTCTTTGATCGATTCAATTCCCCTTAACGAGTTTACCCGTTAATATGGTCCCTACGTCGACAACAGTCCTAAACGACTATTAATTTGCACCACAAAACCGGTCCCGCACTCATCAGTAAATAAAAATTTGATGCTGTTTATTTGAAATATACAGCATCAAATTGTTATTTACTGTCAGTGTATTTTCTGGAAAACATTATCTTGGGACGGAAAGCTTACCATTTCTAAGCACTTATTTATAATATCCGCATAATGTAAATTCACGAGATGTTAGTACTTAGATAAAAAGGTAAAGACTGACAAGAAGGAAGAAAAGATTTGAAGAAAAATACAGAGATTCCATTATGCAAACAATTACTATGAATTAAGTTATAAACATTTCTGAAAATAAACATTTCCTTGAAAACGTCTTTAAATTTTCTTACCTAGGTATAATTTACAATTAAAAGCAAACTAACGAAATAGCCTTCTAAGAATAGGTTTTTGTTACCTATGTGAAATAAACATTTATTTAAAAAAATATTCTTTCCTAATCCTTTTAGTTTTCTTGTCCGTTAGGCACCCTTTGTAAACTTAGTCTAAGTGATGGTTTCAGTACAACATTATTTAAAAATGAAGTGATTTGGGTTAATTAGAACGAGTCTGAATAAGAAACAAAAAGGTAATGTTTTTATTTAAATATGTTAAAACATAATTAGATATATTTATTTTGACATTACAACAGGGCGTACTGCGTAGGTTTAGGTGTATGGTTTGAAAAAAACTGTTATTTGATATGCCTAATTTAAACGCACACGTAGCTATATAACTATATGAGTAGGTTAATATTTTCTGCCGTATTTGAATAAGAACCTGATTTTCATCGCCATGTTTCAGCTGTGAGTAATTGCATTGGTAATGAACTGTAAACTCGTCTATACTTATAAACTCGTTACGGGGAATTGAATCTTTCAGACTAAAGATTAATTATAAAACTTGAATAACGGAGACCGTAATTAAAAGTACATGGAAAAAGTAGGTATTGACAATCATAATTTATTCAAGGCTTGAAGCTTCCGTTTAAACGCACGACGCGACCATACGATAAAAAAATAATTATACGGTACAGTTGAAGATAAAAGCTCTCGTTTATGTTGTTGTTACCTCAACAATATAAGCGAGAAATAAGTTATAATGATAATGCTAGGTCCACAGACATTTTTGCACACAGATTTTCATAAACTTCTATAGAATTTTGTATGTGCAACACAGCTAGACAAATTTCAGTGTATCAGAAAGAAAGTCCCATGCTTTATAATCTATTGGCTCGCGCTTGACCACTATTTCACCTGATTTCACGCGATGATGTAGTCGACGATGAAGCACGCTTGCCTAAAAAAAACCTATTCACACTTGACCAATGGCGCATCACCATACGGGTACTTTCTTTTACAAAAGTATTTAAATTTTTTTCTGATAAGAAATAAATGTGATTAGTATAGGTCTAGATTTTCTCTCTTGTTTACGTCCCAGTCTGTGAAATTTATTTATTTCATACCTTTGGACCGTAATATTTTTCATTTGCAAGGTTTGACTTAGTATATTAAATAGTTTCTCGTAGTTATTCTCCATTTCTATGACACCGTGCGTTATTAAATTATTTTTCCTGTTCACATCCACCAAGTATTTTATTTTTCTAGTCAATGTTTGCACTTCCATTCTTAGGTTTTTATTTTCTTCTAATATAGGTTGTATTTTATCGTCTATGACGCACATTAAAGTGTCAGTTACGCTCTGTGTAATTGTTTTCGTTAGTTTTGCTAGTTCCATTTTCATAATTTCAAATAGTTTTGACATATCCTCTGACATACCATTGTTTTCCATGATGTCGTATAAGATGTATGCTTTGCGTATATATATATAACGCAATAGTTTGACACAGTTAAGTTGGCCCTACTACACAAATGTCACGTTGCGATGTTATTTGTGTTTCTGGACGAAACTATTTTTTGCTTAAGTTGGCTCCACTGCCCAATGTCAAGATGACGTCTCTTTTGGCGTTTGATGAGGACTACCTTCTTTAAAGTATAGAAATGTTCCGTGACTATCACTTTTTCTAATCTCCAACTGTAATGCCGGCACTATTTCTCGTTATTAATCACTTGGCTTCTCTGATTAGGCGATATTGTGGTGAAATATAGTTACGTTGTGGGTTTTCTTAAATGATTCACTTTACTTCTAAGGTCTATCGGTGTTATCTACTCGTATTTTAATTAAAAATTCGGGAGCATTTTTACAACAATGTTACTGCTTTGACAACCGGAAACCGATTACCAGCGTAATTACAGTCTTAATTTATTTTAATGTATTTTGTACATCGAGATTATTAAACCTGCTTAGGATTTTCGATGATGTAAATGATTTTTTTTTTATTTCAGAACGCATTGGTATCGAGCCATTCAGATTTCTCTCTAATTGACTCATAAGTAAAGCCTATTCTCCACATAACTCATCATCATAAGGCTTTACTAAGCATTACAAACGGATAAGCTTTTACCAACACCTTTGTCAACGCTTACCTCATTTGTAGTCAGCATAAAATATAGGATAAGCTGAAGAGAAAATAAAGCATCACTCTGCTTTTACATCTATCACGTCTCACGCCAGTGGAAGGAAATAAATATAAATTCTAGCGTAACTATAGAATTAATGATGATTTACCGAAAAGGAAATTGGATCTAAAGCGACATTGTATGTGGTTCAGGTAAAATACTTTACTAGCTGTTGCCCGTGACATCGATCACGTGGACTTTGGTTTATAAAGACCTTCTGCGCCTTCTCAGGGTTAATTGAATCACTTAATGTCTTATTTAGATAGGGCAGAGGGCGTCCACAGAAGTCTTCCGTCGCGATCGGTCTTTAGCTTCGCGCTTCACCTCGCTCCACGTCATTCTGTTGCTCATCGCTTTTGTCAACACGCTGTGATGCTAGGTTTGACGGCACGGCCACATTTTCTTTCTCTTTGGGGAATCCAGTCCAAAGCTTGCTTGTGATTGTGATCGGGACCCTTTCGGAGCGTGAGATCAAAGCATAAAGGCTTCTAGGATTGCAAACATGTGACAGAATCACATAAAGCAGAACGTGCGAAAAACAGCTAATACTTTTATGAACACCCGCAACTATAAGCGTCTGCTTGGGCTTTAAAGTGACGGGCAATATGTACGTATTTCAATTTATAATTGGTCTAAATAGAACAATTATTAAATTAAATTACGTTTAAATCCACTTTCATTTTTTTTTTTCAAAAGTAACATTTTAACTGCACAATTTAAAGCACTATGATAAATAACTTGCCGATTAAACACTACGTGGAAGCGATAAATTGTTTTATTAATAATCATATTTATTAATATGACAACGATACTGTCTGTACATTGGCTTACCTACCGTTTCATATTAAATAGAGGAAGAACTAGTTTGTTTCATAAATAATGTATTAAATCGCAGTGACGTGTCTTGACACAAAGATTATCATAAAGTTAATAAGAAGCGAACTATAAAGAAGTAATAAAGAAGAAAAATATGCTGTGCAGTCGGAGGATCCAATATCGCGAGCTTACTGACCAAAACTTGAATTCACTTAAGTTTGTACTTGCTATCTGGGATTGACAGTAAGGTTTTGAATACCTATTTTCTGTTCTCTCAAATCTCAGCCATTCAAGTATTTCTGTAAGGTAAATCTGAACTTTATTTATTTCGTCAGTAGGATAATCAAATAATATTGGATATGTATTTTTTGCTTTATCAAATAAAAAAAAATTGACAAAGATAAAGCGCATCAAAGTGCTGGAGTGGGGGCTTGTGACGTCACTTTGTCAATATAATGTGTAGGACACCGTGACGTCACACGATATCTTAACGCAATGTATCGTCGTAGTTTAATGTTTACGTGGCAAAAGAATAAATATTTGTCCAATATTTTATTTCAACATCGCTATTGCCTGCGAAGTAAATAAGACAACCCCTATCGTGACCGAACTGAGTAAGTCTCATTAAAATTTTATTACAAAACTCACTTTTACAGACAAACGGCCTATTCACTACTACTGTTGCTGCTCAATATGTTTGAAATAAATCACTGTGTGATTTAAGGGAATATCTACCTCTTATTTTATATTACTTAATATTAAAATTTTATATATGCTATCATACTTTTTTACAATATCGCTCTATTATAAAATTATAATATAAGTCTCGAACCTTGAAATTTCATTATTTTAATAAAAATGTACAAATAAATGATTATTACTATATGTTAGATACTCGCGAAGAAAGACTGATTCTACAACGTAGACATCGCGCAACGTAAATTTGACTACGCTTATTGAGAGAGGGAACCGTCGGGCCACCACCAGGATAAAGAATGGATGATCAGAAGGACTCACCACACCTCGCATGAAGAAATGTTCGCCGGCGATAAAGTCTGTGTTTATCTATACTTTTCACGATGACTAGAATCACACACAAATAACACTCGCGCGCGCTAGGAAGAAAACTCAAATCGCCATATTTTATTTCACCAGAAACGTTCTTTCGTTGGCGCCACTGTTTACTCTCTCGTTCAGTCTGTTCAGTTGGCAGGACGCGAGGCGCGACAAATTTGAAATAGGAAAGGAACAAGTCATGGATAAGGATGCTTTGCCAGGATTGGCGTGTAGCCGTAACACTATATATAATATTATATCTTACGATCTTCAAAAGAAAATGCCCAATTTTGGAAGACAAATGCCTCAAATTACAACCATTTGAATTATATCCCCGGTATTTTTAAATTGGATAAACCCAATACATTTTACAGCTTCAAATTACCGAAGCTGTAACTCATGTATTTGTTCCAAAGCACTGCAGGGTATTTGAGTACATAATTGATCAAAAGACGTGTTCGCATTTATAATCTTTGAAGTTAGGTAGGGCATGCGGGAATGGCGAACAGGAATGAGTTGATAAGAGGGGTTTTGAATGAAGGTCTTATCGTTTATTTAGCATAGTTTTATTATGCCTGAGAAATTTTTACGACCGATTTTATGCGCCCATTGGAGTTTTGTGTCGGGTCGTTGAGCTCACTAAGATAGAGTTGAGCTGAGTTGATGCATTTGTGCCGTCTGGTTAGATAGGTTTACTCAACCCGTTATGGACCTTTCCATAAAAAACCTGCATTTTATTTCGCGATATTTTTTTTGATGCCTGGAATTTCAAAGAGATAATTGAATGGCCCAGTTAAAAAAAACACTTAGTCCATTGGCCCACTTTTGACATAATCAGATTAAAAACAAGATTTAGCATCCTGAAATAAAACCTTTGGGAATAAAAAATTAAAACATGTTTTAGTGTTATAAAGTTCTATAATGTACAAAGTCAGAACTAAAAAAAAGTAATTTAGTTTTTTGAAAGGTAAACTAACAGGTAAGGTAAGGTAACTTGGACTTATTTCCAACCAACGGACTCAGGGATTTTTAATATAAATTATAAGGACTAAGATATTTTTATTTTGTACTCTTCTAAATCACCTGTTTGTTTGTATTAACCCCGAAGTTTGTTTTGCCAGCCTCCACAGGCATAGCCAGTTTGGAAACATCGACTCCATCTAGAGGGAAAGAAAAAAAAATTGTAAAAGTATTTTTTGTAACCTATTTACAGAATAAATAATTTTATTACGGCTACAGGTACAGGAACCATCAAATAAACGAGCCGCATTGGCCAGTATTGCCGCCTTCTGATTTGGATTATTAGTATTGCCACATGCATAGATGGATTAAAATTGCGATTTTAATCCATCTATGCATATTTTCGAAATAGTCACATATTTCTACCAACTATTTTTGAGTCCAGATTGTTTGACTGTTGTAAATCTGTAAGAGTCATTAATAACCAGAACCGTTTCTCAATCCAGTCTGTTTTTTAGATCGCACCTGAGCTTCACAAAACCATCCAATTATTTTGAGAAACCCTAGAAAATTTTAACGAATTGCTTTTTTATAATGCTTGAATTACTTTTAATAGAAAATTCCAAAAGCTAGAGGGGTCACCACGCAACTGTTTTGCTCGACCAAGTAGTTTCGATTATTAGTCTGTATTTCTGAAAAGATCTGATTCAACGTGTAAGAAAATATCTTCCTTTTGCTTTATGTCTCAAAAGAAGATACTTTATATTGTTGTGATTTGGCAATACAAAGTTTCTCAAACATTTCTAACTGTCTAGGACGCACTTATACAAAAAAATGCGCATCACTTGAAGCATTCACTTTTTATTTTCACTGTATCAACTCTTAGCATTACGCAACGACCTACTTACAAAGTGCCACTTTATACATTACATGGACTCAATTTCAGTCGACTTTTCTTCCAAATTATGCAACGTCATTAACACTTATTTTCCTTCCAGGGAATACGGAGGTTATCACGCTTCACTTCTCCGTCGTTGAGACAACAACACGTCGTCAATTCGACTGACGATGAACAACCATTCATTGAGATCCTCAGCCAAATACTCCAACGGACACAACGTCAGTTAATTATAGCCATTGCGAAAATCTGTGAACAATCGGGTCCTAACAATACACGAAGAAACAATGCATGTGGACTCAAGCAGACAAATTACTGGTGTTGTGTGTATCGAAAGACAGAGAATGAGGAATCGGTTAAATCATACCGATTTCTAAGTATAGATACGAGGATAAGTAAGTGTAAATATAAGTAAGGATTAATGTGTACACTTTGAAAATATTTTCAACCAGAGCTATTTAATAAATGTTAAAATCCGACAGTTTTGTAAATAAGTGACATATTTGTAAAGTTGTATGACAAGTGCTGTTTAATCAACCTTACAATTATGTTAGAATTTTACAAGTAAAAACATTACAAATATTACCATTACAAATGCTGTTTAATAATCGTTAACATGTGCAAAAAACGTCTGTAGATCTCGATGATAATATTTATTATTTATTTATTATATAATTTATTGTACACCACTTAAACAATTACAGGACATTTATAAAAATAAGTGTGCAATGGGCGGTCTTATCGCACAGGGCAATCTCTTACAGACAACCTTTGGATGGACTGAACGAGAGGAGATAGACATATGGCTGTCGGTGTACTAAAACTATATTTAATAATATTACTTAGATATAACATAAAATACATACATACATACAAATAAAATAATATACTAATAAATACCAAATATAGAATAGAGAAAGGAGAGGAATAGTTACAGAGAAAGGAAATGCTCTTTTAATTTATTTTTTTAATGAAGGTAATGTTTGCGCACGCCTTATATCAATAGGTAATGCATTCCACAAACGAGCTGCTTGAACCGTGAAAGATTTGTTGAAGAAAGATGTGGAATGCATACGAATGCTTAATTTTAGGTTTTCCGATGATCTCATGGACCAAGAATGTGTGTCAGAGGAAAGTATGTGAGCATTCCGGCGAAAGCGAATAGGAAGCCATTTGAGCTTGGTTCGAAATTCAGAAACATGGTCATACTTGTGCAAGCCAAATACAGAGATTTTGAAATTGCTCAAGCTTGTCCAATAATAATGTATCTACCAATTGAACAAATATCATTGCAATTTATAAATTACATAAAATGTAAGTTTGCTGAGTCTTTAAGATCATGCCCTATTTTCTTTACCAAATATTCGACGGTATTTTTGATGACCCGAAATTTTTCGTTGTGGTATTTATTCCACATCTACTTACGATTTTATAACACTATACAAACCATCTTATTTTTTTTTTTGATATTGTATCAATTTTTTGTAATTCTTTTATAAGTATTCTATGATATTTTTATTACCTGTAAAGCATATTTTTAGTTATATCTGATTGATTTGTATTCTTCAACTTAATTTATATTGCTTATTTGCAAAATTATGGAATTTTTATACTCTGACATTTTCATCTGACATGACATCTGTCTGTATATTTTATTTTCTTAAGCCATAGACATAAATTAGGTACCATGGAGTACCTAGACCTTTCCATAAGCTAGTTGTACATTATTGTAAGGACAGAGCAGACTGACCCGCCTTTGTAAAGATGTTTTTATTCGTTCTGGTCTTATTGAGATATGAATTTGAAATTTAGAAGGGATGGCAGAATGAGTGAAAAACGGGCGTCAGCTTTTTTAGTTTTGAATCTGGACTGAGCCCCGAAAGACGGTTAGCTGCTGAGTACTATAATACAATGTATTTTCTATTCTGAAAACTCTCCTGTGAAACTATTATGTAAAACTATTATTTTCTGAAGTGCACTAAAATATATACTATGAGTGTTATACCGTGTATGATTTACCTACGTATGTGGCTATTAGCCGTTTCACTCCTAGCTGCCTGCCTTTCCTGACTACTGTATGCCTACATAACTGCATACTAAACCGTGTGCCTGCTAGACCGTCGTGGTGCCTGCTCACGTGTCTGTCTTGAGCATACCACGACGTTTTGAAGAGTTCCAGTCCGTCCAGCTGTCTGCCTAACCTTTTGCTACCTACCTGCCCGATTACCTGCTTGTCCGTCGTGGTGTCTGCTCACCTATCTACTTCCCTAGGTCCTGCTGCCTGGTTATCTGCCTAACTAAAACAAACCACGTCGTGCGAAGCCGGCCCATAGTTTTTATACTCAATATCCTTTTTTATTTTCATAGCTTTAATTTATTTTTTTATCTTGATTTTATTAACGTGGCTGGGTAACTAGCTACAGAAGGTCAAATTTATCACATTAAAAGTAAAGTTTACCCTTTCACAAAAACCTCGCCGTGCCCGTTCACTCAAATATTCATCATCACTTCTGTCACTACTTCCACTTCTAGTTGTTAGAACCATTTTTAATGTATAATATTTCATTTCCTTCTCTTATTAAATTGAGGTTAGTACAAAATGGTTAAATGATAAATAAATGATTTTGTTTCTGTAAGTTGGTTTGTACAAATACTTTTACATGTCTAACATATTTTTTAAAACTAGATGAGTTCGGCATTTCCTATCTGACTACTCTGAGAAGAAAGGCCGAAACAAACTCAGAGGTCACAATCTCTTTTAAAGTCCTGACAAAATCTTGGTAAGATCATGTGAAGACCATGTAGACTGATGTCTGAAATGGTATTTTCAGGAAAGAACCAGTCAGATTGAGTGGACCTGTCCAGTCAGTGCACGCGTTTGTCAATAACCGAGCAGCTCAACTCAGAATTTAAGGAGCTCAACGATTCGACGAACAATACCAAAGAATAGACATTCGGGTAGGCCGCATAAACAACTCAAACTGCCAGACCATGATTAAAAACTAAGATAAATTAAAATTAAAACCAAAAAAAAAATGATCCACATGGTCTTCACATTCACAATAATTAAAATAAAATAATATAGTACTTTAAAAAGTAAATATTCTTGTCATTGCAAGAAAACAAATAAAATAAAATGTATTAAAAATAACTAAATTCACGGGGCAAAATATAAAAAAAAAAACAAAATTAATTGGAGTAGCTCAATCCCAAGCCGTTTTATCTTCAAAGTTATCTTTAATGCTATAAAACGCTTTTTGGCACAACTTACGTTTAATGAATGATTTAAATTTATTAAGACTTTGATTTTGTACGTGGCTTGTGATTTGTATTCTTTATTAGATATTCATTTATTGATTTGTAACTTGTATAATACAATTACAATTTGTAACGTTTATTAAACAGGGCCCAGATGTAAAAAAGTTTTTTATAATGCAAGGGTGCTACACATCTATCTTCGTCAGTTAAATCGCTCGTGTTGCGATTTACCTGAAGCATGTTTATTCTGTAAAAACACTAATGCCATTTGATTTTGTGATCTGAGTTTAGTGGAATTATTAAAGTTTGTTATGAAACTTTCGTTTCGGCTTTTATTTAATCATTTGAAGTAAAACCTTACTAACAGAGTCTGTCTCAAGGTTTTATAATTCAAGAAATTCAAGGCTTGTTCTTAGTGACATTTGCGGTCTTTGTAAGGTGAAGTAAAGAGACATTTTACATTAAGATCTAAGTGAAGAAACTTATCTCAGTTGTAAATGTGTTGCAATACTCTTCTATTTGAGTTGATTGTTAAACATTACTGATATATAGTTTGTGCATAGTAGTTCTTCACGATTATTGCTTAATGTTGTTATAATAATGTCTAAATACATAAAATAAATAAATATAATAAAAAAACCGGCCAAGCGCGAGTCGAACTCGCGCGCCGTTTCTTGCTATAATGGTACGGACCCCCGTACCATTATTGCAAGAAACGGCAAAAAAAACACGTTTGTTGTATGGAAAAAAATACACAAAAAAAAATATACAAATATTTATTTTATTCTGTTTTTAGTATTTGTTGTTACAGCGGCAACAAAAATACATCACCTGTGAAAATTTCAACTGTTTAGCTATCACGGTTCATGATATACTGCCTGATGTCAGACAGACGGACCACGGAGTCTTAGTAATTGGGTCCCGTTTTACCCTTCTGGTACGAAACCCTAAAAATCATATATTTTTTACAGAATCTAGGTTTGCGTTGTTGTTACGATTATGTTTCTTAAGGCAAATACTATCGAGAGTTATTCAGCCAAATTACAATTCAAGTGCCTCCTCTAGAAAGTAATCAGCAGAAACGTTGTCACGGAAGAATGCGATCAGTATCACACACAAAAACCGGATTATTGAGAAGCGTGTTCTGCATAAATAAGTTTTTGGGTAGAAATCCTCTCACCAATCATAAGATATATTGAGGATAATCCAGAGGGTCGCTACTTGTTACTAGAAGAAAGACGTCAGCTTATTTGTGTTGTGGTTAAAGAACATAAATAAAGTTATTAGGGACATCAAATTAGCCTAAATTGGATTGGAACTTTGAGAGTGTTTGACTAAGGCTCGCCTTGATTGACAAGTTTTTACCAAATTTCCATCCACGAGCTAACAAACCATAATACAATCCTCACTCAAATGAAAATTAAGAAAATATGTGCAGATAAGAAAAGAAAAAGTGACCATGAATTGCGGGAGTCTAGTCATAACTAAACTTAGACTTTATTAGAATATTAGATTTATAGAATTATATACTTTATTGTACACTAAGATAAACACACAAAATAAACATTAAAATTAAAACAAACATACAACAGGCGACCTTATCGCGCTCTGCGATCTCTTCCAGGCAACCTTGAATTGATAGAGATAGCCTGCACACGACATGGGGTGCACTTAATGTAAATTTCTGATCTTAAAAGTATTACTAAGTACAATTCGGTACAAAAACAAACTACTAAAAAAACTTTTTTGCAAAAAAATACTACCGACTTCCAAATGAAAAACTACAAAGTGAAAAATAACTTAACTTTTGGAAGTCGGTGTCTTTCGTAGGAACCATTTTTTTGCGATATGGACACCGACTTCCAAAAGTTAAGTTATTTTTTTACTTTGTAGTTTTTCATTTGGAAGTCGGTAGTATTTTTTTGCAAAAAAGTTTTTTATTTTTCCCTTTTTAGTTTTACCTACCTAATAGCAAGTTGTTTATTAAGGTCCCTTTAACTCCAGAATAGATTAACCGAATAACATGAAACTTGAACATAACCGGTGAAATGAGAGTCCTGGTTACCCCTTTAGAGCGTACTGCCGTGATGTTATATTATGAAATGGTATAAACAACAAACAGACATGCGATTGCAGCAATACCGAGAGTTTTGCCGTTATATATTGAAGAGTTCTACTGTGTATCTCCGAAGTTCTTCATCAGAAGTTCACCAAATTAAAATGGGACTAATTTCGAAACATACTCTTTCAAACAAAAAAAAAGAATTTTCAAAATCGGTCCACAATTGACGGAGATATCGGTGAACATACATAAAAAAAAAAAAAAAAAAAAAACATACAAGAAGTCGAACATAGAACCTCCTCCTTTTTTGTAAGTCGGTTAAAAATAGATACATAAAAACATACAAACATCTAAATATACAAAACAGAAAACAATACAGATTAAACAAGGACAGGATCACAGAGACAGGTAATGCTCCTTTATAAGTGTTTTAAACACAGGCAACGACTGAGCATGTACATAAATTATTGTGTGGAAGTCATGTTGAGCAAAAATATGTAAGTATGTTTTGGCACGTAATCAATCTCGTTAGAAGGGAATCTCTTCTGATATTATGGAACATTTTTATTTATCATTGCACGTGCCTGTACACACTTTTATCGTTATTTCTGCGTGAGCAAGCTGGAACCAAAGCAATGAAATGGAAATCATTGTTCTAGAAATAACAGATTCTGAGGGCTATCGAGGTGCCATCAAAACGACTGAAAACTTCTTGAAGCAAGAAATAAACTTGTACGTTTTATGAAAAATAATGTAAAATCTTGTCAAGGTACTATAAAACCTCTTTGGTTCCAAAATTGAATCGATGTTTCTTGGTATTCCAAAGTAATTTCAGTCTCAGAATCTCTCCTTTACCGCAAAAAGGTTTTAATAATCAAATAACCCGAAAATTGATTTGGAATAATATCTCAAAAACTCGAGCTACGCAGTTGTTGTCATCACACATATCGATATCAATGTTACAAAGAAAAAGTGGGAACAGATAAATAGACGTATTCCACATTAGGCACCCAATTTAACGGCACCTGATTCTGGTCTTGCGGTAGTTTGGGATGGATGTGTGTGTTAAAGTGTGGATGTATGTTAGTTACTTAATCACGCTAGAACGGCTGAGCGGATCTGGATGAAATTTGGCAAAGAGATAGATTATTGTCTGAGATTGCACATAGCTCTCATCCAGCTGCTACCAGCCACCCTGCGAAAATGGTCACTCCACCTAGCCTGACGGCGTCGAACCTTACTTTACATTACCTTACCTTTTTTTGACATTTATTTTTAGATAAAAAAGCTTAGCATATTTAAGTGTACAAGTCGCTTTTATTTTAATTAATGGCTAAATGATGGACCGTTTTTTATCCAGCCATTTGAAAAGATTGTCGTCACCAGTATGATCATTAGTAAATTAAATTTACGTTTATTCTGCTCGGCGTACCTACAGAGTTTACATAAGCTTAAATCCGGCAGTGACTGATTACCGGATGAATGATGAGGGATTTGAAGTCATATTTTATACATTTCCATTAAAATAACTGGTGTTTTGACGTTAAACGTATTCCGTTACATTGAATGCAGAATTTTAAGGAATAGGTTTTACGTTTTAACAATTCTATCGAAACAACTTTTAAACCAAAAAAAACATTTATGAATTGGATGTTGGCTGCTTTTTCCCTCATGGAGGGTATTTATTTATTTATAATAAGCACACCAACAGCACTGTCACAAATAATTCAAATAAAATAACATCTTAAAACATTATTTCAATAACAATGCAAATAACAGGTGAAAAAAAAAGACAAAAAAAGAAAAAAAAAAAAAAAGACAAAAAAAAAAAAATAGAGTGTCCAGTAGACCTAAATCAATTACACTACAAAAACAAAACATATTGAGCTATATAAACGACCATTGCTCGCACTGTTTATATAGGGAAAGTCTGTATGAGCGAAACTCATAGAAAAAAAATCGACTGGGTAATCCGTTAAGTTGGACTTTTCATGATATAGCCTTGCCAAACGTGTTAGGGGGCTATTAAGAGCGGACTCTAGTCAACAGGAATTTGAAAAATAGGTATTTGAAGAAACTATTGCCGTCGCATCACCTCCAACCTCACCCCGTAAAGTGCGAAAGGGACAACTGCAGCTCAGGCTGATTTTACCTACAAAAACTTTGACTAAAAGACATTTCGTATTCTGCTGTTTTCTTCATGAAAACTGGTCTGATCAAAAAAAATCTTATATCAAAATTTTGAGGAAAAGTATATCTATGCTCCTATCATTTCCTATTTTGTTAAAAACTTATAAATTTTGTCTAAAAGTCTTCTGAACATGGCGGTAAAAACGGGCATTATTTTCGGATTTTTGGATTGTCATATTTCTTTTTGTGATTATGTTTTGGAAAAAAGGAAATAATACAGGCACGTAATAATTAGACCTCGATTTTATGTAAAAAAATCATTGCTCTAGAGGCATTATCCACGAAGAAAACAGCAGAATGTGTTTGTATGGAGAAAGTGTCACTAGAGTCCTCTCTTAAAGGTAGTATTTAAGGTAGATGTTGGCAATTGAAAAATGCGATAATATCGCTTGCTACTTTGGCTAGTCCTAAAGCTTAAATACTTAATCAATTGCGCATCTATGGAACCATTTATAATCTTGTGCAGTATAAGTAAGTCAGAATTGATCCGTCTTTATTTTAAGTTAATTATCTTATAGTGCCTTAACCTATCATTGTAATCGGGTATAGCTTTTCGGATCCCTTTCTTCACACATATATACCTAAGAAAACGGGTCTGATCAGATTAAATATTAATAGTATAACTTGAGTAATAGGGATACCAAATAGTGGCACAATACTCCAAGGTGCAAGAGAAAGTGCTACTATAATTACGGAAAGGTTTTTACATGCGGAATATAAAGCCAAGCAACTATAGTATCTACATGACACGGAAGGACAGAGATGTATCAAAGAGTACACCAAGATCACGGATGACTGATACTCTGCTCAGTCTGTATTGATCCATCTAGATCATAATCAAATTTAATGTAATTCACTTTATTCGTAAATGTAATAGACTGGCATTTTCTAACATTGAGCGTCATTCTGTTGTTGAAACACCGTTGTTGAAGGACATCAAGATCTCTTTGAAGCTTTTAGTTCGCCATATTTCTAAGAAAGTAACATGGTTGCCAAAGGCAACGCGAAAAATTCGAACGGAGTAAATAACAAACTGCAGTAAGCTTCCAAGGCGCCTTTGAGTGTGTGTAGATTCTGCAAACATTGTTTTATGTTACAAAAATGTGTTTTTAACAAGGCAGGAACGGGGTAGAAGTATATCTAATAGAGTGATATCGTTTGAAAGTTTTATAAATGCCAAAAGGGGCTAAGGTAACTACAGCCACCTGCAACGATGACGTTTATTCGCACGCTTGTTTCGTTAAAATAATTATATACATCCAGGCTTGCACGCAGTTAATGAGTACTGCGCAATTGGCCTTTCTAAAGAACAACACCAATGAACAAATCATGTAACCTTACTCCTTTCAATGGAATAAGACAACGTTGTTGTTTAAAAGGAGATGTGACAAAAATTAAAGAAAAAACAATTTTAAGTGACACTGAAGACTCAAGCTGCCTCAAGTCATTTTAAAATGTATAGTAGCGACCGCCATACTTAAAAATGACCATAAATAAAATGTCGTTTGAGTGTTCCAGGGTTCGCCAACAATTTGTGGGAGCCCCTTAAGGCGGTATCCCGAGCAAAACGCCGCGCAAGCCGTTTTTTGTGCTGTTTTTAGGAGCTATCTACTCGTTATTTAAAAATAAATATCAATTAATAAAAATACATTAAATTTCTACATATTATTGATTCTAAAATGGTAGATTTAGTTTTTTTTTTAATGTTGTATATATTTCACTAATCTATTTCCAAAAAAACATAAAAATGCGAAATAATTATTGATATTATGCATCTCCTCGTAAAGTGTTCATTGATTATTTTTTGTACTAACACTAATGGATAGACAATTTAATAACGAACATTTTTGTAGAATTATTTTTTTCAAAAGACCAAAATTCGATTTTATAAAGATTTTATTCTAAAATCTGGGCGTATTCACTACTGTAATTCATGCGCCACCAGTGCCGCTAGACCAATAGGAACGCTTATATCTCATGCCGATTTTTTGGTCAGGGTACCGTCTTAAGTACAATCATTTGTGATTCCTGAATTGGGCATGGGCTGTATGGCTGCATGGGCGTAATGTACTGGCTTTCCTTACAAGAACATTTCCTTAATATTCTCAAAGGCATACCTTTGAGAATATTAAGGAGAATGTTCTTGAATGCATTATGTCTTTCAGTTACTGACATTTATTAATTGTGAATTGTAATTGTAAACGTGCATCAAACAATTACCAATTAATCAATTGGCAAAATTTTACAAGCACAATTAATTTAATTGTAATTGCAAAGTTTTACAAGCACAGTTAATTAATTGTTAATTTTGCGTTATGTTACAATTACAATTTTTTTTTTTATTTGTTAGTTGCAACTAAATTTGGCAATTTAATTGTTAATTGTTCCTTGTTTTCACAATTAATTTTTGCCGCACACTGTTTTTAGAGATATAAGTTTGTTTGACCCCTTTTAGTGAAACAATAGTAAAGCTTGCTGATGACGTAACTAAGACGACGTACTAATTAAACACAAGAGTGGGTATCAAAAGCCGGTTTTGATACCCACACTTGTCTTAATCTGGTACAACCAATTGAATATACACTTCTGTCAATGTGTATGTAAATGATTCAGACAGGACGAATTTGAAATGAGTGGTGTTCTTCTTACAGTAAAAAAGAGAATATTCCGTTATCTAAAAGCTTATTCACATAAAAAAGGATACTTGTACTACCTACCTCTTTAAAATATCTATGCAAAAGGTCTAGGGAATAAAGACGATAATAGTCAAAGACTGAAAAAAAACCATCGAAGTGTGAGTCGGACTCACGCACGAAGGGTTCCGTACCATTATCACAAAAACGGCAAAAAAATACACGCTTGTTGTATGGGAGCCCCACTTAAATATTTATTTTATTCTGTTTTTAGTATTTGTTGTTATAGCGGCAATAAAAATACATCATCGGTGAAAATTTCAACTATCTAGCTATTGCGGTTCATGAAAGACAGCCTGATGACAGACAGACAGACGGGCCGCGGAGTCTTAGTAATAGGGTCCGTTTTTACGCTTTGGGTACGGAACCCAAAAAAAGTACGAGTAAGAATGTACAACATCCTTAAGTGGTCAGTCTCAAGTGGTCACGACTCCAACTTAACGTGTAGCTCGTGTGTTCGAAACAGTATTAGATTAGGTAAGTTTTTCTAAAACTATCTGTAACAATACAATGTTTGTACTCTTCCAAGTCGATTCAAAGTCAAGATTAAAAGTCTTCCAAATCTGGATTAGCCTATAAGGGTCCAACAACAGATGAATCTTTAACGGATAAACACCGTTGCCGTTTCAAGGTCATCTTTATTTTCTGTCTTACAGTTTTATGATAACCCAACAAAACGCTTTCCACACATATCATGCTGACTGATACCACTAAAATCTTTAGCATCAGTCTGAAGCCAACACACGGATGGACAGTGAGCGCAATGCAAACTATTTACTGTCCAGAATGGAAAGTCACTATACTTGTTCTAACATACCGTCTAGACATATTAATGGAACGTCTTTTGATAAAGTATTTCAGTTGTGAATAGGAGCAACAAATGGAACAAAATGAATGCAAACTTGCTTGTAACAGACAAACATCAAGAAAAAACATGTATTGGAAGCCTTTTTGACTATTTATACAAATTTTTAAGGTGTATTTGCCAAGTAACCGTAGAACGATTTGTATGGAAAATAAGTCCGTAAGTAGTCCATGAAAGTCACGATCATGGTTGCAAGTTTAAAAAGCACAGAAAGAGACAACTTTATCCATATTACTTATACTTTATCTATATATCACAGAATCAACTTTATCTTCAATAATATTTTTAGGCCTCCGTCTTCCACTTGTATGATTGAAATTTCTATAAAAGCACCCGAATATTTGTATGTACAACCTTTACCTAGTACTTGCGAGCTCGTTACTACTTTAGGGGACCCTATAAAATACTGAGCTAGTTAGCTTACGTCACAACTTACATGCGCATCATTTCACGCTTACCTACCCATAAATAAGCTAACTTGGTATTCAGTACACGTTCTTGCCTTCCATCGATATTAACCTGAAATTTGGGTGTTTATAAGATAAACAGAGTGCTTTGTTATTGCGTGGGAGAGTAAATGCCAACCACAAACTTAGTGTTGAATCAGCCGATTTTAGATAACAAATGATGCTATGTAAATGAGTTCATTCGTATTCTTAAAATTTATACCCAAAGGTGTCTCTGTCTACGCAGTTAGCATTACATTTTTTAAACCTGCTTTTGTATAGAAATAACATTGTAGCGACAGATCGAAGTACCGAACTGTAACTCTTGTGAAGCAATTATTTACATCAATGACTTGCGTCACATAAAGGTGAAATCAGATAGTTAATTTTCCGTTAATTTTCGTCTTTCATTCGGCACTTTTCACTCGGTATGAAACGTTTGAGCACAAAATGAAACAAGAGTGTGATCCAACGATGTTGGATCAGTTGGCATTCAGCATCTTTCACTCCATGAAGAACGAAAAATTTACAGTCTGAACACAGGTACAACGTTCACTCGATATGGCTTAATAGCTTTTGTCTCGAGTGCTGTAGTAGAAAGACTTATTGAAGATGAAGAGCAAATTAATGTTATGCCTACGTCATGCAACCTAAGCCGAGTGAACATGGAATGAAAAAAAAGAGCATTCTTTCGAGTTCACTTTCACTAAAGTGAAGCGTCTGATGGCACCTTAATTATCTAAACAATGAAAAAGCCATTGTGTCTCGCATGGACGTTTTCTCGCACGTTTTAGGCACTCAAGGAGTTATCTAATTAATTTATTCAATGACCATACTTCTCTCGTCTCTTGTGTTGATAAACTTTGGAGCATGAAAATAAGTCCATCATTTACGTCACCGTAACAAGCTTGGACCCAAAGTACTGATACCAAACTCTTGTCAGACATCGGCGAGTGATAAAGAATAAAATAATAAAATCTCAATTGAGAAATCCAATGATCGAAGTTTGATAACAGATTTTGGATCAACTTAATAAAAAAAACAATTCATAAACCAGAAACAAACTATATATAATATAAGTAAGTAAGTAGTATTAGGCTATATATAAGTCGGCTTAAAGCTATATATTTAGGGACTAAGATGTCCTTTCTTATTAATAGTGCGGTAAATATTCACGCCGTAATGTACGTGTACAAAATATAAGGCTCAGGGTGCCTTGTGGACGCTAAATTGTGTGTCGCAAGGAGCTTAGGAAAATTAATGAAGTATTCTTGTACTTAGCTATTATTTTAAACCATGGAACGACTGGAATAAAACTAATTAGTTTTTGTATCAGCTTTAATACATACACTTAATAACTAGGCATATACACCTTATTAATTAACTTGATTATTAAATATACTTATAAATTAACTTGATTATTGCCAGATTAACATACAAATAAAAATATATATAAGTTTTTAAACTGTCATGGTCACTTACACTAACATTAAAATTTGAAACGGGATAATTACCATGTTTACTGTTTGTTGCGAGTTCAGCTGTGCAAAACCCGAAAAAGTACCGGAAAAAGTTCGCAAGCGGAAACAGTGAATTTCATGTGTCGGGAACAGAATCGAGTCATGAGTGACAGTGGTAGCGGTACTGAGTGCAACAGCACCGAAATATCGGAAACTCGCAGCTAACAGTAAACATGGTAAATATCCCGTTTCAATTGTTAAGAAATATATAACATACATACATAGAAGTACAATAATACACAGGCAATTGAAATAAGTACATTTTGTATGACTACAATGACAAACTATGACGCTGCGAATTAGGTTACTACTTAGGTGTGGCCGCCACCAAGGAGTTAGTGGAGCGATTTATGGCGGAGCGTGCGGCAGCCGAACGGTTCCTCAACAGTGCGGGCCAGCCGGGTGCTTGGCCCGTGCAGAACATGGCGCTCGCGCTGTACCACTGAGGTGAAACATCACGCACCACGCGTAGTTGTATTGCACTCGCATGTCACTCAGTGCACCTTTGGTGTAGTTTGTCCACAACCCGACTGTTTAGACGCTTTTGCAGTAGATTATAAAGCGCTGCGCTTTCAAGACGCCGCTACAGAGCGGCTGAACCGCCCAGCTAGCATGTTGCCGCGCACTGAGATGGCTCGTCTCTGCCTGTCTATATCAAGCTAAGTTAGTTTAGCTTAGTTTGCATTACTAAGGTATTTTCCATATTTGTACCATGGTTTGCGGTCTGCAAACAATGATGAAAACTACTTAAGACAGTGGTTATGGGCAGTTGTACACGTCAACCAGTAAACCCGTTGTGAATCTAGCAAACGACTCAAGAGCTAGATTGACCCGACACTATACCGAAGATATCCCGGACGTCAGCCTGTACGAGATTAGGATGGCTCTGAAACAGCTTAAAAACAACAAGGCGCCGGGTGATGACGGAATCACGGCTGAACTCCTGAAGGCGGGTGGAAAACCGGTCCTCAAGGCCCTTCAGAAGCTTTTTGATTCCGTCATACTCGAGGGCAAAACGCCACAGGCATGGTGCAGGGGTGTGGTGGTACTCTTCTTCAAGAAGGGCGACAATGCCCGGCTGAAGAACTATAGGCCCATCTTGCTTCTTAGCCATGTTTACAAGTTGTTTTCAAGAGTCATCACGAATCGTCTCGCGCGCAGGTTTGACGATTTCCAGCCTCCCGAACAAGCCGGATTCCGAAAAAGGCTTGAGCACCGTAGACCACATACATACGCTGCGGCAGGTTATACAGAAGACCGAAGAGTATAACTTGCCTCTCTGTTTAGCGTTTGTGGACTACGAGAAAGCCTTCGATTCGATCGAGACTTGGGCTGTACTACAGTCTCTCCAACGGTGCCAGATCGACTACCGGTACATTGAGGTGTTGAAGGGTCTGTACAAAAACGCCACCATGTCAGTCCGTCTTCAGGATCAGACCTCGAAACCTATCCTTCTCCAGCGCGGCGTAAGACAGGGAGACGTAATTTCTCCGAAACTGTTCACTGCTGCGCTGGAGGACGTCTTCAAGGTTCTGGAATGGAAGGGGCTTGGCATCAACGTCAATGGCGAGTACATCACTCACCTTCGGTTTGCCGACGACATAGTGATCATGGCTGAGACCATGGAGAGCCTCAGTAAAATGCTCGATGACCTTAGTAGAGCTTCCGAAAGAGTGGGTCTTAAAATGAACATGGACAAAACCAAGGTCATGGTGAACGCCCATGTAACACCCACTCCTATCAAGATCGGAGACTCTACACTTGAAGTTGTAGACGATTATGTTTACCTGGGACAAACGGTCCAGTTGGGTAGGTCCAACTTCGAGAAAGAGGTCAACCGTCGAATCCGACTCGGCTGGGCGGCGTTCGAGAAGTTGCGTGGTATCTTCTCGTCCAATTTACCGCAGAGTCTCAAGACAAAAGTCTATGACCAGTGTGTGTTGCCAGTGATCACCTATGGGACCGAGACGTGGTCGCTCACAATGGGCCTTATCAGAAAGCTTAAAGTCACCCAAAGGGCAATGGAGAGGGCTATGCTCAGAATTTCCTTGCGTGATCACGTCAGAAATGATGATATCCGCAGGAGAACCAAAATTACCGACATAGCCCGAAGAATTGCCAAACTTAAGTGGCAGTGGGCAGGGCACATTGCTCGCAGAACGGATGGCCGATGGGGCCGAAAAGTTCTGGAGTGGCGACCGCGAACTGGAAGACGATACGTTGGAAGGCCTCCCACTAGGTGGACCGATGACCTGGTTAAGGTTGCGGGAAGGCGCTGGATGCGAGACGCACGGGATCGGTCAATGTGGCGACGCCTGGGGGAGGCCTATGTCCAGCAGTGGACGTCTTTCGGCTGAAATGATGATGAGTTAAGACAGTAGTTTTATTTTTTTTCATTCTTTTATAATCTCACTTTCTCTTTTTTTTTGTCATTCAAAAGTGCCGCTTAGTGGCCTAATTGAAATAAATAATTTGAGTTTGACTTTGACTTTACCTTGGCTTTGCGAGCTAATCCAAAACTAACTTAGCATAGCTCTTGGTCAGCAACCGGAGTTATAATAGCTAAACATGAAAATTATTATTTATTTAGGACCAGATTTATTGTATCGATGAGATTTGCTCACCGAAATTGCTGTTTTATTTATTTTGTATCTTACTTTCTCAGCTAACCTTTGTTACAAATAGTATCTGCGGTGAATAGATTTTAATATAGCGTGAGTTTCTAAAAGACTTGGCAAGCAGAAAACTGGTATAAGATGATCATGATGTGCCCTTTTACTGAAAGTACGATCTAAACGAGTTTTTAATGGCCTATTTACCGTTAGGAGAAATATTTGAGAAAATCAGATGTAAATAACACTATCCTCTATTATCCTGGTAATAACAACATTAATTTAAGAGCTCAGGCGATGTTATCCTTTAAAATCGAATAAATATTCTCTGACTGCATAGGATGATTTTCTTCTTTAAACACGAACACGCTTTTTATAGTAGGCTATAATTTAGTATCGTTAAATTAATTAAAAATATATATATATTTTCAGACTTAATTTTTAACGTAACATCACACCCCTTTTTCTTGAAAAAAAAGGTAAGTAAAGAATGCTTATTACCAACACCCACTTTTTATCCCCCACCGGAAAAAGAGGGATGTTATAAGTTTCATCTGTGTATCTGTGTGTCTGTCTGTGGCATCATAGCGCCTAAACGGATGAACCGATTTCGATGTAATTTGTTTGAAGAGTAATTTTGTAACGTAATTTTATCGAGAGTGTTTTTAGCTATGTTTGAATAAAATCAGTTCAGCCGTTCAAAAGTTTTAGGACATCATCGAAATCGATGAAAGAAAACTTTGTGAGAAAATCTGGACATAAAATAATATAAATTATTGTGTAGGGCAGTTTGAAATCGGCTATGGAGCAGGGACAGCGGTGGACAAGTGGTAACGGCCGCGTCTTACGTATCGTAGGTCATGCAATAGGTTCGAACCCGGGCAGGCGTTTTACCTTTTATAAATGCAGGATAGGCTAGGCAGGGTAGGCAAGGGCAGGGTAGGCAGGATAGGCTAGGCAGGGTAGGCACGGTAGGCAGGGTAGGCAAGGTAGGCAGGGTATGCAGGGTAGATAGCGCATGTATGTAGTCGTAGGTAGATAGGTAGCCAGTTGACGGGACCGAAGCCGCGGGGGTCACCTAGTTTAGATATAAATTTACCACATAGGTTTAATGTCTCCCATTAAGTTTAATATAAAATGTATGCAGTAGATCAAAAATATACTGGCTGAAAATAAAAATCGGCTGTTTGAAAAAAAAGAGGTGGAAAAGAAAATCCCCGCATTTTGTAGCATTGTAAAACTTTGATAGGTAGGTAAATCATATTTAGCAAGAAAAGTATAAAAAATTGAAAACAGATGAGAAGTAGATTGGTAGTTGAAAGAAAAGTAGATTACGCACCTCGCTAAAGTGAGTAATAATGCACTCGTGTTAATTTAGTGCAACATAACACTCATCAATAACTCACTTTGCGGTCGATGCCATAATTTACTATGACTACCATTACATTACTGAAAACATTTAACCATTTGCACTATCATTTGCATTTGCCCAGATGAATTTTAGTAAATTTTCTGAAACAAAAATTCTATGTATAGAGATGATAGTGTGAAGGTAAGACCTTAGTGATAGCGTTTATGAAAACAGAGAAAATGATCTTAACACGGTACAAAAAACATATCCGATTTCACAAAAATCATCTGATAAATTACTCTTCGCGGACAACGCAAAATTTCTAAGAGCATATAAATAAAAAAAAATATAATAACATTTACTTACCTATTTTTTAACATTGTTTAACAGAAAGATTCATGGCTAGCTGTAATTTTTTTCTAATAGATTAGAAAAATATGTAACAAACCGTAACGTACCTTTTGATAAATTTGTGTAGCCACTAATGCCCAGTTTTGAACTTTAGAAATTTATTAGAGCGTGAGTTTATTTGTTAAAACCCGCATTAGCAATTTCCTACAGAGGTTCTTTCAGGATATGATTGATTGACTCAACATTTTAGCGTTCCGTTGTCAAAATAGGAACCCTCATAGTTACGTCATGTCCGCAGCTTAGCTCAGAGACTCTTAGTAAAGCTATAATTTGGCTTAGATATACATATTAATCACGCCCATAAAGAGTTTAAAAAAATATGAAATACATATTATATTACGAATCTGTGAAAACCATTTTTAGATTCAGGGAGTAAATCGTCGTAGATCCGTATGAGTATAATTAAGCTTTAAATTGCAAATTTTTGTTAGAGCCAAGTGTCCTCCCCCTGAGAACTAAATGGTTGCTTTTGTATGTATGAAAAGAATCATGGCAGTAATGTATATAACGAAATTAAAGGCAAAACTATCACAGCTAATTAGACTTTACAAGTTTACGAGTAATAATCGACCAACTTATAAAATATTCTTAAAGATCGCTTGTTTTGCTTTCATTGTTTATCAACTTCAGTATTTATACCTAATTATTTTGGTGAATGTAGCTGTTTCTACGGAACCCTAGGTTCGTGAGTCCGACTCGCACTTGGCTGTTTTTTTTTAATATAGGTAATCTTTTCCGCCAGCTATGAGCAACCACAATGCTTGTTAGTGGGGCAAGGAATGTAAAAAATACCGATATTTATTGGATTTTTAGGCTACCTTCCCCGACCGTTATATTTAATGCGTTAGTGCTTTTATCAGTTTTATGTTACCGTTTGTTAACACAGATATAAACAAGAAAAGTGATTAAAATGTGTAACTTAATGATGAAAAAACTGTTTAGTTTTTGAGACCAAGTTGTAATTTTTATACAGTGCACTGAATAAACAAAATTCAAAATGTTCATTCAAGAATATAAATTTGTTTAGAACTCATTGGTCATGAGACTGTTCTGACAATCTAGAACAAGCTATCTGTGTAAATAACTAAAACTCTATACAAGCATTAATAAATCTTCCAAAAACAGATCACACCAAACGTAGAGACAAAGAGACGGTTTATCACATTATGCGTAGACAAAAGAAGGGATATATTTCCATTCAAACACATAAAATTACTTGGCAAAGACAAAGAACATCAATATGAAATATGAACTCTTACTTACCTGTTCATGATGTTCTAGACGAGCGACTGAAGTTGCCCAATTTTAAATAGCACCTGGCAATTTTTCACGAGAAGTAACTTATAGTAAGAAGTTAATATTTTGTCGATAGATACCATTAACAGTGTCCTAAAACAGAACAACAAAAAAACAAAATACTGTCTAATAAGACCGTCCAATAGGACGGTTTGTATTTGCACAATGTTTCAGAATAGAGTCGTTAGGCAGTGGGAGAAAGAGGACGGGCATCGTTGCCGAGGAAAGCCAAGTTTGCGATGGAGAAGGCTCAACACTCGGACGAGTGGAAGGCTATGGGGAAGAGCTTTGGCCAGTATTTGGATAGCATAAGTTGACTGAAATAAATTGTTCACATAAATAACATCTTCTAAATTTTGATGACTGGTCTAGTGCTCCAAATAATAATCATAGTTTCAGCCAAAAGGCGTCCACTGTTGGACGTAGCAGACCCCCATGCATTTTCTCATCGACATCGTTATTTTCAAACTTATTCGGCAAATTGCTTTCGAAAATTACTTGTGTGGAATCGCTCGTGTGAAAACACATCGGAAGAAAATCTTGTACGAGCACACAAGTACTTTTGTGAGATGTGAGGTTATTTGAATTTTCTTCAAATAAAATTCTACGTTGGATTTTATATGAAATTTGTATGAAAGAAGTAGCAAAAGTGTCAACCTCATTTTTATTTGGAAAAAGGTAAGACATGACTTAGAATAGTGTTTTGTTTGCCTTAACACGTCAGCTTTGGCACAGATTATCAAGCTCTTGCATGCTTTTCAGTTACTAGGCATATAAAACAAGGACTGGTGACTCGGACCGCACAGACGGTAAACGTGACAAAAGGCGGTAAAATTGCTGCCCAGTCCATACCAAATCAGAAAGCAGCGCTTACCTACTTATTTAAAAAAAGACGATGCAATTCGCATCAGATAAAATAAAAAGGATTGAATGAAAGTAAGTAAATAGGTATATCTAATACTTTCAAACTGTTTTATACCGGATCCCAGAATAGGTAGGTACGCCGTTCAAAGAAGTTGAAGTTCTACAAGAAATTAATCGAATTAAGTTCTACCTCTTATTTCTTTTGTCTCTTAATCAAAGGCAAAAACATAGCTACAATGTAGTTCGTCTAAAATTTAACTATTTAGCAGCTTCTGAATAAATTAAAATTTATGAGAATTAATGGTGACTCATACCAGAATCTCTAACATTTGTGATTAAATTAAATTGACGTTTTTTTCATACTTTCTGTTTGTAGGTAAACATGGAACAAAATATACAAAAAACAATACACCAATAAACAACACAAAATACAACGAAGAAAACAGTAACAACGCATAAAAAGATACAATTATAAGATATCAGTGACAACACAGAAGAGTCAACATATTCAATTTAACGAGGAACTGTCCACTGCTCACAAGGTAGTGTGCAAGTGCATTCAGTGGCGCAACAATGGAGACTCCCACACGTTTAGTAAGCTATTGTTGCTGGACCTAACTCGACGCAGCAGTAACACAACTTGTTTCCTTATTAGAGCATGTAAGCCATGTGTGTGCACTTTTGCGACCATAGTCGACACATTGCAGAATCGCAGTAGTCCAAGCAGCACCCTGAACGCGTTGTAGTATTGAACACGCAAGGAGTGGATTGGATTATTGTCGATTTGCCACAAAATCGACGCCTCACATTTTTGTAAGTACATTGAAAGTATTTTTTTTACCCACAGGCTGCACGTCTAAAGTTTTTGGCAGTAAGACTTAAAAAGTGTAACTTTGACTTGATTACTGCTACGTGCGAACCTGCGGGCAAACATATTAAATTGGACAGCCAACACCCTACGTGCCCTTTCGACATCGGTGTTGTCTTTAAGGTCTTCGGAGTCCCAGTGGCCTAGATACTTGAACTCTGTGACTCTGTTTAATGCCATTCCGGCTAAGATGACTGAGGGTACAGTCACGTAACTTTTGCCGCTCCCCTTAAATACTTACAACTGGCTTTTCTTAGCATTGTACTTCACAAACCCGTACTAACTTACGCAACCCTCCAATCTACAAATAAACTTTTATTCTTTTAGATTATAATATATCACACAAATATAATTATAATATATCATGCAGCTATCAAAGTCACTTTGTACCACTTATAGAAAAATATGACCCACATATTGCTTGACAAAAGTTGACGAGTAATTAACCTACAAACTTCAATTTGCATTAATTATTGTAACAAAGCTTCAGAAAGCATGCAACCAATTTAATAATACTCTCAGTAAATAAAGAAAAATAAAGGGAATTTGTTTAAAAGAATTTTAAAATAACGTCAATGAAATTACATAGTTTCTACGTATTTCCGTCGCGTAGTAATGTTCCAATTCAATTTTTGTTTTCCCATTCGTTGCTGCATAGCTGCCAGTCTTGTAAAGTTAGTTTTGCAGACGTGCATTTCCTTAAAGCAAATATTAGAGCCATTTTCTTCGTCTCTAATAAACGTAGAACGTGCTTGTGACGATTCCTTCGGAATTTACTATAATTAATGTTTATTTGCGAGCGAAAGGGGTTCGTCGCTGCGTTTCTATCGCCGTATAACAAATGATTGGATGTGAACTGGTTCTGTTGCCACAGTCTATAACATTACATCTAAGCTAGTAAGTAGAATCAAATCAAAATCAAATCAAATCAAAAAATACATACTGGAAATAAAAAGATAATATGAAATCCATTTTTGCCAAGTGCCATTTTATAGCCCGTATTAACAACCTATACCATCATTGATCTTCAGAAATCTATGATTTGTGAAAAATTTAATGCTTCGTGATCGACATTTTCGTAAAAGTGACACATCAAACTTAATGGAATTGCTATATAGAAATATTGACAATAGTGCGCGTGGAACTAGTTGGCCGCGCCTTAGGTGGCGCGTCATCTCGCTAGCGCAATCTCATGTGCGTTTTGTCTAAACTAGCCGGAACTTTCAACGCGTGTTGCTGTCGCGAAGTACGGCGCCGCACTAGTTTAGACAAAACGCACATGAAATTGCAATAGCGAGATGACGCGCCAACTATGGCGCGGCCAACTAGTTCCACGCGCACTATAGTAGAAACTGTAAATAAAACTTTCTATGTGGGTGGAATAGTGTCGTCTCAATATGATTACTTTTCTAAAGGTTACATTTTCATATTTGTATTGGTTCAGCTAGATTGTCCGATACTCAACTTTATTTTAGACAGATTAAATGTTTTCATTGCTTCACATTCAATAGATATATATTTACCATTGTACCAGATATCATTATTTATTTGTATTTGTTCAACAAGTTTGTTAGATACTTGAACTTTAATTTAGATTGATTAAATATTTTTATAATGATTAAATGCTTGACATTAAACAAATTTATACCAACCATTTTAACAAATAACATTATTTAAAAAAAATAAGATTATTTCAGCTGAAAGACATTCACTACTAGGCATAAGCCAAGAGTTACCAAATCAACGATGTTGATCAGATTAAATAGTCCCTTTTAGATTTTTTGTTTAACCAACTTCTACAAAATACATATAAAGAATTTTCATATTTTCTGTTCAGAAAATGTATCTTCAGCAATATGAAAATTCGCTTACCACACTAGTTAATCTTTGAAATGAAAGTGAGGCAGCAGCGATCCGCTTCCCTTTCAACAAAGTAGGGTATGAATGGAAAGCTTCTAAGTGATAGACGTACTTTAACAAAATTACATTCTCTTTACTACAGTTTTTTCACCAGTGGTTTTCATATTTTGAATGATTAGAAAATACCAAATAGACATATTCTGCTCACATAAGCATAACTGTTGAAATGTGTCTGTATTTTGTAAGAGACAAAAGATGATAGTATATCTGTATAAACAAATAAAATTAAAACATAAATACTTCCGTTATGAATTGTCGTATGTATGCTAATGTTTTACGCAAGGATTTTTTCACTAGTTGCTCACACTCGGTAGTACATTGAAATCAATCTAAAAATTGAACGCGTGAATTGTGAACGCGTCAACGAATAAAGAAGAGTAACGGCTATAAATAGAACTTTTATTCACAACCCAATTCTTTCAAATAAGATGGAAAGGTCGACCTCATTCTAAGCTGAGCATTATTGATATGCTCTAAAGACTTCCACTTACTGTTAGGTTCCGACAAAAGCAAAGTATCTTTCAAAATATCTTAATCTTTTAAAGTATCTTGTCCCGAGTGGAAAACCTTGCCGTTCCTCATCATCTCCTACGTTTTATTCTCCTACGTTTTCCTCCCCACTCATCATGTCGTTACGGTGGATCATTTACTGTTTGTGTTGTCCGCCTCTGGAATATTCTCTCTCACTCCATGCGGGACAGCCCATCGCTGGGTATTTTCAAAAAAAGATTAATGGGTTTATAAGTAATTATTAATTTAGGATTTTAGTTATTTTATAGTATGTATTATGTGTATGCTGTACACGTATTTGTTTAGTTTATTCAGTTAGTAACAATTAAAATGTTAAGTTTTATTGTGCACTTGGGTATACTGTCCTCATTTAATAAAAAATATCTATGAAACTGAGGTTTTTATGGGTTAAACTCGCCTTGTATATAAGCTGTCCTACTGTATTTGTATATGTATGTTTTTTTCTGAATAATAAAAAAAGTTTTTTTTTTTTAAATAAAACTTTACGATTATAAACTTGATGGTGATAGACTCGCCTCGTGTTACGTGGACCCTAAAAATGAGTGGCGAAATGTAAGTTTATCTTCTATAAGTCCCCTCGCTTTAGCCTTTGGGGAAAACAGGCGTATTGTGTTATTCAAAAATGCAAAGATAATTAGAAAAAAACCGGTCAAGGGCCAGTCGGACTCGCGCACGAAGGGTTCCGTACTTGGTAAATTGCGGTTTACGATTTATGACGTATTAAAAAAAAAACTACTGACTAGATCTCGTTCAAACCAATTTTCGCTGGCAGTTTACATAGTAATGTACATCATTTTTTTTTCAGTTTTATCATTCTCTTATTTTAGAAGTTACAGGGGGGGGGGACACACATTTTACCACTTTGGAAGAGTCTCTCGCGCAAACTATTCAGTTTAGAAAAAAATTATATTAGAAACCTCTATATCATTTTTAAAGACCTATCCATAGATACCCCACAAGTATGGGTTTGATGAAAAAAAATATTTTTAGTTTTAGTTTCAAGTATGGGAACCCCCAAAATTTATTGTTTTATTTTTATTTTTGTGTGAAAATCTTAATGCGGTTCACAGAATACATCTACTTACCAAGTTTCAACAGCATTGTTCTTATAGTTTCGGAAAAAAGTGGCTGTGACATACGGACGGACAGACAGACAGACAGACAGACAGACAGACAGACAGACAGACATGACGAATCTATAAGGGTTCCGTTTTTTGCCATTTGGCTACGGAACCCTAAAAACGGAACTTTAAGGTGAACGCGCACTTAGACGCACCGCACTCGCCGCAAGCGCCGAATTTCAGCAAAATGCTGTAGGTATACGGATTCCACCAGCGCGTGCGGATGACATCATCAGATTCGGCGGGCGAAGCGGGCGGCGCGGCAACATGATCCGTATCCATATGAAAATATAGTTCAAGGTGTACAGAAGTGGATACAATGCGTGCGGCGCGTTCGGCGCGGATAGCGCGGGGCCAAGAGAAAATGCGATGACTGCGGCGCGTGCGGCGAGTGCGGCGCGGACAGGTGCGCGTTCACCTTTAGGTACTAAACTACTTAAGAAGCTTTTTAAGTTAAGTTACTATAACTTAAGCAGATTCTTAAGTTAACTGCTTTATTTTATGATACATTATGAATGTTTCTTGGGTAGAAAAATGATAATTCTTTTTAGTGCATCAGTGAGATTATCAAATAATTATTATTGCTTTACCGTTCAAAGTTCAGGAAGAGGGGCTTGTGACGCCACTATGTCAGTATAAAGTGTACTAACTGCATGACGATATTTCAACGCATTATATCGTCGTCACTTTATGATAACGTGTCAAAAAAAAAACCTGACCAAATTTTTTTCTAATCTACCTGACAGACAAAAAACTAACATTTTGTCCTTTTTTTGTTTTGATGGTATATTTGAATAAACTATTTGGGCACAGTAGCTGGCCACGCAGGCCACGTTAATTGCAACGTCAGAGGCATTATACAGGTCATCCAAGGTGCAAGTGAATGGGAGTTGGGACCAGCAAGTGGGGCATAGATTGTACAAGAGCACCGCAACCGCACCGGGTGTTCAATGGACTTATAACCCTCCATTTTGCCAAATTATATTTATAGAGGCCTACTTGGTTGTGCAACCGATTTATTGCCTTCACACAAGCCACTGCAGTTCATGAGGTGGTGGGTACTTCTCTAGCCACAGTTTACTTTTCTACCTAGGCAGCTCGTCCTGGTTCACCTGTGTGGTTCGAAGGAAGCTCTTTCGACTTTTTAATCTAGCTGGCGTTGTTGGATGGTCGTAGAGGGGATGTCGGGAATCGGATTACAGTTAACATCCCTATTGTATAATATTAGTTACCTGTAATTTCCTTGTTTTACTTTTAGTTATACACCAACATACTATCACACAGACCTGTATTCTCTAAAAGGTTAGACAGTAGTGAGGCAGTTTGTCATTGGCAGGCCTATAGCCATCACCCGGACACAAGTCTAGACTCATGCCAGCTTTTGAGAAATTCCAAATCGTCATCATCATAAAATACCTAATAAAATTGTAACCGTCCCGGGATTCGAACCCAATACCCTCTAACCTCATGCGCAGTTGCAGTGGCGCTTGTGACCACAAGGACAATGAGATAGTTTTTATTTTATTTCAATTAAAGTACGTACCGATTTTTTCCTTTTTAACAGACTTTAAAAAAAAGGAGGAGGTTCTCAATTCGGAATCTTTTTTTTTATGTATGTTCCCCGATTACTCCAAGACGCCTGGACCGATTTCAAAAATTCTTAATTTATTTGAAAGGGTATACTTCCTAGTTGGTCCCGTAGTCATCAGGTCAGGATCTGAAGATATAATCCTAGGGAACTCCCCAAATATTATAGGCAAATATATAGCGATTTTGGTATTTTCATCAACAATGCAATCATTTGCATTTAAAAAAGTATCATTTGGTGAAGTGGAACTGATGAAGAAGAGCACAGATGGCCACTAGAACTCCTATATGCTAAGTATGTCACGGGCATACGATATCTTGAATAGTTTACCGACTATAATGAAGCAAATACTTATAAATAAATGGTACTAATGAAAATGGCTTCATGGAACTGATCTGATGATGAAGCCGGAAGGTAGGCACTGGAACTCTAAAATAAAACAATGTATTCTAGTGGTGTTTGGGCTTATTGGAATCGCCATGAGATGTCCTTTGGTCATATTATGATAATAATGTTAATTGGAGGTACATACCAAAACTAAAAAGAGAAAAATAAAAACTTTTTAACAAACAATCAAACCGACTTCTAGAACAAAAAACTACAAAGCAAAGAATTAATTTCTTTTTCGAAGTCGGTGTCGAAAAACGGATAACAATGGGTACAATAGACACCGACTTCAGAAAAGAAAATAATTTTTTGCTTTGTAGTTTTTTGTTCTTGAGGTCGGTTTGTTTTTTTTTTAGTTTGGTTTTCTATAAAAGTGTGTTTTTTGCATATTTTATTAATAATGAATAATTTTGATACGTTCAATCGCTAATCCAGCAGTTCCTGGTAAGGATAATGGGACAAACTATATAAATTATTGCATTGTCATCGGTCCTTGATAAGTTTGCAAAGTTTCAAATTAATCCGACGTTTTGAAGGGGGTGAAAAACATGTTCAAAGATTCCGTTACATGGATTCATATATACATACATACCAAACTAATAAAAGCGTATTAAAAATAGGTATATAATTCGAGTCTGAAGAGTCACGCGGAAGTACTAATATAGCCAAATCACAAAATATTTTATGGGTTATGATCTAAGTACAATTCTATAACAGGATAAATAAATTCAGAAACCAAATTAATATATTAAGTTTATTTCCATCCTTATGCAGAGGGTGTGAATAAAATCAAAATGAGCAATATTTATTAATTACATTAATTAACTTGGATACACTTTCATTTCATCCGAAAGTATCACACAAGTTTCATTTCTTTAGTTTACAGAACATTGCGTTGGCATACAACTGCTTTCATTATACGTTTGAAACATTGATATATGTACAATATTTTTTACTTTATTTACATTAGTTTTAACAAATACAACTGGTATTTACATTTTTTATACATAATGTCTAACTAATTTTCACTAAATATTTACAAATTCTATGAGTTCAAACAAAATTTTGTAAAATTCTACTTTTTTAACAATACGTTTTTAAGCTAAAATTGGGTCTCATTTGCAGGTATAATTATACTTTTAAATATCATTAATTGATTCTTCACTACCACACTGCGTTGTGGCCGGTTTTAAAAGTGTTGTAGGCGTCTGGAAGAAGCCACAACGCGTTCTGAGCAATTTTTTCTCTCAATGAGCGTTTTCGGTTTTCAAGCCTAATATAAACACTCCCAACCTTTGCATTTAGGTTTTCCATCATGATGACGATGTCTTGCTTCTTTATGCTCCTAAGACCGGACAAGGACCGGTTTCTTACTGCTTCAGTTTCAGGAATCCATGATAGTAAGGTAAGCAAGTGATTACCCACTGTTCCTTAATCTGATAGAGGGGCTGCCACTTTAGAGCCTTCGGTGTGCTCTGTGATTGTTCTAGTGAGACGATTCTATTTAATGGCGCAGAATATTCGCCCTTCGTGTTGCATCCGTTAGCTCAGCTGTAACGGAGACGCGTGGGTGCGCGGTTTTAGCAGGTCCCAGGGAGAACGATGGGGACGTGGATCACTCGGACTGGCTTGGGTTCTGCTTTAAACAGTACTCCGCCACGAGTACAGCGGAGGATTTCTTGACACTTTCTAGTTTATGCTGCTTTCACCTACAGCCATTCCCACCATGACCCCCCAGATAAAGGATACTATAAAGCAATTAATCCTAGTGACTAGATTATCTAAAGTCTGCAAATGGTCAATTGCTCGTTTTGTCCAATAATTAAAATATTTAGGTATACCAAAAGTAACTTAGTTTTGTGAGTTATTTTTTGTAGAAACAATCAAGGTTTGCCGACCCAAATAAATAAATATGTTTCGTGCTAAGCCATCTTTGAATTAGTTTTTTTAGATCACTGCCTACCGCAGTAAAACAAGTAAAACTCTTTCGGGCGTACTCATGAAGTAGGAGTCAGAGAACGGGTGCCGAGTTTCATTAAGTTCAGCACAGGAGTTCGGAGTTGGAAGGCGGTACACAGCTGGGTCTAGGGGGCAGCGTGGGCGACGGCGAATGCTTTATAATGCTTTCAGGAGCTGAATACGTTCGCCCCGCCGACAGCAGCACTGAGTTTGCTGGCAACGGGTGCAATGCTTCTGGAAATAAGAAAATAAATAATGAAAAACTGACACATTTAAGATTTAATTATTTTACAAACTTCAAATATTGTACACGAAAAAATAAAAAAACGCAATTTTTTTTACCGATTTAAACAGTAAAATTCCAATATATTTTGAACGACTGAGGCGATTTCCTTCAAATATAACTAAAAACCTATTCGATAATGTCACCTTTCAAACATAAACTAAATCGAAATCGGTTCAACCGTTTAGGAGTTATGATAACACAGACATATACACAAATACACAAACTAAATTCCCGTCTTTTTCTGTCGTGGGTTAATAAACAGTAAGAAGCTTTCCTACACATTCAAAAACCTTGGATGTACCTACCCAATGACATACATAACATCACGCTTATAATCTTATCCCTGAAGGCATGGGTAGAGGTGAACCTCACCCACATTTCACCAGTTATCGTTAGGACCTTGGATGTTTCAGATTCAATCTAATAGGTGTCGGTTGACTTTATTATTTGGAAAGTGTAGTAGGCAGCAAAATTAAGAGTTAATCTAATCACCCCCCAGGCAAACAATTCAATATATTATAATGATTGTATCGATGATAAAACAAAACCCACCAAATGTAAGGCGTAGTAATAGATAAAAGCTGACTAGGTAATGCAGCTGCAGGGTTGCAGAAGTTAGCATCTGCTCGACCCGTTCCCAATACCACTGTAGATACCGAGCCATGACGTCGGGTAAATTATTTTCTTGTTACTGTTTTTTTTTTTTAAGTTGGTTTTAGTAAATAGAATAATATAAGAATAAATGTAAGTTAATCTCTGCTATTTTAAAACATTTACAGATTTCAGATTGATCGCTGGGCAAGAGTCTCTACACAGTGGGCTCCTGAATATGGAAGGCAGCGTTGAGGTCGGCCCAGAAAGACGGGGCGCGAACCGGTGGCGTGGCATGTGTGCTGATTTGAGACGGCGCGGGTAAAGAATGTATGGAAGTACTTGGGGGAGACCTTTTGCCCAGCAGTGGGACAGCAACGGCTTGAAAATTGAAACGGCTAAAAACTAACTGGTGAAATGTAGCCACGTTTCGCCAAGGGTCATGCAGTTCACCTCTGCATCTCTGCTTAACCCTTCGAGAAATAAGATGTGACCTTATGTTATGGAGTTATGTTTATTTCTAAATAAGAAAAAAAAATGAATACGAATGTGACAGAAATCGTGAAGCCGGAAAAGAAAGAAGTAGTTGTGGAATTGTACTGCCAGTCTTTCCGTAGCATCAGTAAAGCTGGGAACAAACTATCGGACGTGTCCGTGTACACCATAAAATTTATACATCTATTTCAGACATTTTCGGCTGTCTATCGGATGAAGCCCAAAGTTACGTCCGCAACTTACGTACGATAGTTTGCACAATTTATTATACATTCTATACCCAGATTAACTATAAGTAGCGGCTGTCAGTCGCGTCCGACAGCTGCGTCCGATAATTTGTTCCCAGCTTTTGTTCTTTACTATTAGCTCAAATGCCGTGATAGATGGGTTATTAGTAGAGTCGAGTTATCACAAAAGTACTTACGCATAAATAGCTAATAAAAACGTTTTCCAGGATTTTCCAGGATGCGTTCCACTGTTCCAGGATTCAAAAGTGTCATGCGTTTTTTATTTAAACCTCGTCTCCCAAAGCATGTTGGATTGTAATTTTTCAGCTACAAGTATCCATATATTTGGTCATAGTTTCATTAGTTTTCCTTAATATCCTGTAATTTGGCATTACCTTTAGTTTTATCTGATGTGTGTCACTGTGTAGAGCACAAAACTTAAGCAGTTTAGTATCTTTATCGTTTAACTTATTCACTTTTTCTTTAACACGAGTAATTTATTGCACTTAGAAATCAGTATAATTGTACCGATTCCTCATCCTCTGTCTTTCGGTACACACAACACAAGTTATCTGCCTGCTTGAGTCCATATTCATTGTCTCTTTGGGTATTGTTAAGACCCGATTGTTCGTAGTTTTTCGCAATGGTTATAACAAACTGACGTTATGTCCATTGGAGTACTTGACTGAAGATCTCAATGAACGGTTGTTCATCGTCAGTTGAAACGACGAGGTATTGTTGTCTCCGCGACGGAGGAGTGACGCGTGGTGACCTCTGGATTCCCTATAATAAAAATTAGAGTTAAAAAAGGTTGCATTTTTGTGACAGAAATCAATTTAAATGATGTAAAAAACATTAACGGAAGTAGTAGCTAAATGCTAAGATTCGAAAAGTGTGTGTCAAAAGTCGGTATCGAAAACTGAGAGCATATCCTAAGAATTTAGGTGAATGCTTCAAGCGATTGCAACGCATTTTTTTTGTACAAGTGCCTACAAGAGAGTTAAACATAAACGTGGAATTGCCCAAGCCGGTTATTGGACGATTCGCACGAATTTAACTCGCCCGAAAAGTGCAAATCGACCCCTTTTAAAAATAATATTTATTCTGTAGCGATTCACCCAATGTTAATTTATCGGTGTGCGAATCGACCACTCCAAAATTATGTAATAGGTGATTCGCACACACATTGTGTTTTATTCAATACCGTTAAGATAAAGTACACTCAAGTACAGAAGTATTAATCAATCAATCAATCAGTCAGTCTTTATTTGTAAACATAAGTAGGTTACAGCAGTGTGCAAGACGTCACAATAAAAAAAAAGTTTCTATATTTTTTGCCATGTGGCGTACAAATATACAGTGAAGCTTTTGCCAATTAGGTATATTAATTTTATTTTATTGTTTTTGCCTAAGGCATTAAGTCCACCTCTGTACGTTTGTGTGCATGAAGTATTAAATAAATATTTCCATAATCAATGTCAAATAATGTCAATAATAAATTATAAATGCGATCATGTTAGTAATAAATAGTTTCAATGTCAATAAGTTAATATTAACAGAAAAGTTTGAAAGTGATATTATCCACAGAATAGCAAAGTCATCATTATACATATTTTTCATGGGGTCTTCAAAATAGTCACTGAGACAATAGTAACATTAAATTAATATATCACGTTATTTATGCTTGAAATTTACTTGAATTGAGACTTTTTATTGAGGGCAACTTATTAATTATTCTCTGGGCCATACAGAAGATGCTTCATTAAAGCCGTGCTAGCAAAAGGTACTTTAAGCTCTAACTTATTATTATCACGAAGTTTCCTGTAAAAAGCTATTTCATATAGAGTGTTGTTTGTTTTGACTAATACATTTACTACATTAACATACAGAGAGGGCATGGTTAGGATTTTGAGGCTATTTAATGGAGGTTGACAACTGTCAGTACTCTATAAACCACACATAGCTTTAATGCATCTTTTTTGGGGCTTTGAAAACATACTCTTTATTTAATGAATTACCCGAATATTATTATGCCATATCTTAGTGCGGATGCAACATAGCCACGGTAGGCCATTAAAAGAGATTCTAAGTTTACAATTTTAGCCAATTTATAGAGGGCATATGCAAATTTATTAACTGTTTTACAAATATCGTCCGTTTGCGGTTTCCAGGACAAGTTATTATCTACAATAACACCAAGGAATCTAGTCACAGTTTCCGACTCTATTTTGGTCCCCAAATGGTTCCTATTATAAACGTTGTCCCCAACGTTTATAATAGGAATTCTTTGATTAATGCGTAATTTTAGTCTTTTCTAGATTCATGACTAGATTATTATTGTTTAGCCAAGTAATTATTTTGTTTAATGTCAAATTTGTTTCTGCTTCGTATTTTTATTTTATTTTTTTATTTATCTATAGGCTCGCGTTTGACCACTATCTCGCCTGATGGTAAGTGATGATGTGGTCGACGGTGAAGCACGCTTGCCTAGAAGTAACCTATTCACTCTTGACTTAAAGTCGTATGTATTAGGATCGCCACATTTTATTATTACGGTGCTGTCGTCAGCAAAAAGTACCATAGGATGCTTTATTTCCCCAGGTAGATCATTTAAATAAGTTAAAATAGTGGTGGTCCTAACACACTGCCTTGTGGGACTCCGTATTTAACTATTCTACTACTAGATCGGTATCTTCAATCTTAAATATTGTTATTGATATGAAATGAGACACAAATGAATCAAAAATGTCTTTATTGAAATAACTAATTTATGATTTGAGCACGTATCCACATTGGGCACCCACTTAAACGGTAACAGATTGAATGGCATCTGAGGTATGCCACATACGGCATCTATCGATATACTTCGCAATTTTACTCCGCAAAATTTAATGGCACCTACGTAGTCAGTAGGTAGATACTTACCAGTCTTGGGATGTTTATTTTTTTAGGACGTCAAAATAAAAAAAAAGAGTAAATGACATGATAAAAATATAACTTCCTCCTTTGCTTTTTAGGTAGATTTAGACATAATAAGCATTTATACCCAAACTACCAGGAGGCCAGAATCATGAAGAAGTATTTGCAGGGCTAGAATCATAAGCGGTAGAGACTAACGGAGTACTAGGTCTTCAGAATCGAAAATCGCCCGGTACTCTTTTTACCGCTCATAATTCCAGCCTAGCTTCCTCATGATTATAATCTCCCGGTACTTAAGTTAGTCTTTATCGGTACTGGAATGATGTCATAGCGTATAGAGCTTTTTCTTTATTTTTTTGTAGCGAATATTGCTGTCTCCCTCTTATTGTTTTGTCACCTGTCTATCTTATCTAACTGGCATATCTCCACGTTTTGAGTGGCAATTACTTAGTAAGTTAAATATCTATTTACTTCGGTTAATTCTTCATATTACTTCCGAGACGGGAGAGCACGACTGTACTTTTTTTATTTTTTGTTCTCTAATATCAAAATTTGGGCAAATTGCCTACTAAATAATTTTGAAGTGGTCGATTTGCAGACCGATTAATTAACTTTGAGCGAATCGCCACAGAAAAATTAATATTTTCAAAAGTGGTCGATTCGCAAAACCATTGCGTGAAAAAGGTTAATTTCTAAAGCATACCCCTTAGTAAAGACTGGAATAAAACGATACAAAAAATTATTCGTGTACATTATTTGTGATACATGATTTTTCCGTATGAAAAATAATTTTGCTTTAAAAATAATGAATAAGCGATATTTTTCACTTCTTTTGTATACACCTCAAAAACAACTTGAATGTTTAAAAATATTTTTACACAGAAAATTTATGGTTAGAATTTCTTCTTAACCTACTTAGGATTTGCAAATCAAAAAATATTTTGAATTCAAAACTGTCCAAAATGAGGTCCAATATTGATATTCTGGCACCGAGTGGGCTCATGGTCAGTACTGGGTTAACATAAATATACTTCTTAGGCCGGGTTTCTCAACACTAAATTATCGCCAAATTAATGTGATAAATTTTCAAGCAGGCGTTATCTGCTGTGATTGGTTGAATGAATTTTCAACAGCCAATCAAATCACAGCAGATAACCGGCGAATATTCATTGATTACGGTAAAAGCCCGATGATCGAGTTTTGAGAAACTGGAGATTTATGGAGTAGGACGTGATGAAAATATCTCACGAAATAATTCAAAAGGAATTTCTCATACCGGTATTTTCAATGGTCAAAGGGGTAAATAATTTTTCACATCGTTATTTACGGATTTTCGGCCTGGGGGACGTTGGCGAGCGCTTTTTCTTTTTTTGGGACAATCCCACCGCACTATTCCCAAACCACGGCAACTCCTGAAAGCCAGAATCAACAGTAGCGACCACCAGAAAAGCGCCGAGGCAATGAAGCTCGACGAAGTCCCAGAGAATGAATTTAACTGTCTTGGATCCCGCAACGAAATCAGAAAAGAATAACGGAGAAGTAGGAAAACTATAAATTTCCACTTCCCTCCATGTCAAGCAGGAGACAGAACAAACAAGGCCAATAGATACAAAGGATCGTTTACAACTGGGATAAGCCCCGTTGCCTAGTACCGCGGATAAAAATTAGCATTAATACATATTAATGGGTCCTAACATTGTGAACTGTTATATTTGATTCCAATAACAGGTATGGCGAAAACGCTTGAACGCACGGAAATTTATTCTAGTTTACACAAGGTCCGTATAGTAAACAAAGCCTGATGCAGCCTGTACATTATTTAACATAATATTACATTCATTCTGCCAAAGAATACACTGCCATAAGATATGATGTGCAGATTGTACATATTTGCAGTCAGATGTAGAACACTGACATAAAGGCGAGGCAACGAGCGTCTATAAGGCTACCAACAGGTTTTGTAAAAAAAAAACATTTTTTGTGGCCTCTTACAGTTCAACCTGTGATAATGTAGACTGCTTAACCGGTCTATCCCGTGTCATCCTTAGTAAACTAAAGCCTCCAACCAGGGTATATTTTTACGATTTTCAAAAGCGACATCAATTAATAATACAAATAATATTATGAGTAGAACAACTTATGTTACGATTTTTTTTTTTTTTTTTTTAAGAAATTTTTTGTGTGAAGAAAATAATTATAGATTTTGTTTTCGCCGGTTTGAACTACCTAACACTATCAAGTACCTAGTTTCCTTCAGAGCGGTTGAGTAATTCTTTATCTTTATTCAAACTTCAAAATTCAAATTGGTAAACTAGAACTAAAGAACTAAATAGGTCTTATATATAAAGTATATTCAATAATTTTAGGTGCCTGTATTAAATAATCCTGTGTCACAGGCGGCAGGGGCTGAAACAATGTAATTGTAAAGAAGGATTTTAACAATATTTTCGTAGCATTAGAATAGCGACAGAGATATATTGTTTTATTAATAAGTAAGATAAGAGTGGAATGGTTCTAATCCATGCGTCATGTTCGTGAGTGGGCACCGTCGGTTGGGGCGGGTTATGTCTTAGTTTCTTCCAAAGACCTTATACTTCTTACTACTAGACTGTGCACTATGGCGCAAAAACCGGTCCGAGCGAGAGGGCTCCCGTTGGTAGTGTGTCTCTTTCTAATGAGATGACTATGACCAAACATAACACGGGACAAATTGATTGTAAAAACGATAGTGTAAGTATCCCGTTATATGTATTTATGCTACCTAACTACGCTACCTAAACCTACCAAATTCATTGAAAAAAAAACCGGCCAAGTGCGAGTCGGACTCGCGCACGAAGGGTTCCGTACTTGGTAAATTGCGGTTTACGATTTATGACGTAGAAAAAACTACTTACTAGATCTCGTTCAAACCAATTTTCGCTAGTAGTTTACATGGTAATGTACATTATATTTTTTTTTTAGTTTTATCATTCTCTTATTTTAGAAGTTACAGGGGGGGGGGACACACATTTTACCACTTTGGAAGTGTCTCTCGCGCAAACTATTAAGTTTAGAAAAAAATGATATTAGAAACCTCAATATCATTTTTGAAGACCTATCCATAGATACCCCACACGTATGGGTTTGATGGAAATAAAAAAAATTGTTTCAGTTTCAAGTGAAACAATTTTTTTTGGGGACCCCCAAAATTTATTGATTTTTTTCAATTTTTGAGTGAAAATCTTAATGCGGTTTACAGAATACAACTACTCACCAAGTTTCAACAGCATTGTTCTTATAGTTTCGGAAAAAACTGGCTGTGACATACGGACGGATATACAGACAGACAGACAGACAGACATGACGAATCTATAAGGGTTCCGTTTTTGCCATTTGGCTACGGAACCCTAAAAAACAATTGTGTGTATATTTTTTGGAATCTACGTCACTTATGGTATGGTGTCGGGCGTAAAGAATTTCAACATCCCATGTTTTTCCATTGATGTCGTAAGAGGCGACTAAGCGGAAAACCAGAGAATGGACAGCAGCGTTCTCTGTGCATTTGTAACAACCGTACTGGGATCGCCAACCCGCCTGCAAAGCACTCCCCATGAATAGCACAAATAAAACATAGCCCCTAGTGCCCGGCAGCCTGCCTACCCTAGACTACGGTAGCGATCTAGGTTAAGGAATGGCAAGGGGTGCAAAGAATCAGGTACGTGATCCGGCTACCCCAACAAATACCGACGACAGGACCTGGCAACGTACAACACGTGCACACTCCGGACTCCGGACCGACGATAAGATCACCAAACTCGAAGAGGAATTGAGCAGTTTACGATGTAGTATTATAGGGTTATCTGAAGTTCGAAAAATCCGGGGATAGCAAGGAAGCCAATAAATATAGGCCAGTTTCAATTCTGCCGGTTCTCAGTAAAGTCTTCGAAAAGTTAATGCTCAACCAATTGTTGCGTCATTTTAACAAACATTCCATCTTTCATGATGAACAATACGGTTTCACCAAAGGGCGTTGCACAACTGACGCTGGCGTCACCCTAATAAAGAACATCTTTAACGCCTGGGAAGAAGCACAAGACGCCATTGGAATCTTTTGCAACCTCTCGAAAGCGGTCGATTGCGTTAACCATGAGACACTATTGTTAAAACTCGAGCACTATGGGATTAGGCATACGGCCCTTGAATTACTTAGATCATATTTGAAAGCCAGACAACTTAAAGGTCAGGTAAACGGCGTAAACTCACTAGGGTCTGAAATGACAATGGACGTTCCTCAAGGCTCTATATTGGGTCCATTCCTCTTTTTAGTTTACATTAACGATTTGCCCCAATTATTACAAAATCAACCGAAGATCGTGTTATTTGCTGATGACACATCTTTGATATTTAAAATAGATTGACGATCACAAAATCTTGATGATGTGAATAAGTCTATTCATCAGGTCCAAACTTGGTTCACGGCAAACAATTTGGTACTAAATGAAAAAAAAAACAAATGTATTAGATTCACATTGCCGAATGTTAGAAGTAGCGAATGTGACATCATATTGAATGGAGAAAAGCTGGACTATGTAAATCAAACAGTTTTCCTAGGAATCACTCTAGATGACAAATTACAATGGGGGCCTCACATAACATCTCTGGCAGGACGGCTGAGCTCAGCCGTTTATGCTGTTTGAAAGATAAGACAGTTAACGGATGTAGAAACCGCGCGTTTGGTCTATTTTAGTTACTTTCACAGCATTATGTCATACGGTATTTTACTGTGGGGTCGGGCGGCTGACATTGAATCAATATTTATATTGCAAAAGGGAGCTGTCAGAGCCATATATAAGTTAAGTCACCGAGAATCTCTTAGGGAGCTATTTAAAAAGATTAATATTATGACAGTTTCTTGCCAATTCATTTATGAAAATATTATGTATGTAAGGAAAAATTTAAATCTCTTTAGAAAAGTTAGTGATAGACACAATTGTAATACCAGAAATAAAGATAAGTTAGATCAACCATCATATAGATTAGCTAAAGTACACACATCTTTCATGGGGTACTGTGTTAAATTCTATAACAAAATACCTTGTGAGATATTAAAGTTAAATGAAAGAAAATTTAAAACAATAGTTAAAAGCACACTTTGTTAACAAGCATATTACAAATTAGATGATTATATTCAAGATAAGAATGCTTGGAAACATGCTGGTCCTGCTGCATAGGCCTATCTTTGGTTTGGACAAAATCAAAATGGTTAATTTGTATTATATTCATAATTATAGTAACGCTTTATTTTTATTTTTCTTCTTTTTTTGTTTAAAAAAATTGACCCGCACACTGTTCTGTTGTTGTTTAATTAGGTAATGTACCTATGTTTGCACTATTTGTAAGTACGTGAGGACCATGTTCCTATTTATCAAGTAAAGGAATTTACCTGTTAATGCTTCTAATTCTCTCATACCTATATGTAGTATAGTAGTGCTGGGTACATCGTCCTGTCGTATACGAATTTATTAATGTATGTACCTATATAAATATTGTATAAAACTTTTTTTTAAAAGAGTAAGTATGGAGTTTCTTGTGCGTTCTTCTCCATAACAACCTACATTTCCGAATGCACGGTAGAATCAATTTTTATTAAATGTAAATTTTAACATTCAAAAGTGCCACATAATGGCCTACTTGAAATAAACACATTTGACTTTGACTTTGAAGAAATGGGGGGGAATCGATAATCCTCAAATCCCAAGTCTGAATACGTCTTGTACTTTAAGACCCATCGTATAGATAGGAACAAAAAGCTCTCTGATCTTACTTTCATGCTCATGAAGGAGAGGCGAGAGATGATCCTGCAGTCTGTAGACGATGCTTTGAAATACCCCAAAGGATCTCAATTATTTCACATATTGTCCAGTTGCGTAGGAGGAGCTCGTGGCTAAATAATAACTGCCGCACGGGTCGATCTTTAATGTTAAGCAACGCTTGACGAGGTCGGTCCGTGGATGGGTGACCATTTCAACATACCGAGTTTCCTCCGTGCCTCGGAAATCACGTTAAGCCGTTGGTCCCGGCTGTCATTTGAAGATCTTTGACAGTCGTTACGGGTAGTCAGAAGCTTGAGATCTGACACCAGTCTAGCCAAGGGGTACCGTGTTTCCCAGTTACTGGGTTGTGGAGGTCAGATAGGCAGTCGCTCTATGTAAAACACTGGTACTCAGCTGAATCCGGTTAGACTGGAAGCCGACCCCAAAATAGTAAGGAAAAGGCTAGGTAGATGATGACTGTCCAGTTGCGTAGACAGTTGAGAAACTTAACTTCACCAATTTTTTTCCCACTAGGCATCAATTTGCGAATAATATTAACAGCCGCTGAATTTTACTCGAACAAAACCCGCCAAAATTCCACAAACCTGGTCGTCCTATATTTAGTATTACCAGGCCCAAACATTTAAAAGTACTACTCTTACTCAGTATTAATGAATAATTTTTTGAATACAATGAATTGATTAATTAAAGGAACTGTAAAAATATTTAAACACGTTTTCAAAGTTTCATAGACTTTGAAACGTATTTAAATATATTTTTTATTCGTTCGTTTTGGTACGACATAAAAAAGAAAATATAAAATTTTCTACCATTTCTACCAAACACAATGATTAGTTGAGCTGGCAAGATGTCAGACAAGGACACACTACCAGCGGGCACCCTCTCGCTCAGGACCGCTTTTGGTAAGCTACCGCTTATAAGGGAATAGCTAACCTAGATGTATGATATTAGATTTCATTTTAGCTATACAAAAATTTGTGGTGCACAGTCTAGTAGTAAGAAAAACGTATAAGGTCTTTGGTTTCTTCGGCTTCCTATATTACTTTTTAATTGTAAAACAAATATTTTAACGTGTTCATACTTTTACGTCAATCTCACATATACGCGTGAGATCGAAACATTATGTCTATTATCTCACATACTCGTATATCCCGTAAATATGTATAATTTCAACATTGATGTAATAATTGTTTAATTAATGATATTTTTTCAACTAGCTACATCTTTCTGATTTCGCGTCTCAAATTAATACTATTCCACTTTGTTCTAACGTTAGTATCAAATACCTATAGGCACGTTAAGTAGGAAAGCTAAATTCTTGGCATATTTTACGACAATACTTATTTTTAACCCCCGCCGAAAAAAGAGGGGTGTTATAAGTTTCACGTGTGTTGCTGTGTATCTGTGTGTCTGTGTATCTGTGTATCAGTGTGTCTGTCTGTGGCATCATAGCGTCCAAACGGGTGAACCGATTTTGATTTAGTTTTTTTTTGTTTTAAAGGTGAATTAATCGAGAGTGTTTTTAGCTATGTTTGAATCAAATCGGTTCAGCCGTTCAAAAGTTATGGGCGTTTTACTGTTTGAATCAGGGTGTTTTTGCAAGATATCGTGTCATAATGACATATTCAACAGATTGCCGATCGAAGCGTATCTACTATGTACTAGATAAATTATGTAGCAAGAAAAAAAATGTGTCGGGGGTTTTCGAAGAATCTGTTTTTTTGAAAGGCTTATGAAAATGCTAAAATAAACAATGTTATCATAAGCAGGTTTAAAATCTATTTTTAACCCCCGCCGGAAAAAGAGGGGTGTTATAAGTGTGACGTGTGTTGCTGTGTATCTGTGTGTCTGTCTATCTGTGTGTCTGTCTGTGTATCTGTGTGTCTGTGTGTCTGTGTATCTATGTACTTGTGTATCTGTCTGTGGCATCATAGCGCCTAAACAGGTGAACCGATTTTAGTTTAGTTTTTTTGTTTGAAAGGTGATTTTGTCGAGAGTGTTCTAAGCAATGATTGAATAAAATCGGTTCAGCCGTTCAAAAGTTATGGTCGTTTTACTGTTTGAATCGGGGTGTTTTCGCAAGAAAAATGTGTCGAGGGTTTTTAAAATTTTGAAATTTTACTTGTTAAAAATGTAATTAAATAAAATGCTTTTAATAGAGTAGCAAAAATACGGTAACAAGTTTAGACTGTGTAATTTATATAAGGTGTTTAAAAATAACTCTTACAAAGGTCATTGGGCATCTTAGTATGGAAACCATACCCATGGCGTACACTAGCAAAATATAGCAGAATGTATTGATAAATGGCTCTGATTTACTATTGCATTAATCGCATTGATGTGAGTCAAGGGAATGTCGAAAAAAATATAAAATAGTCGTATACAGGTCGAGTTTTTTAAGTAGGCCAAATCCGAAACTATGAGGAAAAGCTACAAACACTGAAAAGAGTCTCGGCACCGTTTTCATGAAAACTAAAATTGCATTATGGGATTTTTGAAAACTCAATATTCTTAGGCAGGAATCGAACAAATTCAGAAATTTTTAATAAACTCGAATTGAATTCAATACTGGGAATCAATTATTTTTTGTTAAATATTCTTTGTAACTTAAAATAAAAAATCATATTTTTTTTACTTTATTCTTAATTTTTATCATCATCATAATATATACATATATATATATATATTTTATATTTTTATTTTGGCCTCTATTTTTTTATATTTTAAATGTATCTCGCCTTTTAATAACTGGTCTTGGAATTCCCAATAAATATTACGTTTAAATTGTGTGTTATGTTCAACAACAATATTTTGAAAAAAATAAAATAAAATCTAAATACAAAAAATTGGAGTCCCCGGATTAATTGTAAGTAACAATATTATAGTATATTCAGGTGGGTATACGAAGAAAAAAACAATTTTGTTTCCAATACATTTTTTCGTGTATTCTTCTTTTCTCAATTTTTGGAGTAGAGAATATTCAAAAAATTTAGTCTTAAGATTAAATTCATAGATAAAAATCGAGATTTTTAATTAAATTTTTCAAATACTTTGTTATTCTTCTTTTTTTCTAATCAGATATTTTCAGACTTGAAGACCGTATATTGCCAACTACGTCAAAATGCTTTACTGATGAGTCCGACGACGTGTTGACAAAAATTTAATAAAATAAATATTTTATCTTTACCAACATTTCTTCACTATAATTACGTAATTTTTATTGGTAATAATTACCTTTTTATGTTAAGCAGTATATTTGTTGCATTATAATGTCTATTAGGTATAAAATCACCTATCTTTTCGATTCGAATTTACCGTGGTGTGATTAGGAACTTCGTTCCAAAATATCGAAATTTTAATGAGGAAACCCTCAAAACCATCTAAGTAAACCTATCCTAACAGATGACACAAATGAATCAACTCAGCTCAAATCTATCTTAGTGAGCTCAACGATCCAACTGCCATACGCGTCCAGGGAGTATAAAATCGGACATAAACATTGCTCAGACTTAAATAAGAATAAAACAATATGCTTACTAAATGATAATACCTTTTTTCAAAAACCCTCTCATCAACTCATTCCTGTTCACCATTCCCACACGTGTCGAACCTAACTTCAAAGATTACAAATGCGAACACGTCATTTTTGATGAATTATTCAACCCTGCACTGTTTTGGAACAAATACATGAGTTACATCTTCTGTAATTTCTATCTGTAAAATGTATTGGGTTTATCCATTTTAGAAATACCGCGGATATGATTCAAATGGATGCACGTGTGCGGTATTTGTCTTGTTCTACTAAAATTGGGTCTATCCTTTTACGGTTTAAGACATTTATTTCTCAAAAGATTACATTAATCACTTACAGAGAAAATACAATAATAAGTAAACAAAATAACCGATTAGCGTTTTTAGTAGGGTAGATGTTAAAAATGTTAGTGGAGATTGTGTATAGTTAGTGACTTGTTTGTTAAGGCCTATGGCATAGTGCGTTTGAATAAGTGGAATTGATCAATTTCATACATTCGTTTAGGCTTTCACAAATTAAATAGTGCTTTTCATGGGGGAGTAAGCGGGTGTAGGTTATTTAGCTTAGGGTTAGTTTTCGTTGTGCTAGTATAATAAATAATAATAAATTTATCCATATTGTTCCATTCATGAAAGATCCTTCAAGATGTGGCATTTTAATAGTTTCTTAAAGGTTGATAAGCTTTTAGCCTCTTTTGTTTCTTTAGGTAATTTATTATAATTTTGGGCTCCTTCGTACAGAATGCTTTGTTTTCCGTAGTTAGTTCTAGGCGGTTTCAAACGGATATTATTTGCCTGTCTAGTATTAAGTTTGTGGTGGTCTATATTTTTGGTAAATGTTATTTGTGAGTGAATATCCTTTGTTATAATTTTTCTAATCAGGATGCAGGTGTTGTATTTATAGGTTTGCGATAAATTCATTAGTCCAGTTTCCTTATAAATTTTTATGGTCGGTGTTAGGTAATCATATCGAAATAACGTTTTAATTAATTTATTTTGTGATCTCTGTAGTTTATTTAAGTTGGTTTTAGCTGCTGATCCCCATACTTCAATTAAGTAATCCAGATGAGGCTTGACCTTTTGAAGATAGTAAGCCTAATAATTTATGACAGAACGATATACCACCGATAGATTTGTCGACACTTGAACGAGGCCTATCCAGTCCATTTTCATGATCTTTGATTTATCAAGCAGTGGACATCTTAAGCCTAAAATGATGATGATAAAGATATTACAAAAAAAAAAAAAAAAACTAGCTTCTGCCATCGGCTTCGCCCGCGTGAATGTCGAAAATTTTCCCAAGGAAACATATTCCCGGGATAAAAAGTATCCTATGTACCATTCGGGACTATAATCTAACTCTGTGCCAAAATGTATCCAGATCCGTCTAGCCGTTTGAGCGTGAACAAACATACAAACACACACACATAAACTTTCGCCTTTATAATATTAGTGTTATATGGGAGAACAAAATATATTATATTTCAACGACAAATTATATATCAAGAACTTCCTTCAAATCACACTAGGGTTTATTTCAAACCTATTGCGTGGTGATATTGGATAGGCTGTATAATATGTTGTTCATTTAACAAAAAAAAAACGCATATATTACGATTAACGTTTCTTTGTTAATGATAACCAAAAAGGAGTTAATCTTTATTTAGATTAACAAACAACAAATAAGACCCAGTCTTATTGACTGCGTAGACAATTCTTGTTCCTTCCAAAAAAAATCCTCTAAAACTACCACGTCTCTATCACAAAACATTACTCTTACAAAGTTAATGATGCGTTTTATGCGTTGAAACTTTAAAGCTTTTGGATTTACTAACCTAAAAGTAATAAAAAGGGTGGAATTAGAGATAAAACTAGGTCGAAACTGTTAGTCCCAGATTGCAAGAACGTGCCTTACTTTATTATTCAAGACTGTTACAAATTTATGCGGATTAAAATTAGACGGAAATATTATTGTACGTAAATTATATCATTTTTCTTTTCTTAATTTTAGACAAATAGTTCTACCAATTTTCTAATATTTTATGAACCATATTATATATTATCATGATGTTAAAACATATCTAGTTATGAAACAAACCACTTCATTACCTCTGGAGGTAATATAAAACGGTATACAAAATTACCTCGTTAATAAAGCTACAGAATCGTTGTAATATTCATTAAAACGATAATAATTATCAAAACACTTCATTGCTTTCACGTAGTGATTAATCGGCAAGTTATTAAACAAAGTGCTTTTAATTGAGTAGCAAAAAGGTATTTACCTTTATTCAGAATAATTTATAAAAAGGTTTCTGCAGACTGATACGACGTTACAATGCGAAAATGATTGAGAACCCTATTTAAAGACCAAGTTCTAAGAGTATTTATTATAGCCTTAGAATATTTTCTATGAAAACGCGTTTTATTTTTAATCTTAAGAGCCCCTACCAATTTTTCCACGCTGCTAGTTTAGGTAACTATCGGAGCGCGAGTGCAGTGTGTATGTGAGCGTTTGAACTATATATTCACCCACAGGCTGCAGGTGTACATGGACGTGCAATATGCTCGGAAAAGAGTTACTTGCACGCGATTCGAACAACGTGCGAACCTGCGGGCCAGCATATTAGCTCTTATAGATAACGCCCTCCGCTCCCGTTCTACGTCAGCATAGTCCCTGAGGTCAGCTGTGACTATATGCCCTAGGTATTTAAACTGATTCACCCTGTCTAAGGGTACACTATTTAGACGTATAGGTCGCACAGAGTCGGGGCATATAGCACCACCGGCATCATAATATAGTTGTGATTGTCTTGTCATTACCAATCTTGCTACTTTACGGTTGGGCAATTCGATAATTATGGTGAATGAATGAGTCCATGAGTGAGCTCGGGAACTTACTAACCCCGACACGGATAGGTTAGGTTCGAAGGAGATGACGAGAGCTGAAGTGAGCGAGCAATTCAGCGCCCATCATCTCTTTCATGTTTTACTTTAGATCCTGCAGACAGAAATAGGAGACCCACGCGGTGGGGCTCCGTTAATTTTGTTTGCTTAAATAGTACTTACCTATTCTATATAAAAACTAATGACAACATTAAAATAATTTTATAAAACACAAAGTTTTGATTACCCTGCTCAATAAGTGATGGGCATTATTCAGAAAGCCCGGTAAATTTAATTATTTCAATAGTTTTTATCATATTGTCTGTTCATATTGGGCATTTTTCAAATTACCTGGGCATCATGAATAATGCCGTATTAATATCAAACTACAAAAAAAAAAAACACAGTATTATAACTGGTTAGGCCAAGTACAAAATAAAAGCGACACAGGTCCGTCGTCTACAAGCCTAAGTAAATAATAATAAAACTATAAATAAAATTATTTATTCTGTTAATTTTTACACAGTACAATATTAAAACAATAATACATTACATAAAAACCCTTAAGTGCTAGTAATTGAAAATTCCCTGGATCCCACACTAGGATGCCCTGTGTTGTTGGGTCCAGTCTCTACCCAAGTAGGTAAGGCAAATAGTTTTATATGGTTACACAGAGATAACATTTAAATACATTATAATGTAGATAAATAGGAATAGAGGTTATTAATTTATTCTATGCATTTAGTTTAAGTTGCTTTTTGGTGAGTGTATGTGTATCAGTATAATTATGTGGAGTGTGGAGTATGTAGGGGTAAGTGTTAAGTACATAAGTAGGTAGGTATTTTTGCTATTTATGTCCCAATTTTACGACTGTATGTGCAAAAGGTCTTCTGCTTGGTTATAGTTTAGAGGATTCAGCCATTCAAATATAATTTTTTTCAGACGTCTGTAAGTTAAGGTGATATAAGTACTCAAAAATAAAATATAAAAATTGGATTCGATTGATAACCTCAAATATCAAATTATTTACCAGTTATTTTATATTCAACATATTCATACACGAAGTTTCGCACATGATAAAATAGTATTTTTTCAGCATGAACGACATTTTTTTAAATTACAAATACAATAAACTTTAAAAAACAAAACTGATGGCTTACTAGTATACTATATGCCTAGTCCATACATTTTTCTCAGATTGCTATTCGGCACCAGTAAGCTGAAACAGCAATCGAAAATCCTGGTGTTTCGGGATTACGTAAAAACGTGTGTTAGGAATTTATTTTTACTTATTTAATTTGAGCAGTTATCAAAAATATTTTTAGTACAATTACTAGACAACTATATAACGCAAAAATATGAATTGAAAGATGTATCATATATCTTGTAGTTATTGAGTAATTTGCTCTGAAAACGTAGTTGTTTTCTGTTTTTAGCTCGTGAAACTTGTAGGGGCTCTTAATTAGGACATACATAGCCTGGTATTTTTTGTAGGAAAATGTGTAAATCTCATTAATAAGTACGGCGTTGTTATTACTACTTGTGAGTAGTGAGAGTGGCATCGAAAACTATTAGTGACCCAGACTTTACAACTAAATAAGTTTTCCATTTATTTTCTCTTGCTAGATAAGATAAGGCGACTTGAGAAACGAAAATCTTTTAAAGCTCAACATTTCCAAATTGTTTGGTATAAATAACTTTTTAGTTTTAGGACAGTTCTGAAACGGAATTTTGAAAAAAGTTATATTTCTCTGAATATAATTTGTGAGACAAGTTTGAATGCATAGATTTTAAAATATTTAATTAAATTGTAGACAGGTGCGACAACGATGCTTCGATATGTCTTTATTATAAAAGTAAATAATTATGCGTTTAAAGAACAATTTCTATAAAAAGCGTTAACAAATCGCAGTCACACTGTCGCGTTGCACTTGTCTGTAAGAACCATAACACTGTTAGAGCATTAGAAACCTAGATAATAATTTTAATAAAAACAAAGCACTGACTACACCAAGTCAAAATACTAGAAAAACAATAAACTAAAATTGAGAATAACCAAGTCAAAATACTAGAAAAACAATAAACTAAAATTGAGAATAACCAAGTCAAAATACTAGAAAAACAATAAACTAATATCACACCTGATGGTAAGCGATGATGTGGTCGACGGTGAAACACGCTTGCCTAGAAATAACCTATTCACTCTTGACTTAAAGACCCCTAGATTGTAGCTATCGGGAAACACAGACTCCGGCAGGGGAATCTTTTCGGAAAACCACATAAAGTTTTATAGCTTCGCTAAAATTTCTATTTATTTGTTTCCACTGGGATGAAACGTGGCTTATGTGTACAAAGGCTGAATGCTTACTATTTTTCACTGAATACAATTGAGGTCAACGTTGAATAATGTGTTGGTAACAGCTTATTTTTTGTCATGCTTAGAAAGGCTTTTTGACGATGAGGTATGTCGAGAATAGGCGAGTTATGAGTTAGACGGTAGTTATCAGTTTATCTGACTCGGTACCAAAGCGTTGTGAAATCGAAAACAAAAGTCGTTTCACGTCATCGTTAATATTAATAATCTGTTTGTTTCAGTTATTCTTTTCAGAGTAGTCAGCTAGGAAATGCCGGCCTCACCTAGTTTAAGATGATATAAGATATTGGCAAAAAAGCGTTATTTTTAACCAATTTACAAAATAAATATTATTTATCTAAGCAGATATAATTTCGATGTCAAAAATACATCGGTAAAATATGGAAATTTTCACTATCCCTACGTTATTATAGAATGTAATATAGTTAAGTAAAAAAATTATTTATTTATATTGTTAAAACATACACAGTTTAACTAAATACATGCACTTAAATCAAAAATAAACTTATCCAAAACATGGCGTCGAAAAACTTCTCCACCTCCTCGTTTGATAATGAACATGAAATTAATCGTTATTGCCAAAGGAAATTAATAAAGATCGGATTAAACTAATTGAGTACTTTATAATAATATCTGATAGGTACTGGATTGTATAATTATAGCCACTCAAACGGAAATGAGATAAAACGACATTCTATGCAAAATCATGGTTGAATTAATATTTTGCTTCTTTTATGACTTCGATTCAGAAATATAATTTATTTTAGGTGATAGTGTCCCATGTACTATTATGAAATAGATACGTAATAGGTGTTCAGATAGAAGTTTTCATAAATGAAATAAGTAAAAATGACTTTACTACAAATAAACTAACGTTCAAAGAAACTACATCAAAGCTTAAAGAAGTTTTTAAATGATAGACTTCCGTAATTTTTACTGTTGAGGGCAAGACCTGTCTGCATGGTCCCCAAGACACTATACTCTTCTACGACTATTTGCACCAAGAAAACGTGCCTTCAGTAAACATTATAGGGACCCGTTGTTATAAAGTCACCGAGTATTTTGATGCAGTTTAAATGTTGTAACTATTAGGTTTTAATGTACATAATATAGCTGGCTGCTAGAGCCTAGTCTATATTTAATTAAAATATGAAGATTCAACGTTCTGTTGTAGCTTGTCTTGTTGACAGAATATTTTTCGGTGTGTTTTTTACGTGTTACTTTTTATAAGTACTCAGAATAAATCTAGTATGCTATTTTAATTATCTCTTGAGTTTCCTTGCACACATGCACTCTGCAGGGTAGTCCCCCACAGTGGTTATGGGCCCAGGAACGAGATATTAAAATTTCGTGCTTATTTATTGAATATCAGCAAATATTTAAGGTACGTTTGATTAAGTACGAACAGCTGATGAAATAAACAAGGTTGACGTAAAAGAGTCAACGATATGAGTACTGTTAAAATAGAACCACTTACTCAAGAAAATTACGAAACTTGGAGGATTCAGGCTGAAGCGGTTCTTATAAAGAACGACGCTTGGAGCTATGTAGACGGAAGTGTAAGCAAGCCTACAGAGCCGGAAGAAGCCAAGAAATGGGAAATCGGAGACGCAAAAGCTAAGTCTGATCTAATCCTAGCTATTAGTCCAAGTGAACTGAGACACATTCGCGGATGTAAAACGTCACGAAATGTTTGGCAAAAACTTGAGAGCATACACGCATCTAAGGGACCTGCCAAGAAGGCAACGCTGCTGAAGGAGTTGTTGCTACACAAGTTGGAGGAAGGTGGTGACGTTCGTGAACATGTCATGCATTTCTTCGAAGTAAAAAGTAAACTAGCTGATATGGATATTCAGATGCATGATGATTTAGTATCCATAATGCTTCTTTATAGCTTACCATCAAGCTTCGAGAATTTTCGATGCGCGATCGAATCCAGAGACACGTTACCAGACCCTGAGACTTTGAAGGTTAAAATAATCGAAGAGGTATGTTCGAGACGTCAGAAAGGAAGCGAAGAAAAAGCTCTCCTTGCAAAGTCCAAAATTAAGAAACCTTTCAAATCAAAGAGTGATACTAACAAGACGAATTTTAAATACAAGTGTTTTAAATGTCACAAACATGGCCACAAAGCTTCTGAATGTGATATGAAGAAAGACAAGGATCAGTGTCGTGATAGTGCAAAGTATGTTTTGGAATGTGATTTGCAAAAAGATAATTTCAGCCTTGTAACCTTTAATTGTATTGCAGGTGATAATGCTGCTTGCAACGGGAATGGAGGCTGGGTCATTGACAGCGGTTGTACATCACATTTATGCAACGATCCTAGTAAATTTGGCAATTCATTGATACCTTTGTCGGGTAAGCTAAATCTAGCGATAAACTCGAGCACAGATGTTAAAGGTAAGGGTACCGTTAGATTAATTACATGTAAAAATAATTCCAAAACAATCGTGGAGTTGCCAGATACCTTATTTGTTCCAAACTTGCGATGTAATCTGATTTCGGTCGCAAGAATTACGAATAAAGGGTATAGTGTTAAATTCGATAAGAATATAGCTTGTGTTAGGGACAGCTATGGTAACACTATGCTTGTAGCAAATCGTAGGGGTAATCTATATTACGTTGAGGAACAAATGGGAACAGTTTCCATTATTTCAGAAGCAGTTGATAAGGTAAGACTGTGGCATGAACGATTGGGTCATCTGAATGGAAGAGATCTTGTCAAACTCTTGAACAAATCCGGAATGAATATAAAGATGACGGATGTGAGTACATTGTATAATTGTGGTATCTGTGCTAGTGGGAAAATGAATGCATCATCATTTTCGAGGACGGATGGGCCATGTGATGAAAAATTACGGATTATTTATTCCGATATCGTAGGCCCGATGCGGCATGAAGCCATAGGTGGAGCGAAGTACTTTATTACGTTTATAGATGACTCATCGAGGTGGTGTGAAGTATATCTGCTATCCAAGAAAAGTGAAGCCCTTAAATATTTCAAGATATACAAAAGTTATGTTGAAAATATGACTGGCAAACGAATAAAATATATGCAGACGGATAATGGAGGAGAATTTTGTAATAAAGATTTTGATGAATATTTACAGACTGAAGGAATAGGGAGAAGATTAACTATTCCTAACACTCCTCAACAGAACGGGGTCGCAGAAAGGATGAACAGAACTCTTGTAGAGATGGCAAGGTGTATGATAATTTCATCCAACCTTTCACCTGGTTTTTGGGGTGACGCCGTTATGACGGCATGTCACGTTCGAAATCGATGTCCAACAAGTAGTCTTGAAGGTGGAACGCCGTATGAAAAATGGTACGAGCGGCCTGTGAACATAAACTATATGCATGTTTTTGGAAACAAGATACATGTTTTGGATAAGGAGGAAGGAAAAGATAAATTTGCACCTCGCAGTAAAGAAGGAATCTTTGTAGGCTATCCAAGAGACCGAAAAGGCTACAAGATTTGGTTGCCACAAGAACGAAAGTATGTCGTATCGCGAGATGTAAAATTTCACATAAACGAGACTCGATGCGATGAGAATAATTCTTCTATAACTGATCCACTGGAATTTGGGAATGAAGAGCTACAAGCTGATATCTGCCAAAGACCAGAACCAAATTATGTAGAGATAGATTTCCATGCAGGAAGGGCAGTTGACAACACAAGAGAGGTAGTGACGAGTTCACGTAGATTTGTTCCTGAACCTGAGAGGAATGTACAAAATGTCCAGGATAATATGGAGTCAGAAGCTGGTTCACCTCGTCATGTTAGCTCAGATGAAGTCCAACAAAATAATGAAGAAAAGACCTTAAAACGAGCCCCAGGAAGACCACGACTAGACAGAGGACATGTGGGACGCCCAAAGAAAATTTATCGTATGGTTGAAGTGGAACCTGAACTACAAGAAGAGTTCTCAGATTGCCAAGACTTTGTGGGTAATGCAGAGGTATCATTGAGGCAAGCTTTATCTGGTTCAGAAAAAGATGAATGGGAGGCAGCCATTCTCTCGGAGATACGAAGCATGATTAAAAATGATACCTGGGATATAGCGAAGAGACCCATGGGACGCGCTGTCGTTGGTTGTCGTTACATCTTAACAACGAAGCTAAATGTTGATAAAACCGTAAAGAAAAAGGCTAGACTTGTTGCCAAAGGATATAGCCAACGGTACGGGATTGATTATCACCAGACATTCAGCCCTGTTGTCAGACTAGACACCATCAGATTGCTGACTGCACTTGCGGTTGAACTTGGTATGGAAATTCATCAGTTAGACATTAATACCGCTTATTTGAACGGTACATTAAATGAAGAAATTTACATGGAAATCCCCGACATATTAAGAGAATGTCTGCAGAAGCTACTTCAGGTGGAACAAAAAGGTTCTAATATATATGAACGAGCTAAGAAAATGCTAGCAGACATGCAGGCAGGTGGTGATGCATGTAGACTTAAGAGATCACTTTACGGCTTGAAGCAAGCTGGACGCCAGTGGAATGCAAGGCTCGATACACAACTGCAAAAAATGGGGATGCGATCATCATTAAATGAGCCATGTCTATACTTCCGAGACATAGGTGATGGTACAAAACTTTTTGTTGCAGTCTATGTCGACGATATTTTAGTGGCATCGCAGAAAAGAGTATGCATTGAAAATTTTAAAAAGGAACTGGCCAGTGAATTCGACCTTAAGGATTATGGCATCGCGAAATATATGTTAGGAATTGACATTGAGCGAGTTGACAGTGATAAAATCAAACTGTCACAACAAAAATACATTGAAGATTTATTATTTAAATATGGTCTGAATATGTGTAAAGAAACGGTTTCAACCCCAATGGAGGTAAATTTAAAGCTTAAATTACCTGAGCCCCATACAAAACTCGAAGAAGAGCGATACCCGTATCGCGAACTAATTGGGAGTTTGATGTATTTATCCGTGGGGACGAGACCAGATATCTCGAATAGTGTTTCGAAATTGGCGCAGGTAGTTAACTGTCCTAGCAAAGAGTCCTGGATCGCTGCGAAACGAATATTACGTTATCTGAAGCGAACAAAAGAGTACGGACTAGTGTTCAGTAAAACAGGTAAAGCAGTTCGAGGCTATTCTGATTCGGATTGGGGTGGTTGTTTGCTAGATAGGCGTTCATATTCGGGATATGCCTTTGTATTAGGTGGTGCATGTATGTCATGGAAGTCCCAGAAGCAGAAGTGTGTCAGTACCTCGACGTGTGAATCCGAGTACGTCAGTTTATCATCAGCGATGAAGGAAGCTTTATACCTGAACAGCTTGTTGACTGAAATCGGATTACGTAAGTTTGCATCAATTACCTTACATGTAGATAATACTGGGGCAATTAAATTAGCAAACGACTCGGTATTCCATTCCCGGAGCAAACACATAGATATAAGACACCATTTTATACGGAGTGTCTTGAAGGAGAACAATAACATTCAGTTGGTATACTTGTCGACCAACCTTATGTTAGCTGACGTATTAACCAAGGCCTTGCCGAAAGCCAAGCACTATATGTGCATGACTGGATTAGGTTTATGTTTATAGTTAGCGTATATTGTTTGTAAATACTTTGTTTTGCGTCTCTCTTGTAATACATATGCACATTAAGGGGGCGTATTAGGTTTTAATGTACATAATATAGCTGGCTGCTAGAGCCTAGTCTATATTTAATTAAAATATGAAGATTCAACGTTCTGTTGTAGCTTGTCTTGTTGACAGAATATTTTTCGGTGTGTTTTTTACGTGTTACTTTTTATAAGTACTCAGAATAAATCTAGTATGCTATTTTAATTATCTCTTGAGTTTCCTTGCACACATGCACTCTGCAGGGTAGTCCCCCACAGTAACTATGAGCTAAATCATTACTTAGCGCTTACTAATTTCATTCGCGTAACTTATATTCAAGAAATTTCAGTATTTAGATAAGAGGTAAAAGACTGACTGAAAGGAATTAAATTATTCGAAAAAAATTATTAAAGAGTCAATTTAATAACTACTTAAGTCTTAAATATAAACAGTTTTGTGAAACCTTATTTCAATTTTCTTACCTAGGTGTAACTTACAATTAAGCAAACTTATGGAATAGCATTCTAAGAAAAGCGTTTTCTTCCCTTTTGGAAATAAAATAAATAGAGGGTAAAATGTTATCCTTTCCTGTGGGTTTGGTAGCCTTTGTAAATTTCTAAGTAAAAATTTTCAGTAACTTCAAACTTATTATAAAGGGTCGAAGTGATTTGAATTAAAATAGAACAAATCTGAATAAGAAACAAAAATATCATGTTTATATTAAATTATTACTAAAACAAAATTGTATTTATTTTGACATTACCGCAGAAGGTACTGCGTAGGTATAAGGGGGATATTGTTTTACCAAAACCTCAGTTGTTGATATTCCTAATTTAAACACAGACATGTGTAATTATTTGGGTGAGTTAATATTTATGTACCTATTTGAATTAGGAACGCAAATTACATTGTTTGTGTTTCAGTTCGGCTGTGATTAATTGCATTAGTAATGAACTGTGAACACTATAACGCGCAATGCGATAAATATAATTACGATAAAAAAAACATATAAATTATTCTACAGTATATTACAAAATAAAGGCTTCCTTTCTTACCACAATAACATAAGCGCAAAAGAAAATAATTTATAAAAGCGTGGGGTGCTTGATGATAATTGTTATAAAAAAGGCACCCCACGCTTATATATATATTTTTTTTGTTTGTTACACTATTCTTAATTTAAATTTATTGAAAATTATTTTAATTTTTTTAGTTTGGTTTTCCATTTAAGCGTTTTTGTTTTTTTTTTCTATTATTTATTTTTTACGTTTTAGTTCAATCGCTAATCCTGAAAAAAATCCTGCTTAGGACAATGGGTCAAACTATTTAAATTATTGCATTGTCATCGGTCCTTGATAAGTGTGCAAAGTTTTAAATTAATCCGACGTTTTGAAGGGGGTGAAAATCACGTTCAAAGATTCCGTTACATAGATACATACATACAAAGCTAATAAAACCGTGTTAAAATGAAAATTATTTTTCAAAATGATAAATATAGCTATAAATCTATAAATCATTCATGCGTTACAATAGAATTCCAAATGATGGACATATAGACAACTTCCATGAAACTGTTTCTTTTTATATTTTCATAAAAATGCAAAATAATGGAATAGAGACAAAGTTATTTTACGAGTAAGTATAATATAAATATAATCTTTTCAAGCAAACTGAATGAAGCCAAAAACTTTTAAAATATTATAACTTTGTCAGTACAATAGTTCCACCATATTGAACCAACTCTAAATGAAAAACTTCATCATATAATTCCTAATAAGTTCTGATGTATGAAAAGATTTTGCCCATCCTACAGCTTTTCTTTTTATGACTCAAACAGATGACTAGGTACCTGTGTTATGAAAGAGTTATACAAACCGGATTTGCTCTCACAAACTGATATCGGAAAATTAAAAACCATCCCGCCGGAAATATGACTATTAGATACCTTAGGCACTTGATTTTTTTCCCTTTAATGTTCTAAATTTATTTGACGGCCATAATATCAAGAAAATGCTCAAAATTATGAAATGTTCGAATTTTTTTACCAAGGATTTTATGACATGGAATATATTTATATCTACGCATAATAAAAGTCACAAAATGACACTTTTAGTAGGTAGGTATAGATAGTTCGACTCATCTGTGCGCACGGCGCTTTACGTGAGTGCGCTGTGCGTGCGTTTATTACACAGATGCATAGTGTATAACTATGCATCTGTGTGGCAGCGTGTAACTTTAATAGCACGGGACTTTAATGGCCACCAAAACATCTGGTCATACAAGAATGATACCAGAGGTATACAACTTATGGAAGCATCACTTTAAAACTCCTTAATTTCACTTAATAACGGTAGACTGACAAGAGTTAAGTTAGAGTAAGACAGAGTGCTGCAGGAATCATCTCCTGGCATAACATTTGTATCATCAGATATTGCTTTGCACTTTAATTGGAATACTACCAATGAGTCGTTAGGCAGCGATCACCTTGTCACTAAAATACAATTTGTACTGTCAAACTTTCAGAGGAACTTTGTAAAAATGCGTAATTTAAAAAAAGCCAAATGGTCATTATACAAAGAAATTCTAAAAGAACATTTGACAAACGCTGTATTTAACACGAGTAATGTCCAAATAAGTTATGACTTTCTAGTTGACCAAATTAACCATGTCGCTAATTTAAGCATTCCTTTGGGCTTACTGGAATTCAGATTTGTCCGAAGCAGTAGCTAGAGGAAGATTGGCACTGGCGAAATTTAGACGAAACCCTACCCCGAATAACCTAGAGATTTAAAAAAATCAAATTGCTCAGTCAAAACGATTATTGAGAGTAGCTAGATCACAAAACTGGCGAGAATTTACTAGTAGTATAAATGAATCCACATCGGCTTCACAAATGTTATTTTATGCGTTGGATGAAAGGAAAAATTAAATCTAGAACCTATGCTACTAACGAGCAAATAGAGGAATTATTATGTAACCTCGCGCCTGATTTTTCAATACCTTCAATGCCTACAATTTCGTCGACAAATACTTCACAAGAGAAAAAATTCACTAGTCAAATCAACTAGACAAGTGTCTCAAAAAGAAAGATACTGCTCCTGGGGGCGATAAAATTACCTTCTCAATTATATACAATCTACCTAGAGTTGTTAAAATGTACATATTATAAGTATATAATTTAACTTTGGAGACTGGGTACGTCCCCAGTCAATGGCGAGATATACAAATAGTCCCAATTCCTAAAAGTAACATAAACTCAGAGATACCCATTAAATTAAAACCTATTTCTTTAATTTCGTGCAACTGTAAAATCTTTCATACTGTACTATGTAAACGTCTCGTATGGTATGTTGAAAGGAATAACATCTTATCAATGAATATAGTAGGATTCAGACGGTCTCATTTCTGTTTGGATAGTCTGGTTCGGTTGGTATGCCATGTATAAATAGGTTTCTCCAAAAATATACCCACTTTAGCATGCTTTTTAGACATAGAAGATGGCTATAATAATGTGACAATACATAGTATGATCCATAAACTTGATAAAATTTATGTAGGAAAGAAAATTTACCAATATTTGTGGAAATTCTTAACAGAAAGACATCTTAAATCCAGAATAACCTACAACACGAGCGAACAGTTTTTAGTTAGATAGACTAGTAGAGGTATCGCCCAGGGCCACCCATTGTCTCCTTTAATCTTTAATATTATTACCCATGAAATATGGTAAACTGTAACAAATGTCATAGTTTCACAATACACCGGTAATAATTACAACTAGTATACACTACAAAGTCATTGTAGTGTATACTAGTTGTAATGGCCTTAATTATAGTGTTGCTGAGGTTCAAACTGCGCTGAATTCAATTTTATATTATTGGAACAGTTAAGATTAGAATGATCAAGCTATTGCTTCATAATCATAATTAAAATTTTGCGTTTTTAGCAGAGGGCGAAGAAGACAACAAATTAACTTAAATATAAACGGAATGCAAATAAATTCAGTAGAACATATAAAGTATCTGGGCATATGGTTAGATAGAGCGATGCGGTGGGGTAAACACTTGAATGAGACATGGGAAAAAACACAAAGATTCTTGAGTCTACTTAAAGTACTATCGGGGACATCCTAAACACCTTTGCATATTATATATAGCGCTGATTAGGAGTAGGATAGATTATGCAAGCTTTATATTCGACAATTGCGCAAAATCTCGCCTAAACAAGCTTGAAAAAGTTCAAAATCAAGCCATGAGAATAATTGGAGGTTTTATACGTACAACATCTATCCATGTTCTGGAGTCCGAATTGTGTATTCCTAATCTGGCTTTAAGGAGATAATATTTGGCCATAAAATATTGCTTAAAAGCTAAATCTTTTGATTACAATTTGAAACATGTACTACTAAATTCTTTAAGTAATCATACTACCAACAGTTATTGGCGAAATAAAAAAAAAAGATTATGAGCGACAATACGTACCGAAATTAGAGAGGATTTTTTATCCTCTAGTTATCCATTAGAAACGTTTGGCCTAGATACATGGATATCAAATATAAATTTAGAAAACGTTATTAAAGATCAGATTGATAGTGTAAAATTACCTTACAAATCGTACTATAATAGTATATTAAAAAACTATTGAATTGGAGCACTAGCACAATAAATATAACGGTTGGCTTAAATTGTAAACAGATAGGTCGAAAATAAGTAACGATCTTGGTGCCGCTTCTTACGACTCAAAAAAAAAAGTTACTGGCATGTTTAAAATATCTGCAAGTCAAATATGTATCATGACGGCGGAGCTTGTTGCGATATCAGAAGCTTTTATATATCTCCGAAATATTGGAAGTTATAAATGTGTTATTTTTATGTATAGCAACAGTGCTCTCCAGCATCTGAATCGATGCGCCTCTGGTTACAAAAGTGTTTCGATAGCATATACATATATAACGCAACATATATAAGCAAAAAGATAACATATACCATACTTAAGCAAATTTATCACTTCACATTTATTAATGTTAAGGTGGTTTTGAAATGGGTTCCGTCACATGTTGTCTTTTCAGGAAATAACGAGGCGGACCGCTTAGCAAGAAAAGCTGTATCAGATGGTATCGAAACAATGTCAATCCAAGTTATTTCGAAATATTAACCAAATTTAAGACTGTAGGCCAAAACTATTGGAAAGAGAAAAAGGAATCTGGTATAGAAAGGTTCAAAGTGAACCCATTCGTCTTCCCTGGTTTGCCAACAGTGTACTTAATAGGTTTATAGCCCACAGACTCCGGTCTGGACACATTCCTTGCTAAGTTTAGGCATCTTATGAGAATAAAACCCAACCCAAACTGTACCGGGTGTGGTGTTGTGGAAGATGTATACCACTTGTTGGTTGAATGTGTCAGGACCGGAACTGGGAGCGCTCTCCGGCACTGATGAATAGATTTAATATTAAATTAACAGATTTAGGAATTTTCCAAAGAAACCTGTCGGCGTCTCTATCGGAAGCAGCCCATTTTAGTTTATAAAATAATAGAGAAGTTAGAATAAGTTTATATTTATGTATGTGTATAAGCTTAGGTTATGATGGGGCTGACATGATCTGAATTGTGACTAAAAGCCCCTAAATAAAAGAAGATTAAAAAAATACTATCAATACCTAAAGTAATCAGAGCTTAAACCATTTGGAAACTATGGATAAAACTCCAGTCTAAGTCAATGTGTAATGAAAATACTTTCAATGTTCTTGCTTTCATTACCTTAATATATTATTTTCCGGGTTCAATTCGTAAGCACTTCCGAGAAACTGATGATTCGATTGTATTCTGTGAAAACGCGTTGTCACTTCGCGCCTGGTTGCGGGAACTAACATAGTTCAGATTTTTGGGATAAAGGTGCCGCACCACAAATACCCATTACTTTTAAAACACTACTCAAAGTGTTATGGTTAACGTCGGCTATGGATATCCACAAATGGCAACACCAAAGATAACATAATTGTGTTGTGATAAAGTTTTGTCTCCTTTCAACGAACGGAATATTCTAAAATGTTTGTTTAGCTACCTCCATTTCTCATCGAGTTTGGCTGAAGTTAAGAGTAAAGTAAAAAGTTTTCCATACCTGTCACTGTGTCGATGAGATCGATTCTTCTTAGGCCACAAATGGAAGGCTCCGTAAATGACGGGATTGACTAGACTGTTCGACATGCCGAAGAAGAAGATCCCGCTCAGGAGCTCTTCACTTTGCTGTGAAAAATAAAGATAATAAATATTGAGTTCCTAGAGCGTTTTGGGAGAGGCTAAAAAACAAAACACGACAACAACAACACACAATAACAAAAGAAATAGAATAAAAATGTTCACAATAATTTTAATGTAAAAAGTGAAAATGTAAATTAGCGCAATTAATGCTTTTATAAAATGAGTGGGTAGAAGTGTTTAGTACCCCCACAACTTCTTGTTAGCCCATGTAGATAATACTGGGTTCGGAAAAAGCCTTTAATTTTTCATGCTTCATATAAAATTCAAATCCTTATGCACAGAAATCGCGCACGTGGTCATTCGAGATTAAAACCCAATAAAGGCTTCAGTTTACGAAAGGCCCACAGGGGAAAACCCTTTCGTCTCCGTATCTAAATCTGATATGGGACTTTAACAACAACTTTTCATAACAATACCAATGAGATTTACCTAATCAGATTACGGAATGTGGTTGAAAATTTGGTATTCGGCAAATAAGTCTCAAAACACTGAACACGGATACGTTTCAAGGACATGTATCTCTGGATATATCTATAATATAATACTATATACCATATAATTTTATAAAGAGGAAATATTTGTATTTTTGCATGTGACGAATAAACTTAAAACAATAATACTGATTTAAAAATTATTTCACTTTTAGACAGCTACACTATCCCCGTGTGAGATAAGCTACTTTTTATCCCGCTATTCCTACGGAAACGGGAACTACGCGGGTGAAACCGCGAGGCGTCTGCTAGTTCAGAAAAAATGGATAATAAGATTTTCTTGAATAGATAATAAGATTTTATAATAATGTACATGTACTTATCGCGTCACTCGTACCTACTAATCTCCCCAATACAGTAGTTATAAGTGTAGTCACTGACATTACTTGGCAATAAACTTTAATTATCCAAGGATTAGTTCTGATTTGTACGAAAATATGTAGGTACATACAATCCTGTAGTTAGATCGTAAAATATTTGTTTGGGACAAAATAATTATCTTATCGCAAACAGTAGAGAAATTAGATGACATACAGAATATTATAGTAGGTAAGAAAATACAGAAAAAAAAATTGTTAAAAACTTCCAGATATAAGAATTCAAAGACTGTACTTCATCAAATAATTGTAATACTTTGTTATCGGCTTTACAGAACATCTCCAATTTTTCTGACTCTCATGATCCACAATCTTTTATAGCTCAATGATGATTGATTGTGATTGGCATTAAAGTAAGTGGGATGGTATGTTTAGATGTTTACTTCAACAGTTACTACTATAATGTAGTAAGTGTAATGCCATCAATGTTGTATGTATTATTTGTCAGAAAAATATTTTAGTCATGTGTGTGTGTCGTTATTGTTTGCAGTAATAATCCTGATTAAACTTCCACTGAGGCAATCGATTTCCGGTGTTTGTATATTTTCAATCGGACTTTTTTCAATTAAAGAAAATCCAACTTGTTAGTAATAAATTACAGCTTGAATTCTAAATGATGAACAAATAAGAAAATCTTGTTAAATTAATTCACACATAATATGCATTCACGCACATATACTCACACACGCACACACAGCTACACATGCACACTCACTCATACCAACACGCACATACACAAACCCTCTCACACACACACACACACTTAGTAACACACTAAGTAACCACTAACCTAGTACCCACTCTTATTTCTTACTTCATCATTTTTGCTTCAATGTAACATCGACACTGTTCCACTTGTTAAAGAATGTCAATCATTCACTGTACCCATATGGCTGAACCCTATCTCTTAAGATACAGGCTAGACCTAGTTTAAGGGATAGAGTCTATATAATTGTGATTAAAGTGTGAAAAATGTTAAATGTATAATCCACAATATATATAGTGCAATGTGCTTTTGTTTTATGAAATAAGTATTTTTATTATTTATGTATTATTTTAATAAATTAATAACAAGACAAGCCCACTCACCCAACTAACTTACTGACTCAAAGCTCAACCCCAAAATATTTGGAACTAGGATGCTTAAATTTTTAACAAATGTTTCCTTTATCGTGCAGACAACGAAAAAAGAATAAAAATAGTATTGCCGACCTACTTTGTAGTTCTACGGAAAATTGGAAACTAATAAACATCAATTGATAAAATTGAACGACTCTAAAGAGAATAATTAAATATGAAACTGAAAACTTTTGGGTTATTCTTTAGTTGTTGATTATTACAATAACCTATTTGTTTGATTTTATTGGTACCTACCAATTTTTTTTTTGCTTGGAGTAATGTTCATGCACACTGCACTACCACGGGGAGACGTTCAGTTATGTGGGACTCCAACCCACTAAAACTCCACGGTGGTCTCCTATGCCGCTTATTGCGGGAGCATGGGCATGCTTTAGCACTCAACGCGCGGCCCGCAGACACCGGACTCTCCTCTGCCATTACCGGCGCACCAGAAAACATTGTACGCCGTGACCATCCCAGGGACCAAAACAGCACATGGGTGCCAAACGACCTCGTGATGGTCACCCTTGATCCCCCTGTGACGGGTCAGGTCAGTGGCCCCGCCTACATTTTTCGGCCGCGGAAGGTAGGGAGAGTGGCGCGCCGAAATACCGGCACTCCTCTCAGCCGCGATGCTGTCCATACAACATCACAGCCCGCCTCAATTGCGACGTCACCTCTGTTGCCAAGCGGCACCGCAACCTACTTATTGGCCGCTACGTCGTCGGCTTATTGGCAAAAGCCCTGACGACCGGCCCTTTCTCAGGTTCCTCTTTGCTTCACTGTGGGTGACCAAAACATGGCTACTGAGCTTCCCGGTCTAGACATTGCGGGAACCCAGCGGAGGGGTATTGGTACTTACATGGATATTGGCGATTAACTTAGTATAGAAACCCAACCCGTCTAATTAACGAAAAGTTTAAAATTTTAAAACCCAATTGCTAAAATAAAATAAATACAACCATGACAATTTTAATTTGCGAACGCAAATTAAGTATCTGAGACATTAAGCAGGCAGAACTTTCTAAATAGAAGTATTCCATTTAATGGTTGTAATGAACTTCAAAAACTTTTTCATTTAGATTTTCCATTAGTCGTGAAAAAGTTTTAACTGATGTCTATTTCGTTACTGAAATGAAGTAATTATTATATTAGTAGCCGCTGAGTAGAAAATTTCGAGTAAGAAAAAATCTCGGGATAATTTTGAGTAGAAAATTATTCCGAGAAAACATATTCCTGGGATAAAAAGTGTCTCATGTGCTATTCCTAACTATAATCTATATCTGTGCCAAATTTCATTCAGACCCGTCCAGCCGTTTAAACGTGAAGAAGTAACAAATATACAAACAGACACACTCACAAACTTACGCCTTTTATAATATTAGTAGGATGAGCGCATTCTTTCGTATTTCGGCCACACAATGCGCAGAGACGACGAGAATCTGGAAAGACTTATTGTGACTGGGAACACCGAAGGCAAGAGGTCGCGTGGTCGTTCACTGACGAGATGGACCGGTCAACTGAAAGACTCGTCGTCCTCCAAATTTTACACGGTCGTAAGGGAAGCGCTGGACAGAAACCGGTGAAGGCAGATCATCCGCTCCAGATGTAACCCTGATGCTGACCACGATCCTCAGACATGAGGGACAGACTAAGAGAGAGGATGAGACTATTTGTGAACCCTAAAACTGAAAAGCTTTCAATTATATCACGTGATAAGTAAAAATTTTAACATTGCCCGGTTGATGGCTCACCTATTAGATGGAACTTAAACATAACTGGCGAAATCCGGGTGTTTTAGAGGTACTACTTTGTTTAACCCTCGTATTGTATTATAACATTAACTATTTTAATACTACTCTAAAAGTATAAAACTGTACCCAAACGTATTATGCCAAGAGCCTGCGATGATCTGACCATCGTCATTTTATAAAAGCTGAATTTTTTCCTGTATCCCAATCCAAGTAAGAACAATCTCGGCTGTAGTTTGGATCAGGGTGGCTTTGGGAGATATCAGGTACCATAAGTGTATAAAATTGCACCTCACTTTCGTTAAAGTATAAAGCTCAGTTTTAATATATTGTATTTGGAATAACATTTCAAGTAACGTCGACACTTAGTACGGTGGCAAACCCCTGTCATATATACCTTCAGAGTATGATTAATTGTGATGAAACTATCGCCATAGTATAAAAGCTGAATTTTATATAGGTATGTTACTTGGGGCACTATCAAAAGATGTTCCCACAGCAGTGAGATATTGAAAGTCTACTGTAGTAGCCCAAAAAATAAAGACATTTGCTGTGAAAAAACATCCTAATTAAGTACTTTCACCGGAACCGGAATAATGTTCATTATGGTAGTAGTAATATTGCGATTTTAGTTAGATCAGAGCAAATAATAAAATGGCTTTTCAAAGGGCCAATAGTCAGTTTTTAGCTTAATTTTCGTAAAGTTTCGAGTTTACTGCAATTTGTGCTATTGCAAGTTTATTCCTTGTTCACTTGTGTACAAAAAAGTCATACATAAGATTCACTAATTTTTATCAATTTTAGAGATATGAGCAAATATAATATTTTTTTGGTGTTTATTTTTTGTACTAAATCTGTACGTGTGGTAATTTAAGCAAGTTAAATTATGTTTTTATGCTCAAAAGTTCCGTTACACATGTGCTTTGTAAATTGTTGCTTTCTGGTATGGTTTCATGTTTTGACAGATATCTCCCAAAGCCACCCTGATACAAATTTCATATTCGGGGTTCGTTTTCAACTTTTAGCTTTCATAAAATGACGAAGTTCAGATCGTTGCAGGCTCTTACTCTATTATGAAATATTAAATGTTGATATGCAATATTGCTATGAATGCATGCTATGAATAGCATGGTTATGTTAGTCATTTTCTACCACAAACATAGCAACAGGAGAATTTATCGTCAAATTTCCCTGTGCCACTTTCCTTTACATCATAATTGGAATGTGTTTTACACTTGTCTTCTCAATTTATCTCAAAATGATAACTAAAACTTTTGCGTTTCTGCGATGAAGAAAAATACTTGCTAGCTAAGTTTTTCAGCATAATACTCACAATTAGGACTATGTAAACAAAAATAATAGGTACGGTGCAACAAACAAGCAAACAAGCAAATACTCATGAAAAGATTATAAGAATCCGTATTTTTTTCAAGAAGGCAGTTTATAAACGTACCATAATTGGCTACGAGGTACCAGGAACTTTGAAAGTATATGTATTTGTACATAAGTTATATACTTGTGGTCTGAAATTGAAATGTCTACTTAGACATCGAAACTTATATTTTGGCTCTGTTGCCTATTTTTAACCCCCGCCGGAAAAAGAGGGGTGTTATAAGTTTCACGTGTGTTGCTGTGTATCTGTGTGTCTGTCTGTGGCATCATAGCGCCTAAACGGATGAACCAATTTCGATTTATTATTTTTTATTTAAAAGGTAATTTTGTCGAAAGTGTTCTTAGTTATGTTTGAATAAAATCGGTTCAGCCGTTCAAAAGTTATGGGCATTTTACTGTTTGAATCGGGTTGTTTTCGCAAGATAAATGTGTCGGGGGTTTTTTAAATTGTGAAATTTTACTTGTTATTATCAGACGATAAAATATGTCATACTCAGCCGTTGAAAGTACTCAATTAAAACGTAGTAAAAATGCGTTTTATAATTTTTCAGAGTATTTTTATGGTTTGTAAAATTATAACTAGGTTATGCAAATTAGGATTCACAGTCACAAAACTACAAAAGTCGTTCTGAATATATGGTCTTTATTATAACCAAAGTTTTAGTACGGTTTTGACAACTTGACAAAGCAAAAGTTTGTTCTATGTACCTAATTTGATAAAATTTGTGAATTTTACACATACAACCTTCTAGAAGACAATCCCTATTTGATAAATCAAACTGCAACAAAATCTGTTGCAAGGTTTAAAAACAAAACGCTGCCGTTCAGACAGACACAAAAAGAGATGTTTATAATGTAAAAATAATAGCTTTTTACTAAAGTATACCTCTACACGAAAATTTGACGAAAATTTCACTGGCAGATAATTTATTTAAACTTCATGTACAATGCTGATACATAGGCGGACTTAATGCAGCAAGGCATTCTCTACCAGTCAACCGTTGGGTTAAAAAGAACACAAAAGTGGTAGGAGTCCAAAATAAAAATAAAAAAGAACAATAATTAAAATTGGTTATTAAACTATCTAACTAATAAAATACGTAAATAATTTCTAAAACAATAGACTAATAAATATTATAATAAATACTATATTCTAAATGAAACAGAAATTTAAATATAATATATATGACGAAGACCGAGCTATGTAAGAGAGGACAAGTAATAGTTCCGGATTTTACGCTTAAATGAAAATTTACTCTCAGCTTTTTTTATGCCAAGGGGAAGCCCGTTCCAGAGTTTTATAGTAGAGACAGTGTAAGAATTCGATACAACCCCAGTGTGGTGAGAAGGAATATGGAGAAGTAAGTTTTTGGAAGCTCGAAGGTTAAGATCGATGTTACTTCATACGGATTAACTGATGCTACTTTTATTTTAGAAAAAGAAGTAGGGTGCCGCGTAAAAAACGTGTTTGATAAAATTTTAATTAAACATCTTTTTTCAGTTTTAAGAACTTCGTGGATTAAGTCGCAGGCAGCAATTAGTGTAACATGAAGGGTTTGAAATAATTAAGTACAGTCAATAAAATGAAACAAAGCTATCGTACCGTTGAAATCGTAACGTATTTATGGCCTACTAAAATAAAGACACTATAAACATCAACCAAACCACAATTTCGTTCGGGTACAAATAAAACAAATATTCAAATGTTCATGTTAAAAGGGTGTTATTCTACCCCACGTTTATTATTTTTATAAAATGTCATGTACAGACAGTTGCCATATTCATAATAACGAAAAATATGGTGTACAAGAGATAATATTATATTTTTTTATTCAAAAGTGTTTGTTTGTGCTTATGGTATGAACAAAAATATCAAACGAGTAATCAAATTTCTTTTAATACGCCTCCAAAATGAAAGAGAATGCCAGACACACAAACGTTTACCGGCTACTTCAGTTACTATGTTCTAGTTTTTCTTTGATGAAGTGACGGGGGACAGGACGGTATGGAAGAAGAAAACGTGTTGCGCCAAGCCTAAGTAACATGGTTCAAGGGCAGGAAGATGATGGATGACTAGTTTTCTAGGGGCTTCAACTGTGTGAACTAAATTCCAGAGCAAAAATTATCATATGTCCTTAGATCTATGCCATAGACTAGTAACCCATGTTCAAACTTTTTCTGTCTGGGGCATGATTGAAAACGAAGCAAAAGAAGATGTAAAGATCGTAGCTGGTGGCGTACTGTAGTTTCCGCCTACCCCCATGAGAAAAAGGCGTGAGATTAAGTATATATATATGAAGGGATTAAAAGAACCTTGAATTGGAGTCGCAAATAAACTAGGTCATGATTTGGTGACAAAAATACGGAATTTCACTCGGTAATCCCAAAAGTTTAACTGGAATAAATTCACGGTTCGAAACTCGTTTTGCGCACAATTGGCAATTGGTTGAAGATGTCGCATCAAAACATATAAAACCTTGTTAGAAACATATTGATAATGTACCTATATTTCTTCGTGTTACAATTATTAACAGATATGAAAAAGTGATTCTCAATACCACTGTATTTTTTATGTTACTCTTTAGTTACTATATATTACTAGTTGAACCGATTATGAATATTTTTTTTTATTTGAAAGCTGTTGTTTCTTATGTGGTTTTATTTAATTATGATCAAGACCTGACTAGTAGTTTTTGAGTTATCTTTAAGAACGAGTATTATCATGGTATTAAGAATATAAGGTACCGTAACCAAAAACAGAAAAATAAAAACCGGCCAAGTGCGAGTCGGACTCGCGCACGCATGGTTCCGTACCACTATCGCAAAAAACGGCAAAAATTTTACTTTTGTTGCATGGAAGCCTCACTTAAATATTTATTTTATTTGGTTTCAGTATTTGTTGTTATAGCGGCAACAGAAATACATCATCTGTAAAAATTTCAATTGCCTAGTGTACGGTGCACGTACATGGGCTTTAAAAATTTTAAGTGAGTATGGAGTTGTGCAATAAGTAGGCTTGCACCTTCGCACTAACACGTGCGACCTACATTAGATTTTATGACAATCATGCTGCAACAGCAAGCACAGCATTGATGATGCATTTGTATCCATACTTAATTTAGTGTTCTAATAGACGCGGTTTGGGTCGTACAACTTGCATTTTTATTTCTTGATTCCAGCCCGTTGGCACTCATTGACATTTTACATTACACTGTCATTTGCATTGCATTTACAATTATTTAATGTTAAGGTGTATTTGCATTTGCACCCTACACCTAGCTATCACGGTTCATGAAATACAGCCTGGTGACACAGACGGACAAACTGTCAGACAGACAGACGGACCGCGGAGTCTTAGTAATAGGGTGTCGTTTTTACCCTCTGGGTACGGAAGCGTAAAAAACAAAAACGAAAAATAATTGTATAAAAGGCACTGACTTCCGAAAAGAAAGTTATTTTCCGCTTTGTAGTGTTTTGTTTTGGAAGTCGGTTTATTTTTCAATAATGCGAAACGATCTTAAAAAGGTAGTATTAAGAAACAATGCTAGTAAATTGATTGTTATATCTAATGTTACGTTATAACATTCCCAAAACATTTTTTTATTGATTCTTGCACAAGAGGAATATTTTGAGTGTAACGAACGGCTTATCATTTGTCCAAATCAGTTTAATTGTATAGGATGCCATTAATTTTAAGTATTTGCCATGACTAAATATACTTACAATACGTGGGAACTCGAAAAAGTGGTAAGTGCCTTCTGATTTATTCTTACAGCAAAAATGTCAAAATTACAGTTTAAGCCTCGTTGGTCACTAGAGCTACTCCTGAACACTCGGTTCCTAGCTCCTTAGGAAAAGTATAATAAGATTGTGTTTTTCGATGTTTTCATCTGGAATTTCGGTTGATAGCAATATCATTTAAAAATAAATGTGAGACGTGTTTGTACTATAGGAGGGTATCTATAACTCTACCAAACTCTTCGAAGTGGTGCCGTGATGTTATATTATATTTTCTAAAGGTATTTAGCACGAAGTTTTGAAGGTACTTACGTCTTTGTCAGGATTGAGGAATGTAAAGATAATCATCATCACATAATAAGGTGTCCACCAGATCAGGAAAGCTGCTACTATGACCACAGACATCCTCAGGGACTTCATTTTGGCTCTATCAATAAGTCTTCTTCGATTCATGTCTGGAGTAAAATACTTTTCCTGCCTCCGCACTTCAGGCTTGAATATTTTTTCGCTCTCTGAAAAATAAATTAGAAATATTTGCAAAGAAACTTTTTAATCAAAGGTAGACACAATAACTTCGGAATTCCGGGAGAGAAAGCAAAAAACCTACTTTCATTTTAAAATACTTTCCGATTTCATAAAGCGTTTCTTATCGCAAGTTATTGCGTTTATTTGTAATAAAGATTGAATGTTTTGTTTTAAATATTAATGATAGCATGTTGTAATAAAACAATATTCAACTATAAAAATATTCCACCTAGACTAATGCCCAAAAAGGCTAAATTTATTATATGAATACCGACGACGTTTTAATACTGTGATAACATTTTAGATACCTGCATTTTCATCATAACATAGGTAGGTACTCATATTCTACGAATGAAATTGCTCTATACGGTTTTGTAACAATAAAAATATTTACGTCTTCTTATTTCGAATTTTATTTAAATAGCTAAGTTATTTTTATGATTTTCATAATGATATCTAATAAAAAATATTATCAATTAAATAGATAATAAATATAAAATAACGAAATTGAACACCGAAAATAACTGTGTCTCTTCTTACCAAAGCTCATATTTTTTTGTACCGGCAATCTTTTTGGAACTTCTCAACCTAAATCTAACAATCTAATGTTGGCATTCCATAATTCATCTTCTCAGTGTTATTTATTAATGGCTACCCAAAGTTTGTAACGATATTTTGGTACTCTAAATACTTTTACCACAAGTTCGTTATGAAATTAATTTACAGCACTTTGTAATTATTTTAAAGTCTAATTATTTTAGAGTTTAGATTTTTTACTTTATCAATGTTTTATTGGACATTTTTTTAAATTAAAACAGAAATTAAAAGCGGAAAAAGTTTTATTAAAAACCGTGACTAACAAATTATTAAGTTTGCTTGTCAACGTAGGGGTCGAAAAGTAACCGGATACGGGTACTGAAATGCTCGTCATAAGTTCTGAGAGGTACCTAATATGGATGTTTTCCGTGAACTTTTGCGAGGTAAAGAGTTTACTACTAAAATATATTTTATACCATTCCCCGTCTAAAAAGCTTATTTTATTCACTGAAAACAGTGAATAAAAAGCACTTTTAATCACTGTTTTGGTGTTTGAATTTGGAACACACCAATGTATTAGACGTCCATCTCAATGCTATATAACCTCCTTGCTCCTCCTTGCACAAAACATACTCGATACACAAACTCATTTTTCGATTTTAATTTTGAGTTTGTTATTTAGGATTTTAATAATGATTTTGATTTTAGTCTAAGATATTTATTGAATACTTGTTTAGATTTTAATTCTAATATTAATTGCAATGGTATTTAATTAATTATAATTATATAACGTAACGGAGGTGGTCACTGGCCCCTGAAACACAGGTACTGTTACCTAGCTCAGTGGTCAGGGTTTCACATTTTATGTAAATTTTAAAGGTAATAAACTATTTATTTATTACTCGTAATATTCCTTGTGCTTTTAGCTTAAATCTTTGTTTTTCTCGAAGTCATGGTATAAAATATAGAATGCAACTCTTGAATAAAACGGATTTATATCGAGGGCCATGAATCACTCGTGTCGCTCATGATTCTAACACTTGAATCACTCGCTATGCTCGTGATTCAATCATCATGAATCACTCCCTACGGTCGTGATTCAGTCGTTAGAATCCTTCACTTGCTCTTGATTCATCTATGGCCCTCGCTTTAAATCCGTCTTTTATTCACTAGTTGCATAATATACTATTATACCCAAGTATTATGAAGGTCCCCGAATTTTGCATATTGCCTACCATTTTGAGAAAATGTGGCATTTACTTATTTCTATTAACAATACCAAAGGTATTTTGCTCCTAGCATAAAATGAGTAATAGCTGGTGTAATTTCATATCTTTAATTAGTTTTAATAATAAAAACAAAGTTTTGTACCAAGAATACAAAGTTTCACGATAGTCAACTTAGTTACAAGTTTTTTAAATGAAAGTCTAAAAATAAGTTCCGTAAATAAATATAATGTAGTTTATGAAAATTGGTCTTCAACCCACACCGGATTTAAATAGAACTTCAGAAAGGGTTTTTTTTTTCTCTTTGAATAAAGATCTACTTTTATAATGTTTTGCAATATTAAATTACTTTCATTTTAAAGAATATAATTAATGTAAATTATTTCAGTATTTATTATTCCTAGAAACTTCACCCGGACCAATATCATTATTAATGAAAACAAATCAGAGATCTATTTGTCATAGAAACAATAATTAAACAACTTTTTTGATGAATTTATTTCATTTTAGTAGTTCATTCAGACATTACAAATATTAGTTTTCATAATGAACTGCTTTGGGTTTAGTTGTTATTTACAATATATAAATTTAGTTGACAGTTTCTTTCTATCATGACAGGAGGTCTGTTACCATCTTCATCATCATATCAGATGAAACATGTCCACTGCTGGACATATGCCTCCCCCAAGCGTCGCTATATTGAACGGTCCCGTGCGTCTCGCATCCAGCGTATTCCCGCAACCATCACCACCTCATCAGTCCATCTGGTGGGAGGCCATCTATTACCGTTTTCAGGGAATATACCTCCTTTTTTGACGTTGGTGATAACTTCTTTGAAACTAACAGATAGCGAAGTTGTATACCAGCTGTATACAACTTCGCTCGAATTGAAAAAGAAATATTACAAAACAAAGATGGTACATATTTGTTTTTATTTTGTGTTTTAAATGTTCAACGAGTTTAATATAATGAAAAAGAGTACCAATGAATACGTAATATACTACCCCACAACAACGTTTTTCTTTTTGCTTACAAATAATTGCGTATTTTAGGGTAGTCTGGTAGTTACCTGGAGCGATAAGACGCCCACAATGCGTTTATTTACTTGTAATCGCAACTCTTTCTTTGTTAAATTACAAAAACAAGTATCTTCTTATGTATCTTTAAGGAGAGTACGTCATGAGTTCACCCAATCACACTGCAAATTCTACACGAGGTAGCTACTTTATTCTTGTTAATTTAATACTAAAGTGGAAACAGCGAATTCGCAAGTTCTAATCTCATTTGTTGCACAGAGAACTCACTCCCAGCAGTAGCACTAGTTTTACACTTAATTACTGGGGTTATAGTAATTTACTTGGATATACACAGTGTGACTCACATTAACTAACCTTATCTCAAATTCTTCAAGACCAATTCACCAGACGACCTAAAAACGAGTCTCTCTCTCCTGTTACTATCTATTGACAGTAAAAATATAGAGAGAGGTTTTGATTGTTTGTTGTTTGTTTGATTCGGAATACTGATTTCCTATAGGAAATGGGTGAAAAATCGATCAAAATATTCGACTGTTTCGCCAGTAGGTAATTGAAAGTATCGTCTAAAGTAAAAGTTAATACTTACTAGCAATAGTTCTGACTGTGGAGACATAGGTGGACACTAATATGACTAGAGGCAGTATGAACATGAAGATCAGTGACAGCGTGGTATACGCCTGCTCCTGCCAGCGTTGCGTGTAGAACCCGTGGGTCACACACTGGTAGAACTCTTCGATGAATGGCCCTCGAGCCACCCTGAACACCACTGCCTGAAACAAGGAAATCGATATTGTAGTCCTTAAAAGTTAAAGGCACCGCCCCTCTTACTTTTTTTCGTTGTTGACAAAATGAGCTACTAGCAGATGCGCACACAAGAAAAGTGTTTTATCATCCCAAGGAATCATTATACCGGGATAAAAAGGCTTTGTGCCATTCCAAACTATAATCTTTAGCAGTCGCCCGCAGTAGGTACTTGCCCCAATATCTTTGGAAATTGTTGCTTCTGTGTGTTTCTGATGTTTCATTCAATAGTTTTGCATGAAAGAGTAACAAACCATCCTCACAAAACTTACGCGTTTATAATAGTAGTAGGATTGGTTAGAAGTAAGATAAATTTGTAACAAATAATTTCATTACCCTAGATTTAACAAATATATGATTTTCGTCTAAAGTTTTATTTTATATCTGTTGTTTGCCTAACCGGGAATCGGTTCCACACCCACCACCGGAAATTAACTTCTAAGTTAATATTGAGAATCAAGATACATTTAAATCTTACATAGACTAAAATAAACATATCTTCTGGACCTTTTATAATATTTGTAAGTAGAATTTTGTTTATAGATTTCCTGAAATAAATCAAATGCACGAAATAAATAATTTAGGTTAATTCACCCGAATTTTCACTGTTGTGAAAACCTGAAATCTTATTTTATACGGAATTGTTTATCACAGGGAATTGGAATTGGAATTGTTTAACCATTCTCTTATATTGATCGTCATTTATTAAATTACTTGTGAATAATTATGCTATGTAATAAGTATGTACACGGTTTAAAAAATATATTGCTATATTATCTATAATGTTGATTGATGATATTTCAAGATGAGCTTTGGAATAGAATATACTTTTTTGTACACCAAAATTTTTTTCCTTTTTTTGTCAATAACTTGATTGTATGGGTACAATGTCATTTTTATCGCTGACCGCCTTATCAAACAGACAACCACACACACACAGATTTGATCGATAATGTTATTATATTATGTTAGTGAGAGAGTTTCTGTTCAAGTTAACCAAAAATATGTTTATGATTAATGCTTAATGCAAACTCGCGCAAGCAAACTTGCTTAAACTCTGTCATTATAAATCTTTCTAAACATTTACGGTTCGTTGTATTTTTTTTAGGGGTTTCCCGAATATTGTTTCTAAGATCTCACCTTTCGAATTCGTTTAGGATTACAGGAAGCAAAACCCCAAATTTCTTTTCAAATATTGGCCAGTACCGAGAGACGCAATAACCGCACTCCCTATTTTTTGCAATAAAATTAGTTTCCATGACATATAAACTGGCTGACGTACCGTTCGCCTCACGCCAAAGTGCATTTATACGATTTTAAAACTGGTTTTCAACTACAATCAAGACTGTGCTCGTTCCGTTTTTAAACAAGGATTGGACATTAAATTTTAGATCTTACTGTTCGCGCTATTGCCATTAAAGTTAATATTTTGTCATTATTTGAAGATAAGCCAAAAGTTGACACAGTCACAGATAATATATTACTAGCATACAGATGCCTGGATGACGCCTCTGTTTGCTAGTATCCGCATTCAAAGAAACCGTGCCGACGTAACAAGCGATTTCCATCTGATTATACCGATTATTTTTTGTAAATCGATCGCATTTGGTTCCGTTCCACGGCGATAGATATATCACCATCTTCGTCGGTGGAACGGAACGGAACCGAACGCGATCAATGCACAAAAGATAATCAGAATAATCAGTATAGAACGTCGGCACGGTTTCTTTGTATGGGATGAAATACCACTGACACAGTTTAAAATAATTAGCGGGTAGCGGGTAACAAATAAATACATTTCTGTTTTTTTTTTTACTCTCTGTAGGTATCTTTTTATTGTTCGAGGATTACTAACTTAGGTTTTAGAATCTGTCTGGAGGAAAGGCCTGTGAGTAAGTTCTTACTTGTTCAGAAATTCTGGTTTTGCGCACGCCAGTCTTTTAAAGCTCACGCAGACGAGAGCGACGCGAATCGTAGTACAATTTCTATAACAATCAAAATATTGCATCAAGCCTTTCTCTAGGAGCCATTAAACCACTGTCAACGCAGCAATTTTGTACGTGCTTACTCTTTTATACGTAGGATTGATATTGTGTGACCGCTACGGCACGTTGTACGTGCTGAACAATTGCTAACGGCTGCAATATACGAGTATTATGTCACAGTTGTCAGAATCAATACAGATGTACATTTACTGCGTAGTCCAAATTACGCCTCACAAATATATCTGACTAACCCTTGGAATTGCCATATGTTTACACAAATACCATTCGTGAATCAAGAGCATTCACAGGTGTTAATATCTTTATACAACTGTCTCTTTAATGCTTCTATTGTTGGCATTGACTGCCGGATACGCAAGATTTTCCATTAAAATCATCGAGGACGGCAAGTAAACGTACAGTCTGAGTCTTCTATCTACTCGTATTAACAAAGAAAAACTGAATAAACAAGAAACTGCGAATACAGACAAAAAAGCTTCAGGAAATAGTTTCGAAAATGCTTCGTGTCACCAAAAAACAAATACCAGGCCCCTCAGAAAGTATTGCGAAAAAAAGTTTTTATATATGGGAGACTGGCCAGTTATAATGTTTTTCGAAAATATGATTATTTATAAGTAAAAATAAGTAAGTTCCAATTTCAAAATTTCCCTCCACATTTTTTGCGAGTTAATTCAAAGTATTGTGTCTCACTGAAATATGGATCTGCGCCGGGAACATTTTAGAGCTATGATTTTATACGATTTCAAGTGTCGCCTGAAACCGGATGAATCGTACGATAGACTTCAAATGGCATTCATGGATGAAGGCCCTTCCAAGGCAACCGTGTATCGTTGGTATAACGAATTCAAGCGCGGTCGACCAACTTTGGGGGATGACGAAAGAAGCGGTCGCCCTTTGACGGCTGTTACCGAAGAAAACGTGCTAGCAGTGAAAAATTTAATCCAAGACAATAGGCGAATTACATATCAGGAGATTCAACACATATTGAAGATTGGATCGGGAAGCGTTCACGAGATTCTACACAGCCATCTTCGCGTGAGGAGGATAGTATCACGCTGGGTGCCGCACAACCTCACCGATGCTCAGAAGCAGGCCCGGGTGGAATGGTGCCGTGATATGCTTAACAAATTTGAAGCAGGCTCGTCTCGGCGTGTTTACGACATCGTTACAGGTGATGAGTCCTGGATTTATCAATACGACCCAGAAACCAAGCGCCAGTCGACTGTTTGGGTGTTTCAAAATGAGCCAACGCCTACCAAAGTGAAGCGATCTAGAAGCGGGGGTAAGATTTTGATAGCTAGCTTTTTTAATTTGACTGGCCACTTGGTATCAATTCCCTTACGGGATCAAAGAAGCATTAATGCCGAATGGTATACTACCAAATGTTTGCCAGAAGTTTTCTCTGTTATAAGCAACAAGCGACCAAACACAGGGCTCCGCGGGCTACTGCTCCACCACGACAATGCACCTGCGCACACCGCACTCAAAACGAGGGACTTCCTGGACAGCACGCCAGTCAAACTCCTGGGTCACCCTCCTTACAGCCCTGATCTAGCACCGTGTGACTTCTTTTTATTCCCAAAAATAAAAAATCAGCTCAAAGGGATACAATTTTCGTCGCCGGAAGATGCGCTGGCTGCGTTCGAGCAGGCTGTAAACGAGGTGTCTGCGGCGGACTGGAAAAAGTGTTTTGAAAACTGGTTTAGGCGCATGAATCTTTGTATAGAGGCTGGTGGAAAGTACTTTGAAAAGATTTAATAAAAATATATGTACGTATAGAACATTTTTTTTTAGTTTCGCAAAACTTTCTGAGTGTCCCACGTATTGCTGCCGTCCGCAAATTAACGTTCCAGGCATACCGACTTTCAAAGGACAATCCCGGACGGGTTACCATGTTTTTTTCACAGCTTATCGTTAGGGACCGTGATTTAGGTATTTATTAACATATTTCGGTCCCTAATAAATGTATGATGTAAAGTACTTGTAATAAATCCAGTTTGTTTGGGAAAATCAAACGATTTTTCCTGAAAGAAGTAGCTGTTATGTTACAGAAAAAGATTTTTTGTTGGCGCTTCGAGTGGGGCGATATTTTATGTTCTCTTAAATACTTTAGCTGAGTCATAAAAATTGTTTGGGTGTAAGATAACAAGCTATGAGTGTTGTTCCAAAATATTAAACTAACACTAACCAAATCGTTTTCTTAACAAAAATATGGAAGTGGTTACGGGTAAAATTCAGTGGGGAAAAGATCCTTTTTTTATTCAATAAATAGTATATCCAAGTCGATGATTTCCAATTCATAATAGGAACAATTTTGTTGTCAACGAAGCTTTAGTCGAGCACATTGAGATTGACATTCCCTTTGTTATCGCGGGCAACGGATTAATTATAATTTACCTATTATTGAGGTAGCGTTACAAAAATCGTATAATGTACGCATATGATCATTCCAATTAATTTTCACTATAAACTAGAATTTTGTTTATAAATGCGGAACAAAGGGTTAATTGAACACAACATTTGTATCAATTATTAAACATTTTGTACAGCATGTATTCATGAATTTATATAGATGGCACAAGGGTGTATAGATAGTTATGTGTTCGACCACCCGCGGTGCACCTACTTCTTAATAAAACTTGAGTTATGACCGCTTGAAAAGGTTACTTGATAAACAAACAACTGTTTTGTAAAATTAAGATTACGATATATTTGTTATAAATTACCAAGTTAGGATTGCTAAAACCATTAGAAGTGTAATCTGAAATACGTGTGACTTTCTGTTACTGCCTCACTGTGAGCTCCAGTCACGGACACACACATATAAACCTCTCTACTAGTATAATAGCCTATGTAACTTAGATTTAAGTGTTATTCTTCTTCATATTATAATGCTCAGGCTGAGCACACTTGTATTTAATTAAATATATTTGTTTTAAACAAGTCTTGCGCGTTCATATTTGACTAGGCATACATAACTTTGATCAAAAACATTGTTGGAATTACAGACCTTGATTGTTCAACTAGTTTGGATTACACTAGTTTATTGATGGATATATTGGTTTTCACTTGTTTTAGCCCTAGAAGATTTTAGGCACAGTTTTTGGGACTTCTAATATAATGTTATGGGTTTTCGTTACAGATTTATTTTACACTACACATCATATATATGCCACTAGGTTACGGTTGTGAGAGAGTAAAGTCTAATAATGTGATAAAGGGATATAACAACTATCTGTGCGTAGTACGTAGTGTCACCAAGTTTCTAGTTTTTATACACATCATTCTGAGAGTAGGTAGTTATCATTATGACAATATGTTGCGTGGAGTTGACGGAACTGACTAGCAAATTACTTCAAGCTAAAGTGCAAGACGTTCTAAGTATCACTGCAAAATGTACTTGTATGACAGGATCCCAATACTTTGAAAATGTCTGCATTAAGTCTCTTAAGTTTTAGGGGCGCATTCCATGTCAGTTTAAACGATGTTATTCACTTATAAAAGTACATTAGTTTCTCCCACGGGTCTCACGATATCTATTTGTTAAACATAACCATCGATTTAGGCTTTTACACATGAAGGCGTAATAGGCAAACATAAAATAACTGCGATGAATTAGACACCTGCAGCGATGAACTGCGAGTAAATATATAATAATCGCGAAATTGCGCCGTTCTTGTCTGCTAGTGCCTTTATCGCAGCCGTAGTTAGCCTTTACGAGAGGACATATTGAAAAGGACAAACGGCAAACGAGAAGAGAGTTTATGATTTGTTTTTATTGGCATGAATCGAGCTTTAATAAATACAGTAATGTTCGATTTATTGTGTCTCCAATAAAAGGCGGTATGTTAGATTTATGTCCGTCAATAGAAAATTTGATTTCTTTAGGATTTTATCTTTGTCCTTCTGCTGGAGTGAATTATGGCAGATGAATTATGTGCTTCATCTCAATCTCTTATTCTTTTATTTTGATTAACTATCCGATCTTATTCAACTTCGAATAGTTATTTGGAAAAGTTAACTATATCTTACTTTATTGTTTGGCACAGCAGGCGACACTTGTTTAAGCAACAAAACCAGTAAATACTGAGCTAGTATTCTAATGGTAGACCGAACGACGCTTAGGCAGCTCAATGCTAAAGTTACCACTGACGTAGGCTCGACTGTACCTTCATAATACTCTACCATCTTACATAGTGATTGCATAAAATCGATAACCTAGATAAATCTCAGATACCTCTAGCTATATTATTGTGATTTTCGAACCGATATTCTAGATCGAGCAGTGATATAATAGCTATTGTATAACTAACGGGCTGAGGGACTGTGGGTAAACAAAATATCAAAATATAGTGCCTACTTATCTATCTTGGAGAATTTGATTTGTGGTTTCATTGTATAAAGTAGGTGAAAAATTATTTCGTAGTATATTCCACAACCGAGCCACAGTTTTGAGCCACAATTGTAAAGTAACGTATTTGAAATTTCCTCTTAGTGAAACAAATCGATAAATCTTGTAGCGTCGCAACAATAAAATTAATATAACAAGATGTTTTTATTAGCTATTATTTGTTTGACGCTTAGCTCAATGCTAAAGTTACCACTGACGTAGGCTCGACTGTACCTTCATAATACTCTACCATCTTACATAGTGATTGCATAAAATCGATAACCTAGATAAATCTCAGATACCTCTAGCTATATTATTGTGATTTTCGAACCGATATTCTAGATCGAGCAGTGATATAATAGCTATTGTATAACTAACGGGCTGAGGGACTGTGGGTAAACAAAATATCAAAATATAGTGCCTACTTATCTATCTTGGAGAATTTGATTTGTGGTTTCATTGTATAAAGTAGGTGAAAAATTATTTCGTAGTAAATTCCACAACCGAGCCACAGTTTTGAGCCACAATTGTAAAGTAACGTATTTGAAATTTCCTCTTAGTGAAACAAATCGATAAATCTTGTAGCGTCGCAACAATAAAATTAATATAACAAGATGTTTTTGTTAGCTATTATTTGTAATACCAATTATGATATTTCTCCTTTATTCTTTATAAGCTATCTTTGTACGTTTTGAGCCATTGTTGTGAAAATATTATTGGCCTCTAGAATTTGTAAAGCGGCAATTGTAAAATATTATTTCAATGGTTTCTTAAAAAAAGTGTAACGTTACGTTTAGCTCCGGAGAGCTATGCGTAAGCCACGTTAATAAAATTAAGATAAAAAGGTTAAAATTTAATTAAATCTATAAAAATAAAAAGGATATAGAGTATAGAACTATGGACAGCTAACCAGGCAGCAGCTCGGGCAGGAAGTCATGCAATGCCCGAGGTAGGCAGGTGAGCAGGCACCACGACGAACAAGCAGACGGGTTATAGCCAGATAAGCGGGTAATCGGGCAGGTAGACAGTGGAGCAGGCAGCAAAGGTTGATGGTCAAGGCAGGCAGGAAGTGGAGTAGGCTTCAGGACCGAAGCAGGACGGATAGATCAGGCAATCGGGCAAGCGATGTGGATGTCGGGCTATGGCTCAATACGCCAAACAGTGAGCCCCTTGATACGTTGCGTTGACCGACGAGGATTATGTACCAGTAAAATGCACACACATAAGCATCACACTCAATAAATTATATTTATTACACTTCAAAGATTGTTAACATACACAAGCCGTATATATCACAGTTTTTAAGAGCTTTAGATACGATAGTACTCCTTGTTGTATCCAGTAATCAACCGACTTTCAGCGTTCAGACCAGAATCTAGACTAAAAAAGCTGACGCCCGTTTATTACTCGTTCTGCCATCCCTTCTAAATTTCAAATTTAAATCTCAATAAGACCAGAACGAATAGAAACGGCTTTACAAAGGCGGGTCAGTCTGCGCTGCCCTTACAATAATGAACCACTAGCTTAAGGAAAGGTCTAGCTACTCCATGTTACCTATGTTATGTCTATGGCTTAAGATAATAAAATAGACGGACAGATGTCATGTCAGATGAAAATGATTTTCATAATCAGAAAACCGAAAAAAAAAACATTATTTGCAATTATTTTATTCTGAAATATTCTACGGATCAGTTGTTAAAATATTAACGCAGTATTTCTTTAACCCGTATACATTTATAAACGTTTATTTTTAAATATCAGCTTCTACTGATGTTTGTTCGATCTCAATTTTTTTTCAACATAAATTAAACAGACCGTTACCGTCCATTGCACTATCGGCATCAAGGTTAAAATATTCTTTCTCTCAAAGCGTATCAAATCAACGAAATCTACAAAAAAGAATTTACGAGTACAATAAATTCTGTGTAACTTTTGGCCCTGTCCTGATGGCGCGAAGCAATTTAAATTGCGTCGATAGGCGATATCACGCACGTTTTGTATATAAAACAAAACAGCTAGCTGTATGGAAGCCACACTTAAATATTTATTTTATTCTGTTTTTAGTATTTTTTGTTATAGCGGCAACAGAAATACATCATCTGTGAAAATTTCAACTGCCTTGCTATCACGGTTCATGAGATACAGCCTGGTGACAGACGGACAGACAGACAGACAGAAAGACAGACGGACCGCGAAGCCTTAGTAATAGGGTCCTGTTTTTAACCTTTGGGAACGGAACCCTAAAAACCAGCCAAGTACCAGCCGTGCGTCTCGCAACCAGCGAATTGAAATGGTTATTAAATAAGGAGTTATAAAATACAACTTCACAAGTTAAGTTAGAAAAATATTATCATCTACTTGAGTACCACCGCTGGTAGAGGCAAGCGTTTGTAATAAAGATGTATAACTAGTGAAGTGGACTGTATTGTTGGTTCGGTTGGAGACTCGTTGAGGAAATGAAAATACTGTCTTGATTCGTATCTTCAATTTATTCCTTACTTGTTACTCCTTGTAGAGTGGAAGACCGACTGTGTCTCTGCCTACAAGCGGGCCGGCTTTTATACAAAAACCGCTCGGCGAGAACAATGGCGCCCCTACTTTGCAACTGTATTCAAGCATGGCACCACAGAAATGCCGATTTTATAAAACTTATCTTACTTAAATATACACAAGTTATACATTTCCTTAATCTACATACTTAATTCTACATAGGAAAAATATAAAAGGTGTACAAAGGTCAACACAAAAATCTTAATCTAGATTCCTCCTTACTCCAAGTATTAAACTATGACAATATACATAATCGTATCTAATTAGCTACCTTTTCTCTAAATCTTATGTATATTTCAAGTTTTATTATACTCCTACTCTAAAATTCACATGGCACATACATGTGTCATTTTACACACGTGGTCAAACACGTGGACATAACGTGTTCAATTATTTTTGTAACAAAGAAGAAAACTGCGAGACAATCCCAACTAACTATCTACCTTTTCTCTAGTTCTTAAATCATTACAAGTGTAGATAGCTTTACTCACATGGCACCTACGTCAATCCTACTTTAAATATTCACGTGTTAATTTCTAAGTTACAAGAAAGCTAAGAGACAATGCTTACGGTACATTGTGTCCGGCCCTATCAGGTAGATACATTACAAGGGACGGAGTTCGTCTTATTTTCTCACGCCGTTTCGCGCCATGTGGCCATCCTTCCATACCCATTTTAATTAGGGTCGAGCTGAGCCCGAAACATTAAGCATTGATTTTAAATTACATTTTATAACATTGAAAAAGGCCGCCATTCATAGACTCGCTAAGAACCCAAAAATGTGCAGTTATAAAAAACAACCATTAAGGAATTTAGCGTGGGAAGTGTCCATTTCTAAAATCACCACGTGAAAGCTCGCCGACGTTTACAACTAGCGTCACTTAGTAATTTGAATACTGCAGTATTGCCGTTACGGAGATAGTCTTCGATAAAATCTCCAAATATTTACCTACCGAAAACAAATATTTTAGTGTGAGTATTTTCAAACAACCTACTCAACTACCAAAAAGTAAAATCAAATTATTAAATGATAGGAACACACAACCAACGTAAATTAGCTGCAATAAATAATATATGCGAAGGACGTTAATTGCGAAAGGAGCCGTTACGAGCAAGCTTTCGAGCCACGGGGAATGGTATTGTTCGTTCCTGGATCCTCACACGCACGCTCCTTGTTTTTTTCTCCTTTTTCAATTGCTGGAGGGTCCTGACTGTCCATTCACTTGCACCTTGGATGACCTGTATAATGCATCTGACGCTGCAATAAACGTGGCCTCCTCCTGGGCTCAAACAGTTTGATCAAATGTACCATCGAAACAAAAAAAAGAAGAAGTACTAAGAGTATCTGAGCTAAGCTGCGGACGAATAGACGGACATGGCGAAACTATAAGGGTTCCTTGTTGACTTTGGAAACCTAAAAATCAAGTGTGTATTGATCGAATTGCATAGCTTTGCGTGCGTGTAAACATATTTGCAATTACACTTAGTAAAAATCGCTTATCGGTGTGATATAAATCGAATTGCATCGCACCATCAGGAATGGGCCTAAGAGTCTAAGCAAAGGGTCATTTTATAAGCGATGATGAGGGCCGCAATGCAAAAAAAAATCCGTAAAACACGTTTATTTAGCAATTGTTAGTCTAAAAAATAGTCCAATAATGCACTCTCCAACTAACTTGACCATTGGCTAGGCTAGCAATTGTTGAAAAAAACATTTGACTGAAATTTGAAACCATTGGTTAGCATATTTAATTACTGGTTGAGTCGACTGCGGATAAAAAACTGGGCCTTAGTCAAATGTTCATTAATGCCACTTCTATTCGACATTCATCAGTTTACAGTATTACTGTAGAATTAAAAAAATATATATATTTTTATGTTTGCATTCTTATTAAAAACTCTTATTGAAGGCTGTATTTCAGACACAGCTATAAATCTTACTAATATTATAAATGTACAAGTTTGGATGGACGTGTCTGTGGATATTATGTTTGTTACTCAATCAATTTGATACAAATCCATCCAGCGATTCTTCCAGAATCGCTGGACGGATCTGAATCAAAATTGGCACAGTGGTAGATTATAGTTTGAAAAAGCACGTAGGTTTCATCCCGTTATAATGTTCCCTTGGGATGATAAAACACTTTTCACGCGGGCGAACCCCCCGGCAGAAGCTAGTAAAACATAATTATTAGAGTTGTAATAAGAATGATATTGAATCGGGATTATTCGTAATAGTAAAGACAATACCTACAAAGCCGTGTTAAAACCATGAATCCCGAACTATATAACACACAATGTGAATGAAAAAATCTGTTTTCAAAAAAATACAACCGACTTCCAAATAAAAATACTACAAAGTGCAAAATAACTTTAATTTCTTAAGTCAGTGTTCTGCTTTTTGTTTCTTCGTTTTTGACACCGACTTCCAAAATTGAAGTATTTTTTCACTTTTTAGTGTATTTATTTGGCAGTCGGTTGTATTTTTTTAAAGGGTTTGTTTTTAACATTGTGTGATATATTTCACTCTTTAGTAATAGTGGTAGGTACATATCTATAATGCTCGCAGTTATCCGTCGGAATAGATTACCTGAATAACATGAAAATTTTAACACAACCGGTGAAATTAGAGTCTACCAGGGTGAACTGTACAAGTGTACAAATCTGCGTACCCCTTTAGATCATACTGGCGTGATGTCATGTTATGAAATGGTGTA